>VUYV01000141.1:2034792-2359792 GCA_008711295.1 Anarhynchus alexandrinus
ATTAAAAGACCTTGTAAATTTTATGCAGGCCTCCTGGCTTTTCTGCCAGAAGACACTGTCCTTTCAAAACCTTGTTTACTTAATGGTGGAGATGGACTGAAGTCACAAGGATCCAAGTTGCTACATCCCCCAGTTTGGCAGTATTTGCATTTTAGACTTTTCTTTAGACCATCTCTCGGTAAAGGCAAAAAGTCTGAACTTCATACAGATCTGTGTAGTTGATTCCCTGCTCCCAATGTTTTTCTGATGACTTAATCATTACAGTTTGATCCATCTATCTGACCTGCTCACAACACACTCAACTAGCGCTAGTTAAGAAGAAGGATTTGTAATGAAAATTAGTTAAGCCCAAAGTATACATAAGTAGTTTCAGAAGTGGAAGTACCCTGAATTATCATCCACTTTTAACTCCTGTTAAATACTATTTTGGTACTTAATAGAGAAACATTTTTTCTGAACCATTTCAGTTTGTAGGGGAAAACAAAGAGAGAAACAAGTTCTATATAAGGCTGTTGATGTTTTTCAGATCTCTTTCCAGTAGATCTCTTAGCAGTAGTAAATGAAACAGCATTTTAGCACATTCCATCACTAGGATTTGCCAGAGAACCAGTATCTTGCTTCAGAATTGTGATGTAGGCTAATTCTATTGAAAACAAAACCTCTGTTTCTGTCCAGCGTATTGAATAGGCCTTGAACTGAGAATGAATATAAATGTGTACATGCTGTCTTACTGAATCTTCAGCCAATATGTAATCAGAGCTTTAAAAGTTATAAATTGTCCTCATTCATCTCACTAATTCTAAAAATTAAAGATACAAACCTAAAGATTAGTAGTATCAACAACTTTATTAACCATCAGTAATGTCCTGCAAGTGTGTTATTCCAAGCTGAAGAATGTTTGTAACTTTATTCACTTGTTTTCCTGTGTAATCTATTCTAAACATCTGTTTATTAATTTGGAGGAAGTTGCTGCTAAATTTCCCATCTGTTTCACAGTCTTACAGAATTTGTGATTGCTACCACAGAGTGTGTCTAGCTGCATAGGTGGCATTGGATCTTGAATGACTTAAACCAGGACTTTTATTTGCGGTTCAGAAGGAATTGAGCTGGTAACACATGGAGTTGCCTCTACAGTAATTTTAATAGGAGCTGTTGTGTTCTCTGAATTAGAGGGGTAGTAATATATTGGCTGGACTTGCCTCATAAACACTTTGACCTTTGTTGTGAAAGTTTCCAAAGCCACTCAAAGGAGGTTTCTTCTAAATTAAATTTCAGTGTTTTCTTCTTGCTTACCAAAAGCCACATCTGTTCTAATTATATACGCAAAAGGCCTTGAATTTCCATAGCATCTAAGGACACCTGTTTATCATGGGGAAGGTATTGTAGTAACCTCAGGTAGATTCAGCCCTCAAAACACACTGGGATTGGAATTCCCACTCATTTGCAATGACACGTTGTGGCCATGGAGGAGGCTAGGGGAACAGGCCCAATGTCATATGCTAGGCCCAAAATCAGTGCTATACATGCTTGTAGTTTGTTTTTGCCTTCCTCACAATATTTTTACTCATATTTGCGGCATTACCACCTTCATGGGGAACTGAAGCAAGCAGGGAGTATATGTATACAATGGCTATGTCAAGGACCCCCAGAGACTGATACTGAATGTTTATTGTGACTAAATACTTGAAAGTATTTGACTAACTAGATACTGTTGTGAGTCTTAACTTGCATAGGTATTATATACCATTGGTTAAAAAGTCCTAATCAAGTTCTGGACTAAAGTAGCACCATTCAGCCCTGGACCAAAAGTTGAAGAGATTAATGGAACTTCTTGAAAAGGATTTTGAGGATACTGGCAAATGTCTGTAGTTGTGAACACTTGGAAATCGGGCCTACGATGACCTAGCCTGCTTTTAAAGGTGGTGTCTTCAAGGTGAAATCTTAAAGCCAGTGAAAATTTTGTCATTTGGTTACGTGTCTTGCATATATGATGCATTGATTAAATAGGCTTTTCTTCTATATTTCTCTGGAAAAAAACCCAACCCTTGCTGATAAAGCATGGAATCCTGACCATTAGGTGTTTGAGATTCAGCAGGAGGAGGGAGGAATTATTTCTTTTTTCGTGCTAAGAACTGCTAGAAACTAAATGAACAAAACTTATCATGATCTTTGAAGGCTTATGCCTTCCTGATACTTAGCACCTTCAGCAGTGTGAACATTCGCATGTGTTAGTTTTGAGAGGACTTGTGACTTCTTTGGCACTGCTGAAAGTTAGATGTATGAACTGTCAAACTGGACGTTGAGTCAAGGTCCACTTTTTACATTTGGGCTTTGCCTTTTCTGGGTTTTCTCTTTTGGAGAGTCATATTTATAATATTTTCTGACCAAAAGAGCGATAAGTGAATCCCTAGTCAATGATTCTTAAAATACAAGCAACTCCCCCATCCCTGTCCCCCAATCCTAACATTTACTGAAATATTTTTTTATTAATTCAGTGGTGCTTCCAGAATTTTTTTCATTCTTTTACTTTTCTTCCCATATGTGGACAACTAATATCCTTTCTTATCCTGTTTACCTCCTGAAATCAGTTCTGATTATTAGGTAGTAAACCTACTAATCAGCACAGCCCCTAGTTGTGGGAAAGAGAGATATTCTTTTCACTGCATAAATTCAGGGACAGAGTGCTGTAGAGGGTTTTATTTTACTGAGACATAATGCTTATACAAAACATGTTACAGACATTTTGCTGATGTATTGAGCTGCATAAATAACTTTAAATTATGTTAAAGTTGGGGATGAGGAAGAAAAGAATTATCTGGAACACTGGAGTGGGTTCCAGGCATTTGAGGTTCTGTTTTTTGTATCTTTTGCATCATGGGAAATCTTTTTAATTATTCTTCTGCTCCTCCTTTATTTCTCTGTAAAATGAGAATTTGCCTTGGTTTAGTGCTGCGAGCAAAAGATGTCTTAGTGTTTTCTCTGGTGAGGTCAGATATTGCAGGAGCATAGAGATACCTGAACAAATAACAATTTTCCAAATAAAATATATTTTGCAACACCTTTCATGTTGCCTTCTTGTGATTCACGTACTTATAATCAGGTTCTCTTAGCTGCTGAGTACCCTTATATCTTCTGCAGCTGCAATGAGTCTCTTGCTCTTCACAGGAATATGAAACCATATACCCTTAGAGGTCAAATTGCATAATTGTTTCCTCCTTTACCTGTACAGACAATTGGCAAAAAACCAAGCAGTCTTTTTTTTTTTTTTTTTTAATGCAGAGTTGCAAAGTGTTCATAATCACATAAAGGCAATGTAAACAGTCCTTTACTTCCTAGTCCAGTGGCCAGGGTAACTTTGAGCCTACATCCATGAGCCGGAAACTATTTTCTGAAAACTTGGTCACAACTTTTTTAGCTTTCATATATTCTCTCTATTTTAAAAATATCTTGGCTCAAGATCAAATCCTCCAGGAGTCTGCCTTTAACTAAGAAAAACTAAATTGGACACCTTAAACCTTGCAAGGTTGGTTTTCCAGCCTATAGAATTTTCATATCCTTGAAGTATGGACTCTGGAACAGGGACCAATATTTGAGCTGTGGCCTTAAAAACGCAATGTTGAAGCAGTAAAAGTGTTTGTTTCTTTTATTGGACATCACTCAGTGTGCATTTTATGACATGATTCTTTTTTTTTTTTCTTTTTTTTTTTTCTGCAGCACTGTTCTGAGAACTGATGTTGCTATTTATGACTGCTTCTTAGTGCCTCCTGATGGCCTGTAAGTGTTGTTCCAAATAGAGCCTGGTATATTTTCTGGAACAGCTATGTTACTGGTTCTCAGATATGTTGGTTTTTTAAATTTTTTTTAATGTGATCACTTTGCCAGGAAAGCCAGACAATACTCATATTCTTTCGTTCTCATAATTTGTTACCCCACTGCTTTTGCAGAGTCTTCTGCAAACTCTGTGGGCAAAACTTGCCATTCTGTAGTTCAATTAAATTGTTAACAGTAATGCAGCAAGAATCAGTTCCTTGAGGACTTTGCTGGAAAAAGTTACACTGCTTTATAACTTAGCATTAATAACTTCATTTTGAGATTGTCATTGAACAAATCTTTGATCCATCTAAGATGCATCCTATTAAATGTGTGTAATATATGAAATATTTTAATACCCAACTTTCTCTAATACTCCTTGTGTTAAATTAGTCCCATTTTATTCTGCCAATATTTCTTGTAAACTTGTGAAAGTGAGCTCTTTTGAGGTTTCCAAAAAATATCTTCCCCTATTGATGCCTTATTCATTTCATACAAGTCAAATGTTAGTAGATAGCTGAGGTGATGTGATTCTTATGATGCATTAGAAACTACTGATTTCAAATTGGTGACTGATTCTACTTTGTCTGTCAAAATTATGCTCTGTATTGAGTTATCCTGCACTGGATTCAGCCTTTCTGTAGGTAGAGTATCAAATATTGCCTTAAAATTCTGAGCAAGTTGTGTTGATTTGGGTTGTTCAGCAAATATTTCCAAGATTTTAATTTGTCTGTTAATTAACCCATCATTTTAGATTAACAATTAACCCATTGTTTTAGACAGCTTGTTTCATTCTCTGGTCAGATTAGATGTCCAGCTCACTACAGTTACCCTTTTCCAATTCTCCATTTTTAGACATGCTTATTAGCTTCGTAATCATTAAGCATTTGGTGACAGGCTGTTGCCTGGGATTCTGAAGCAGAGACAGGTTTTTAAGAAAAGTGGTCCCTTGCTGGGTTTATTACAGAGCACACATCTACATCACTGAGATGTTCCAGAAATAAAATGTCATAAAAAGATTCTGAAACAGAGTTGTTTTGAATCATATTATATATTCCTTGCACATGAACACCTCCTCTGTTCTTATTTAGACCTAGAGTGTTAACATTAGTATATTGATAGTTTTGCATATGCTCCCTGTTTGTTCTTTAGCGCGGTATCATGAGTGTTGACTTCCTTTTTTAGTTAGTGACTATCCTGCTATTATCCATCTTCATCATTATTCATTTACGTTTATGAAGAGCAGTTGGAGGAACTATCACCCAGCCTCCTTGCGAAGCCACATCTTCTCTGGATTGTGATTCTAACGCTCCTGCTAGATTCCAGTACTCTTTGCCCCTTGTTATCTGTGGGTTTCTTGTCTGGATCTGCTCTCCTCTTCTTTGGTCTGGATTTTTTTTTCATGCTTCTGCATGAAAGATATCAAAGATAGTGTCTTCCTCTGACCTGCCAGGGCTCCAAAGTTGATCCTAAGCAGCACAAATAGAAACAGACTTTCAGCCTTCAGGTTTTGTCAGTGTGATTTGGTGAACAACAGTGAACAACGCAGACAGGATCTTGCTTAGTTGTGAAAGAGATTATGGACAGTGCAGCTAGAATAGGATGAGATTTTAGCTGCAAAGTTCAAAGAAGTGATTACTGAGCATAACCAAATTATTTTTCTAGAGGCTGTTGAAGGGGGTTAACAGAAGTTTTTCACAATGATGGGAACTCCTATGAGCTATTTCCATTCTGAATATTTATAATGTGGAAGAGCAATGGTCTTTTCCTGTCAATCTCATTCTTTGTAATACACTTTTTGAGGTGTTTTTCAAGAGATTTTAGTGGATATGGGGATTAAGAATAAAAATCACACTTCAATGTACTGCGTATTAGAAACATATTTTCTACATCTATTTTCACTATGTTTGAAAGTTTTGATACTTTATATTGATTTAAAACTTACTTTGTTTTTCAGAATGTTAAGGGGATTTCCTTGCCTACTTTTGAAACAAATCTTAAGAAAATTATTGAAATAATTTACCCCCAATAAGTAACTGTTATGTACTGGGACAATTACAAGATCTGTTACTCAAATATAGAAAGAAATTACATAAGCAATTGGAAAATAATTTCTGAGCATTCTCAGTAGAATCTACTGCATCTCACTGGATCATACTCAATTCCCATTTGTAACATGTCATATTATTTCTGTCCTGCCTGGCAGACAGAGGGCTGTTACTGTGTCTCACTTGAGGACCAAGTTTACAGGGAATTTTCATGTATTAAATCATAGGTTGGCTTTGAGCTACTAATGTGATACCATCAAAAAAAAGGCAGTTTGAGTCTAGGATATTTCATGCAAGGTAATTTATAAAGCTAAGGAAATACTAATGTTAATACAAGGTACTGCTGAAAAATCATGAGTACTGTGAAGAATTTGTGCATGCAGAAGAATAAATGAAGTCAAACTGGGAAAGGTGTAGAAAAGGGCAACTAAGATCATCAGGAAGGCCTGTATTACGTGAGGAGATTAAGAGAGCTTGGCTTGTTTAGCCTAGCAAAATGAGGGCTGAGGAGGAATATGATTGCTTTCTGTAAATATATCAAGGGAATAAATAGTGGGGGAGGGGGGAGCTGGGAGAGAGGCAGAGTGCTGTTAAAACTAAAAGATAATGTTGGCACAGGAACAAATGCATGTAAACTGTCGGAGTAAATTAAGCTGGAAATTAGGAGATGGAGTCTCAAAATCAGCTGAGCCTTCTAGTAATAGTAGTTGGGAGCAAGAGCAGAGAGAGTTTTAAGATGGATCTTTCTTATTTTATCACGAAGATGATTTTATGAGGTTGTCCAGTATAGTAGGGGAATAGGCTTCCACTCCTGTATTCTCATGGCCTTAAACAGTTACTAGAGAATCATAGAATGGTTAGAGTTGGAAGGGACCTTAAAGATCATCTAGTTCCAACCCCCCTGCCACGAGCAGGGACACCTCCCACTGGACTGGGTTGCTCAGAGCCCCATCCAGCCTGGCCTTAAACACTTCCAGGGGTAGGGGAGTCTGCAAAAGAATTGGAAGCAGTAGTATTGTACAGTCCTATTTTTCTTTATTCTTCTTGTTGATGGTAATTATTCTTTTAACTGCTACTCCTGTGAACTTTGGGTTTCTAAAGGACAAAACTGGCTCTTTCTGGATTTGACAATATTAGCAACAAAAAAAAAGTTAACATTTACCATAAAAGATTGCTGATGGTTGATGGATTAGCCAAGTAGTTTTCAGCTTTCCTCAAGCACTGTAGTAACTCTGAAGAGTTAGCAAAAATACAGAGTAATGAAATGTCTGTAAAGACCATGTACCAATATTCTGTGATTTCTGCTGGAGTAATGAAGGCAGGATTATATCATTCCTCGTAACAAAATACAGGCTCCCATAATTGGCAAAAACTGTAAACATTGATAAATTTGGTGAAATCCTCCCTTTGGGATTCTACTGTACGAAATGCTATAAAAGGGCCAGGTGAAGGGTTAGACCTCCATGTTCCATTTAATCCCTGTATTTTTATTTGTTAAATAACACTGATTGCTACAGTTATTTTGCCAGGAATACCTGACAAGATGTGAAACCAGGTGAGATGTGAAGCTTTTCTCCTGGGGAGTTTCTGTGCCAGGTACAGTTAAAAAAACATTAAAAAAAAAAATCCCACAGCAGCATCTGCTTAGCAGGGGAAGGCAGCTATTGAAAACTGCAGAAAGTTACCTGTGGATGTTCCAGTGGTACCATGAAACTTTAACTGTGTAGTCTTAATGTTTCATTATTATATTTCTTTCCATGATACACATAATCATGTATTCAATGTATAAAAGTTATGTATAATCAAGGTCACTTATAATATTTAATTGGATTGCCATTTGAAAATATTTGTACTGTTTAGTAACTTCGATTAATTTATCTGAGATTCTAGATGATGTTTACTTTTTTGGTTTTACTTTTGAGTATCTGCATATGGTATGTTTCACTTTCTTTTTCAAAGACCACATGTATGTCTCGATCACATGAGCAATCTGAGAATGTTACGTCTTTCCACTGTGCTTGTGGAGGTCACAGGCCTCCTCCATGGCTTCGAAGAGGGTGCTCACTAGCACCAGCATGCAGGATTGAAACTGAAAATTAAGCAGATATGGGGAAACACTAAGTGAGAAGGGAAATTACTTCTCATAGGGAAAAGGGAAAATAACGAGCCTGAAATGTTTTGATATTGTTGCTCTTGTACTTAGCTCCGGACCTACTTTGAAATAACAGCAAGGATGCGAAATAACTTTTCGTGCTTAAAAGAGAAAACAAAAGTAAGAATTACAGAAAGTGTTGAGAAAGCAGTGGTCTACCATAAAAATTAATTTTATAAAATGAGTAATTTAAAAAGTCATCCCTTACTGTGCCTGTAAATACATCTACAGTCTGCACTGATCTTCTAAGAAATGTAAACACAGTTTTATACAGTGCAAAATTCTGACCCAGCTGTTCCACTGTGACCAGGCTTCAGCAAAATGTCTTTCATGGTTCAACTGGATGGCTTTGGCGTTTAGTGGAGGAGAACTTCAAATAAGATCTAAAATATAGTTTTTGAAGGATTTGTGCTTATGCTTATTATGAAATAGGTATGTCTGTTGCTGTGCTGTTGAGTATGGGCATTATCTTAGGTAAATGTGTGAGATTTTGCAGAACTAGAACCTTTGATCAGAGCTAGAACCAACAGAACTAGATTTCTTTTAAAACTGTGTTGTTCCCTTTTGTTGCCAGATAAGTATATTTTTGTCACTACATTTTTTCATTCCGTTACTATCCCTTATCTATTTAGAGTCTGTCTTGGCTATGATTTATGTCAAGGTTCTCTTCTGAATGGTGCAGCTGGTTCACACTGTTTAACATAGCAGAGAACCTGGAGGACTTGGGGTCAAGGCCCTGTTGTGCTAGGTGCTACTTAAGGATTTTGAATAATGATGTCCCTGTCCCAGAGACCCGACACTTCCTTTTTTTTTTTTTTTTTTNGGGAAATAGTGTCACCGTGCAACTCTTCTCTGTTACAGCAGCAAGGCTAGTCATTTAATACCTTGATTTATAACAGTGTTGTAATCTAAATAGGAAGCAGGTGGAGTTACAACTGGGTACGATACTTCTGATATTAATGGCTTGGCTTGGCAGTGGAATTCTAAAGCTGTATATACTTTTTCTGTCTTAATTATGCATTCATTAAAAGCTTTTATACCCAACAGAATAAAGTAAATATTGTTTGATCTCTGTAGTGTGCTCCCAGACTGTAGATTTGCACAGCAGGGTCTTGATAATCTGAATAAATTGTATTTCCCCAAGGAGTTTATCTTTCAAATAAGGTCATAAAGAAATGCATTCTTTCCCCTTAGTTCTCCTTGTGCTTTTTCTGCTATTTATAACACGGAGCAGAGGAATAGAGGTATATTGTAGTCTGCTGTGTACTTGGTTATGATTAACTCTAATTTATCAATCTGTTACATCCTTTTCTGTGGCTTGTGCAAGGCAATTATTCTTTAAAGTACAAACGAATAAAGATGGATTTGGAAGTAATTTAAATACAAAGTTTATATCTATTTTTCCTGTTTGACAATTTATCATATCTCTATATTAAAATACTCCTCTATTAAAATGTGGACAATGTCACATAATTTATTTCGACTATTTAATATTGTTGTCTTTCAGATTATGTTTGTTCGGAAAACTGATTTTCTTTTACGAGGGATTTAAATGTCAGCTCATTGTTAAATTGGCTTGGCATCTAAAGGTTGATACCACTGAATCAGAAGACCAGTAGTGTAGAACAATGGATTCTCTTACTTCAGAGAGAAGGGAAGCGGGGGGATGTATAGTAAGTAGAATGCACAGGATCAAAGATAGTTCCTCATTTTAGAAGTAGACACTGATAAATAATTTGGCCAATTTATTAAATTGGTTTAATGGTGAAAATTTAGAACTATTTCAACTGTTACTTGTAAGATCTGTATATATAATCTTGTACATATTTTCTTAGTCTGCATGTGTTTCAGCAGTGTAACTTACGTCATATTAGAAGAGATAGGATCACTACCTTTCCCTAATTCTCTTTAGCTCTTAGTGACAGTTCTGCTTGTGTTCATATTTCATCCTTCAGTTCAAAAAAGATAAGTGGCATACATTTAAAAGTTTATAAAAACAAGATTAAAAGTTTCAATAATTTACATAAGCCTGTTTTTTATTGCATGTTTTTAAAGAACGTATGCTGTGATAGAGTACCGGAAGAAAGTTGCACATGACTTTTAAATTTTGTAGCTGCTCTTTTATTACAATATAATGAATTTGTGGAAAACAGAGACTGCCAGAACTTGTTCATGACCACATCTAAATTTCCTATTTAGTAACCTATTTCATTTTTTAAAAGAGTTTTTAATTCAATTAAGGGTTCTGTTTGAAAATCTATTCAAATCAGGCTGAGTTGACAGTGATTGCTTTGATACCCCCTGTTGGATTTTTTTTTTTTTTAAGCTAGAAGGTAAGGTTCCTTTTTTTTTTTTTTTGCAACTATCTTACTGCGTTTTAGTCTGTTTCTGAAAGTCTTACTGCCTATGAAGAGCTAGGTTATCTGATCTGTGGTATGCATCTTGCAATCTCAGTGTGACATTTTTGCCTTCTAGTATCATCACAGAGACAGTAATGTACAGTACTGTATAATTTTGATTTGGATATTGGTATGACAGTTTGATAATTTTCATATGTAAAAGCTAATGGACTACTTGCTTCTTTGGCTGTGAAATACAAATCTGTAGATCAACTCTATCCTCACAAAAGCAGAAACAAATATTTCTGATTACAGGTCAAGACCAGTTTTCACAAAATATACTTGCAATATTCATCAAGCAGTAAAACATAAGTCCAGCAGGTCACTAACACATTATGTTAAGCGAAGCATCAAAAATTCTCTGACGCTTACCAATGAAAATAAGTAAATAAATAAACCCCCATATAAATAAATAAATAGACAAATAAATAAATAAGCATCTGAAATAAGTGAACACATAAATAAAAATAAATAATATTGTAAATAAACAGCTTCTGAGAGTTTATTTATCCATCCATAAGTATATTTGGCCTCTTCAACTGTATGACAGCTTCCATGAAAAACTTCAGTTGCTGTTGATTTGAGGGGATAGGGGAGTTCGGGGGACCGTCAAAAATAGCCAAACCAAAAATGAAGGCTTACCAATGTGTTTCAGATTTCACTGAAAATGTGAAGATTTTTCAGGGGAAAAGTGCATTTGTGTGTCGTATTACTGTTTCTCTCTAATGAGGAAAGATTTTATTATGTTATCTCTGGTATTGTCCTGTTCTGAAGCCCACTAATAGCCATCTGTCCTTCTCCGTTGACACTTAGTGGGGTTTGATCAGGCCTGTATTTTAGTTGGGCTGTTGATCCTCAGATCACAATGACTGATTATTTACTTGTTTATTTTCATCCTCCCCAGATACAGCTGTTGACTACAAAAGAGCTCAATAAGTATACATTGAGCTTTTCTAAACTTCTTTCTGGGTGTTTGACATTCATTCAATCAGGGAGTTCTTCGAAAAGATACTGTCCCTGGTTTGGAAGACTAAAGCACGGTTGTCGCTTGTCAAATGCTGTGATGTTTACTTTGATTATGCTCCTATGCGTTGTTGCCACCATGGCATGGCCATCACAGAAGTAAGTGGTGGTGTGAGGTACCATCTGTGATCTGCAGATATTAAAACACTGAGCAAGCACACAGACCGGATACTTCTCATGTAAAATTCATTCCTTTCTCTTTCCTTCTGCAACTGGGGAGGATTTATCCTTACCTCTTCTATGTTAGTGTGAAGAGGAACTGACACTAGAATATCTGTGGCTTTTGGGATGATGGCTGTTAGTGCTTGTTCTGACAACGTAAAGAACTTTTCTTTGTTCTTCCAAGAAAACAACGTGAAACTCCGATGCAGCAGTTTAAGTAGATAATGAATAGGATTTATCTTTAATGTGCAAGCCTGCCAGGGAAGGTGCGCCGTTCAGACTGGGAGAGTATGTAACAAGCAGGAGCCTCCACAGGAATTTGATTCATTTTCCTCCAGTACTGACTCCTCTAAGCAGGTGAAAAAAATTCTTTCTCCACTCTCCATTGCATATGCATAAACAGCTCCACAGTCATTGGGACAGCCACCCAATTCACACGTTCAAGATGTAGTCCATAAAACATTCCAAAAAAACCCCTCTTCGCACTTTCCCATCTTCCCTGTTGCTCTGCTCTATCTGCCAGCCGTGCAGCTCATTTGACATTTACAAGATTTCTTGTCAGTTTCATTTGGTGCTGCCATTCCATCCAGCAGAGCAGTGAAAGTGAAATTGACTTAATTTAGTCTGTTTCTCTTTCCTGCTCTAGTCCCTATGTTAACTAACCAGCAAAGTGAAACTGACAAGACTTCTTGTCATTTTCACACATGGAGCTGGTCAAGGAGAAGGCGGCTGATAGGGAGCAATGCAGTAAATTGGAAGATGAAAACCAGGATTGTGGAGGGGAGAGGGAGAGAGGTGTGAGCATAAAGCAAGAGCAGAGAAAACGGGTAAACACGCTTATTTCCCAGGCGTCCTGGGTGCTTTTCTCTAATACAGATAAATTCTTGGCCTCTCCCCTGAAGAGCGTATGGTCTAGAATAGCAGTAGTTAGCTGTCCAGACGCTAATTTACAAGGGATGCCAAGTTGAAAACATTAGCCCGTGAATATAGGTTATCTGTTACCAGGATGGGAAAAACTTCCTGCCCTGAGCTACTGTAGCTTTTGTCTTCACAGATTTTTCTGCTGCTAGAAGGAGGGGGAGAAAGAATAGGAGGCCAACATCCACTGTAGGTTGATGTCAGTGGTTGGAAAAAAAGGGTCTATTTGTTCACTGAAGATAAATTTATACATAATAAAATGTTGCTCAGCATCTCGTATTTTGTGAGGTTTCAGGGAACTAAAAGTCATACTACATAGGTGCTCTAGCTCAATCAAAACAGTAAATAATGAACAAACAATTGCTTTGTAACAAACCATGGTAGTTAACAAATACATTTTTTTAATCCACTTGTTAATGCCTGCGAGCTCTTGTCATGCAGTGTAAATCATGCTGGTTTATTATTTTATGCACTAATCCATGTTTTTTACAGATGCATATATAACCTTAGCAGTTGCAATATAAATTAGTACTATCATATGTATTTGCATATGCACTGGTAACGTTTACACATACATTTTGAATGAGGCTATGTTAATTAATTTCAAGTTATATTGCCTTCCTTCTCCACAGCTCCAAAAGAACAACCTTTTTTTCATTATCTGAGACCTGTCGGGGTTTTTGTTCTCTGTTTTGTTTTTTTTTTTTCTGAGACGTATTTTGTTTGCTTCACCCATTTAGGAATTAAATAGTTTTAATTACTTGGACCTGTATAAGCTTGCGGACCTCTTCAACCTCACTTTGTTGGAGAATGCAGTGGTTGACTTCTTAGTAAAACATCTCTCTGAGCTGTTGAAGAGTCATCCTGAAGAAGTTCTGGCACTCCCATACTGTCTTCTTCGAGAGGTTTTTAAAAGTGATAGACTCACTTCACTCAGTGAAGAACAAATCTGGCAGGTAAGGAGATGGGTGAACAAGCAGAATGTGTGATACTCTATAAACCGTAGCAGTAATCTGTTGTTTTGAAACCCTGGAGCAATCTTGAGGGAAAATAAGCACTTGAGCAAAAACTGTGAATAACAACCGAGGGAAATTTTTAAGTGAAATTCAAAAAATGTTGTGTTGTGTTAATGCAATTAGTTTGTTTGAAAGAGAAAATTGTCTTATTGCTTAACTTGTGTTACTCAGATGTGGCCAGAGATTTCCTTCCAGATCCAACTTTGTTGGTGGAAGAGATGCCCAATACACACAACTCAATTAACATTGCCTCTGGTGAGTCTAGTGCCGTGAGTCTGGCGGCAAACCTGCTTCTGTGGTCTCTCCCATTCACTTAAGACAAACTTAGCTGTGTAACTTCAGTAGTCATTTAGATTGTTTAGGCCACCACAGCTGCCTTTGCCTGAAGCAAATCAGCAAATCATCACACAGACCGCTCTGCTCAGGAGTGGAAGCATCAGTGGAAGGTTTGTGGCATGGAGCTAGAGGTGGTGATCATTTCTTTTAAAAAAAGCTGGCTCTAGAAAAGGACCCGGTTGCTAGCCATAAAATATTAACAAGATAAATTCATTATATTGTGACCTTTAGTGTGGAGGGGGTTGGAATGGAAAACCTAATACAAAAAAACCATGTAGCCTGTAAAGAGAAGCACAAAAACTAAAACAAAATCTATCCTTGGAAACATTCCCATCATATGTATGTAAAAATTGCAATTCATGATATAGTAGAAGAAAATCTCTATAACACTGGTTACACAAACCCTTCTTTCTCTTTCCTTTTTGCTGTCATGTTTTATAGAATTAAAGTATTTCAGGGTATTTCAAGGTAAAATGTAACTTCCTAAAAAGAAAACACAGATTTCTTTTCAAGCAAGTGGGTTATCTTGGTCCAACAGAGAAGACTGAGAGTCAGAAGATTGATTTCTATTTCAGTCTCCGTTATTTATCTACTTTTTTTAATAATTCTAAGCAAATCATTTCATCTATATGCTATCATTTTCTCACAGTGTAAAATGTGTGTTCCTCTGTGGGGTACTTCATGTTCTATAGATGAATACATCATGCAGGAACAAAATATTTATTCGTTAAAAATAAAAAGGTCTAGTTAAGCTCTTCAAACCACAAAGACAGTATGCAGATGTAACTTAACCCTTCAGCCTGATAACTGGCATGTTTGTTTATGAAACTTTGAGGCTTTGGATTATGGAGTATTTTACAAAGATGATATTTTCTGCAAGTATTAATATAAAGTTAGACTCTTGCCTGTCCTAGTCTCTGGAGAATGTCTGTGCAACAGAACCTGCAGCACACTACCCATGATGGTGGGTTTGGTTTGGGTTTTTTTAGGCATGATACTCTGGAGTACTAACCCATATTCCCTTTATCAGAAAAGGTTTTGATGTACAAGTTCATATATGGGGTATGGCTGATTGGCCAACTGTGTTTTATCATAATTTCTCTGCAGGGCTAGTGAAATCTCCTAGCTTTTGCTAGAAAAGTTGCTACAGAAAGCCATGCAAGTATTATTACAGTAACGAACAAGCATATACAGATTAATGTACCCTATGCAACCTGCTGAAACAAAGTTTGGGAAGTGGGAGTTTTTAAATTTTGTGTCATTGTCCTGTCCTGCAGGAAGAACTCAGAAATAATTTTCTTAATTGTGTGCACTCCAGTCAATGAACACTTCGTGAGGCAAATATGACAAAGCATCCGTTTCTGTTGCAGGGTCATACTGGGGAGACATACTTATAGGTAATATGCTGCTTTTTGAGTGACAACAAACTCCACACTGTCCATTTAAGTGTTATCATAATTGCCTCTCTAAAGGTTACTAATGCTGTTCCGAAGAAATTTTTTAAACTAGTTTTCTGCTGCAGGCAAAATGTGCGTGTGTCTTTTTAATTCAGTCTGTACAACCAGGAATAAATATATATCTATAAATATTCCAGGTCCTCAGAATGAATTAAAAGACACACATATCTATTTACCAATTTAGGCATTCAGAAGGCAATAAGAAACTGGGTTTTTTCTTTATCTTAGTAAATAAGTAATTCCCTCATAGTCAACCCAATAGAAGAAAATCAAATCAGACCAGCTATATTGCCTCAAGTGTAGTTAAGTTCATCATTTTTGCTAAGGTTATAGTGGTAATGCAATATACCATGGAAGAATCTAATATTCAGCCCAGGGTGAAGATTGGGTATGCCAGAGGATTAGTGTCAGGGTGCTTTATAGAAGTGAAACTTGATGGACAGGCTGGAGACAGATCTACAGAATCTCATTAAATTGCTGAATTGTTCATTACTGAGCACTCTCACTGTAATAAAGTGCTCATTGACTTTGACAAATCCCCATCCCATGTCTTAAGGAAGAACAGCAAAGCAAGAGGTGTTGGGGAAGCTGGAGGAAATTGGCACAAAGTGGGGCAGATAATAGAAAAGCTGATGGGGGATGCTACCATTTGATTTGTCTGTCTTACCTGCGACTAGTGTGGCCTCCTGTGCACACACATGCATGCGTGTTACGGCGATACAAATTCAGCGTGTCCCCAAGGCATCTTTACTAGTAGGGCTCCCACGAAGCCCTAAGCACAAATTAAAGCTTCCCTCAGAGAACCTCTAGGAAGGGTGCTACTGTCTGCAGAACACAGTTATTTTCACTAGTTTAAATTCCCAGTGTCCAGTGGGCAATTCACTCCAAATGCACATAAAGATTAAGGCAGTTATTTTAATGCATCCAAATGTGTACACAGAGTGATGCGTAAATGTGATTTAAACTGAAGTGACTGCAGCTTATATTTGGCACATTTTGGTTTTTTTTTTAGACTACCAATTCACAGTTGCCCAATTTTAGTGAATATGGTCAAATATAACCTTGAACAAACCGAGTTTAACAATAATATTAATGTCAGTATACCAGGATGTGGTTTAATGTAGAGTACTATTGTAATGCCTGTTGATTCTTTCAAAAAGAAAAGTGTGACTTCCAAACTGCGTAAAGTGGACCAGCTAAGTAGTTCGTTCCTCTTTCTACCTCTTAAAATCTTATGAAATGCTTTGGCCTAATGTAGGTGTCTTATTTTTAGTGTAGACAATAGACAAGGAATACAGTGATGTATTTCTTGAAACAAATAAACAACAAAAAGAAAGCCCACCAGAAAACCTCTGTAGGCTGTGAGATTGGAGCAGTTTACTAGCCTCCATCATTAGGGGTTTTTTAGCTAGCCTAAGCCAGTAACAATGATTATTAGGTGACAGGATTTGTTTTATATTGATTTTTTTTTTTTTACTTTTTACTAGCATGTGAGATTATGAAATACTATTTTGTATATATGAAATTTATGATTTGTTGGCTGCATTGAAATGTGAGTAAACTTAAAGCAGTGACATGGAAAAAAGGATTAAATGAAAAAATGAAGAAAACCAAAGAAGAATCCTGAAGAAGTTGGAGGAAAAAAAAGCAAATTCTTTGGTATTTTTCCTCTTCATCATGAGCTGTGCAGCATGCCTTTTTTTCATAGGAAACAATCATGATGAGGACATAAACGTCTAGTTTATCATGAAGTGAAAAGTGAACCTTTTCATAATTGGCCATTACTAGAAAGGCTCATTGGCTCTACTTTAAGGAAGCAGATGAATTCTTTCCCTTGATAATTGAAAAGGTAACCAACCCTGTACGACAGAACGTGTTCTCAGAGAAATCTAGCAATAGGGGGCTTCTTGTTGGAACCTTAGCAAGTAGAAAGCAAGCCAAAGATTTAAGCCTTTGTTGTAGTATAGTTATGCCTTATCATGTTCATTATTAAAAACTGCAGCATCATGAGGCTTAAATGTTAATATTTCAAGGATCATACTAATACCTAAAGGTTGAAATATCTACTGGATCATTCTGTCTCCCAGCAGTCCATCGGTCAAATGATACTGTAGTAAATTCTGCACTTGATCCAAGGTGAACTCTCGAATTATGATTGACAAAAAATCTTAACATGACATCAATATAGGTTAGTTTTTTCCTTCTCTGCTACTGGTTAAGTAGGTTGTTAAAGGATTATTTTTTTTTTAAACAGCTAACATTAAAAATAGATCCATTTTAGTATTTGCCAATACTACTTCTGAAGTTAAGGATAGGAGTTTTTCTTGAGGTGTTTTTNTTTTTACTTTGCCATGCAAATTTGTTTCTTGGTAATCAACTGATAAGCAAGCAATCTAGGAAAAATTGGTAGATAAAACTGCATGAGTAGTTTATTCAGCTAGAAAGCATGCAGCTATGTTGTGTCTTCTCCAGGGCTAGGCTCCCAAGACATTCCAGCCCTGTTAACTTCCTTGTGTGCACCTTGTGAACTTGTGTTCCTGAAGCAGATGTTCCACATATGAAAATATAGCACAAGTTATTCCTTTTGTTATTGTGGATATGATGTGCAAAATCAGTCTTGGGTCTCTGTATTAGAGAAGTGTCTTTGCTTGAATAAATGGAAAAATAGAAGACAGGAAGACTGCAGTGTTACAGGTCAATATGAGTTGTTAAGCAACTATTTGATAAAAATAATAAATGTATTAATCCAATTTTCTTATTACAGTCCTGTTTATCCTTTTCTAAGGGAGAGTAAAGTGCCCAATTTTCAACTGCTTTTTCTTATGCTTGAGCTCCATTTTGAATCTCCTGGTGGCATTTTTGGAGGGCCAAAAGTATTCTCCAGCAGAAATCCCACAGAGTTCAGTGCTGTTGGAAATTTTGCGGTGTACACATTATAGCAGACTGTTATGATGGAACGGTTCTCCGCTGAAGACAGGCCCACAGACATCTTCCATACATCTCCAGTGATGCCCACATTTTCCTATGCAGAACAGGAGTTCCTAAAGTGGGTTGTCATGTTCCAGTACAAGCTTGCCATCTTTTCAGTACAGTACTTGAATTTTTTTTTTGCCGTCAATCTTTTGATTCTACAGAGCAATTTTTAACATGGAGAGAGCAAAATTCATGTTTCTCGGGGGTATATATATGTTTTGATGAAATGTGGACTAAGTGCCTTGCTAAACGTGAACTTAAGTTTTAGTGCAAAACAAGTAACGACATAAAATATTAAGTGAAGGAAAGCATCTCAGTAATCAACATTGTGTTTGAACAGAATGTTAGCCTTTCACTGTTCAAGAAATAAGCTTAAGTGCTCTCTTGGGCAATAAGTGAAATCATGTCTGGTGGTCTAATGCTCGTCCCTAGTGAGTATTTAGCCTAAGTAGAAAACCACCACACTAAAATGTGGCTGTCAGCCTCTTATCAAGAAAGGCATAGGAGAGAAAAAAGGAGTTTAAAACGTACCAAGGCCGAGGTGAATTGGTGAGGCTATATGGGAAAATTAGCATATTGCCCATGCATGTTTTGCTGTGGTTTCACCCCCTTTTCAGTACCCTTTCCATGAGTAGACTATGTAAAAGTTCCGAAGAGCCACCCTTGAATCCCAGTATCCAATGTGCTGGATTTGTGATGGTTGCACTGTGTATCATGACTAACTGTAAGCAAGAATACATAGTTATCCTCAAGTAAAAACAGAGTGAAAACATAACCTGTGGTAGCTTGTCTGTTTCCTTTTCCTAAGGCTAATCCTCATAATCACAGGTATCTCGCCTGAACTGACTGTGTGCAATGGTAATATTCCTTACAGTCTCTCGACTATTTCTGTGTGATATTCATTTTTATAAAAATAGGCATGTGCAGCATTTTTGGTGGGATATCCATGATATATAGGCCAAGTTGGTGGTTTTGGCCCAGGACCTGCAAGGAGGTCAGTATCCACTGGAGCTGCAGACTAGACAGGGTTGGTGCAGGCCACAGTGGATGGAGACAGCTGAATCTCACACTCTGCTCTGCTGATGTGCTCAGGTCACACATGTTTTTCCTAATATAATTTCTGCGTTATTTGTAATAGTAGCAGCATTTTGACTTATGGTGTAAATGAATGCTGCCCTTGTTGTCGCTGTCCCCTTATTTCATGAAACACCTTCCCCCTTTGTCTGCCTTAGCTTAAATCTGATGGGCTCTTCACAGAATCACGGAATTTTCAGAGTTGGAAGGGACCTCTAGAGATCATCTAGTCCAACTCCCCTGCCAAAGCAGGATTGCCTCGATCACATTACTCAGGACTGCATCCAGGCGGGTTTTGAAAATCTCCAGAGAAGGGGACTCCACAACCTCCCTGGGCAGCCTGTTCCAGTGCTCTGTCACCCTAACTGTAAAGAAGTTTTTCCGTGTGTTTGAACGGAACTTCCTATGTTCCAACTTGTGCCCATTGCCCCTCGTCCTGTCATTGGGAACCACTGAGAAGAGTCTGGCTCCATCCTCCTTCAACCCACCCTTTAGATATTTGTAAGCAGTAATAAGGTCTCCCCTCAGCCTTCTCTTCTCCAGGCTAAAGAGTCCCAGCTCTCTCAGCCTTTCCTCATAAGGGAGATGCTCCAATCCCTCAATCATCTTGGTTGCCCTTCGCTGGACTCTCTCCAGCAGTTCCCTGTCCCTCTTGAACTGGGGAGCCCAGAACTGGACACAGTATTCCAGTTGTGGCCTCACCAGTGCAGAGTAGAGGGGGAGAATGACCTCCCTCGACCTACTGGCCACACTCTTCCCTGTGCAGCCCAGGATTCCACTGGCCTTTTTGGCAACAAGGGCACATTGCTGGCTCATTGACAATTTACTATCTACCAGGACCCCCAAATCCTTCTCCTCAGAGCTACTTCCCAGCAGGTCCACCCCTAACCTATACTGGTGCCTAGCATTCTTCCTCCCCAGGTGCAGGACCCTACACTTGCTTATGTTGAACCTCATTAGGTTCTTCTCTGCCCAGCTCTCCAGCCTGTCCAGGTCACGCTGGATGGCAGCACGGCCCTCTGGAGAGTCAGCCACCCCTCCCAGTTTGGTATCATCAGCGAACTTGCTGAGGATACACTCTGTCCCCTCATCCAGGTCATTAATGAATATATTAAACAAAATTGGACCAAGTAATCTTAATCTTGTCCTTTACAGTAAAGTTCTGTGAACTTTATATATGCTTTTGTTCTGAACTTTGAAAGTTTCTGCCTGTTATTTCTTGAATGTTAGCTAATCTTGTTACTGTTATTTATCAAGTGTAGCGGTATAGAAAGGGATTTGCTATATTAAAACTAGGTTTATGTTAGGGGCAACTGTGTGTTCTTCTAATTTTCTTTTTGATACATGTCAGTTCCAATCAGAAAACTTGATTATTTTGCTGCTATTGCTGTGAGCAATAGAGAATTACTGGAGGGCATTACTTTTGCCTCAGTGTCCTACAGTAATATTGCCTCACCTTATTTATCCCAGATTAACTTCAGAACTGCACAGAGCATCACCAGTATTTAGGAAGGCTGCTGTGCCCACAGGTCTTGAATTTAGGTCACCTCTTCAGGTAAGCAATGGATGTGTGCTTTGATTTAGAAAGCCAAAAAAGGACACCAAGGTGTGCACATGGCAAGACTGCTTCTGGGATACTGCATTCTGCATTTAAATTAATCTGTTGCAGTGGGGTTTCTGTTGACTGCTGTGCTTTTTGTGGCACTGATCTATTGGAGATTAACTAAAATATAATTGTATTAATACACAGGTATATGGTTACATAAAAGAAAGCTGCTGAGGCTGTTGTGAAAGCCAGGCGTGGTTGGAAGTATACATGACACTCATTTTTAAGTTAAAGAAAAGAACAACATTCTGTCTAAAACCCACAGATACCATGGATGATCAAGTGAGGCAATCTGTTGTTACTATATTAATTAATATCTTCCATTCAGATTTACAAATGTTAGTAATCTCTACTCTTTCAAAATCCCAGTAAAGCTGTTTATTGCTGTTTCTGATGGATTTAAGCTTGTGTCCTGGTTTGAGGTAAAACAGAACCAATTTTCTGTTCAGTAATTTTACTTTACAGTTAAGCCTCTTCTAACGAACTGAACTCTCTGAAATTAACAGCGTATTGTCCAGACACTGTTCGCTCCCAGAAAGATAAGACCTGATTGTTTCTAATTTGTGCCAAGGAATGGTATACAGAGACGCTCTTGCTTATACTTATTGCTATAACAGCTAAGGGCAGCTAAATTTGTTATTTGCCCCATTGGAGAGTCGGAAGTGGAAAAGCGTAGAGGGGTCGCACCTGCGGGGAGGAGCGGACAGGACAGGTGACCCAAAACTGACCAACAGGGTATTCCATCCCATCTGCCTCATGCTCAGTATAAAAGCTGAGGGATCAAAGGGTCAGCCTTCTTTCTTCAATGGCTGATGTCCGAGGAGGGCTCTATCTCTTCATCTGCCTTTGATCCCAATCTGTGCATTTCTGAATCCAGACCCAGAGTCCAGCTCCCGTCCATTGCTGAGTCCAGTCTGGGACTTCCGCACTGCCTGATGGTGATGTGATCATCATCCTAGGAGCTAGATGCAGTTTTGTATATATTGTGTGCGTATATATATATAATTATTTTCTTTTTGTTATTTTATTAATATTTTCATTAAATTTTCATTTATTTCTCTCTCTCCCTCCTTTCCTTGGAGAGAGAGTTGTGGGAGAGCATCTGTTGTCCATTTCAGTGGCCAGTCCGGCCCAAACCATGACAGCTTGTTAAAAATGATAGAAAATGAGAAACTCTTGAGAATTCCCAGGTCTGTATTTCAACAAGTTTTTCTTTGGGAGCTGGTAGAAGCATTACCTATATTTGTAACTATGGAGCCAAAGATGATGGAGAAGGAAAACTGAATTCCAGGTTGTCTAAAACCATACAACTTGTCATCTATATGTTAAGATAGCTAGAATCCAGTTTTGGGGTTAAGTGTTTCTGCTTATACCTAAACTAAGTGTGTAAAATTAGATGAAGTAAATTTGTACCCATATGTTTAGACTTGCTATTAAGTGGGTGCAGTTCAGCATGGCTGCTGATATCTGACCAGCTGTTGTCGCATGCTATCACTCATAGAATCATAGAATAGTTTGGCTTGGAAGGTCATCTAGTCCATCGTCCCCTGCAATGAGCAGGGACATCTCTGACCAGATCAGGTTGCTCAGAGCCCTGTCCAACCTGACCTTGAATGTTTCCAGGGATGGGGCATCTACCACCTCTCTGGGCAACCTGTCCCAGTGTTTCACCACCCTCATTGTAAAAAAATTCTTCCTTCTATCTTGTCTAAATCTACTGTCTTTTAGTTTTAAACCACTACCCCTTGACCTGTCACAACAGGCCCTATTAAAAAGTTTGTCCCCATCTTTCCTGTAGGCCCCCTCTAAGTACTGAAAGGCTGCAATAAGGTCTCCCTGGAGTCTTCTCTTCTCCAGGCTGAACAACCCCAACTCTCTCAGCCTGTCTTCGTAGGGGAGGTGCTCCATCCCTCTGATCATCTTTGTGGCTCTCCTCTGGACCTGCTTCAACAGGTCCCTTTCTTTCCTGTGCTGAGGGCTCCAGAACTGGATGCAGTGCTTGAGGTGGGGTCTCCTGAGAATGGAGTAGAGGGGCAGAATCACCTCCCTCGCCCTGCTGGCCACACTTCTTTTGATGCAGCCCAGGATATGGTCAGCCTTCTGGGCTGCGAGCACACATTGTCAGCTCATGTCCAGCTTTTGATCTAGCAGTACCCCTAAGTCCTTCTCGGCAGGGCTGCTCTCAATCCCTTCATCCCCCAGTTTGTATTGGTACTGGGGGTTTCCCTACACCTGGCCTTGTTGAACCTCATGAGGTTCACATGGGCCCACTTCTTGAGCTTATCCAGGTCCCTCTGGATGGCATCCTGTCCCTCAGGTGTGAACTGCACCACTCAGTTTGGTGTCGTCTGCAAACTTGCTGAGTGTGCAAATCCCTATCTCTCCAATTTAGAGAGAAGGATGTTGCCAGGGACCGTGTCAAAGGCCTTACAGAAGTCCAGATAGACAACATACCTAGCTCTTCCCTTGTCCGCTGATGTAGTCACTCCATCATAGAAGGCCACTAGGATGGTCAGGCAGGATTTGCCCTTGGTGAAGCCAGGCTCACTGTTTCGAATCACCTCCCTGTCCTCCATGTGCCTTAGCATAGCTTCTAGGAGGATCTGTTCCATGATATTCCCAGGCACAGAGCTGAGACTGACAGGTTGGTAGTTCCCAGGGTCTTCTTTTCTACCCTTTTTAAAAATGGGTGCAACATTTCCCTTTTTTCCAGTCACCGTGGACTTTTCAAATCTCATGGAGAGTGGCTTGGCAACTACATCAGCCAATTCCCTCAGGACTCTGGGGTGCATCTTGTCAGGTCCCATAGACTTCTGTATGTGCAGGTTCCTCAGGTGAGCACGAACCTGATCTTCTCTTACAGTGGGAGGGACTTTTCTCCCCCAGTCCCTGCCTTGCAGTCCGTCCACTCCAGAGGTGTGGGGAGAGAGGTTGCCAGTGAAGACTGAGGCAAAAAAGTTGTTGAGTACCTCAGCCTTCTCCTCATCTGTTGTTACCAGTCTTCTCATTGTGGGGAGTATGCTTTCGTTGACCTTCCTTTTCTGGCTGACGCACCTATAGAAGCCCTTCTTATCATTGTTTGTGTCCCTTGCCAAGTTCAGCTTGTGCCGTGGCCTTCCTGACCCCATCCCTACACAACCAGGCAGCATCCCTATACTCTTCCCAGGGTACCTGCTCCTGCTTCCACTGTCTGTGCATCTCTTTCTTGCCCTTTAGTTTGACTGGTAGGTCTCAACTCAGCCATGCTTGTCTCTTGCCCTCCTTTCTTGCCCCAGGACCAGGGCACTAGTGGCTCCAGGAGTGTGAGGAAACAAGGAGATGAAAAAGCAGTGGCACTCCTGCACGTCCTTGCTTACTCCAACAGGGAGACCCTTGGCAGCTTCCAGATGTGTGAGTGAACTGCAGAGCTGGGAGTTCCATTGTCTTATGACAAAGGGGACCTTATACTCCTTTGATCACCTTGGACTCCCTTGGAGAAATGGAAGAAATTATGACGAATACATTTGTCAAAAAGATCTTAAGAAGCTTTACTGTGAAGTGGCTTCCAAGCTTAGAGGTCTATGTGGGATAGTAATGACAGATGGAAAGATCACAGTCTCTGAAGTGAGAATCTGTGCTGAAAAGCTTTCAAACGACTCCTTTAGGGTGGATCTTATTTTAACGTTCGTGTGAAACTGTATAGGTCTGAATTTTATGAGGTTCACCTTTCAGCAGTTGCAGTTGTTTCAGTTTGCTTTAGCTGTGATTTAGTTGGTTTAAATAATAAATTTATGTTTGTTTTAAATTTGTAGTAAGGAAGCTCTGACGTTCCCAATTAATGAGATACGCTTGTGATCTTAAATGCATTTATAAATGTGGCTCTAAGTGTTTAAGTCACTTTTTAAAAGAAATAACATTCTTAGGACAATGAGTTTATTTTGAAAAATTAACTCATGACTTAAAAATAATATGAGTCCTGTGTTAATCTGAAGCCCATGACGTGGGGATTAAATCAAAGTCAATAAAACTGACATCATTAAGAAGATGTGATTTCATTAAAAGGGAAATTACTCTGTTCTCAAAAAAGCTGAGTGAGCTTCTGCTAGTGTACTTGCTTGTTCTTTTTGTATTTAAAAAAGCGATGGGGAAAAAATATCCCTTTGTGAAAAATCAGTGAAAAGAAATACCAACTCCTAAAATAAATCTGTAACTTTGTTGTTGTTATGCTGTCCTCTGAGGGACATTCTTCTCAGAATTTGAGAAAGCAGAAGTAAATCATCTGCTGACAGGAAAAGGCCTAAATGTTCCCACAGTTAATATTAGTGGGCTCGTCCATGTTAAAACGGGGTTCCAGCAGCACTTCGGAGTTGAAGAATCAGGCTGACCAATGTGTAACATGGACTTCGGTGGCTAATGTTTGATAAAAGCGGGGATGAAATGGCTGGGAGAAAGTAGGGGACACTCAGACAGCTTTTGGTTGTGTCGCCTGGGTGGGTAAGCCGACGCTGTCCTTGTGAAAGGGCTTAGTGGGTTCATTAAAATAGTAAAGCAGAACAAAATAGAAATAACGTTCCTGTAGTGAAGGTGCTGGTGATATCACTGGGTAAAAAAAAAAAATACCTGACAAAACAACCTGGTGATTTCACTTGGAAAAATTGACCTTGGTGATTTTGTAGTAACATGGCATGTTGAAAGCATACATATATATAAACCGACTAAGGAGAATATGTACTTGGATGTTCGTTTTTGTGTGTGACCTGAGATATTAATGACATACAAGTTCTGTATAGCTGTTGTCAAGATTATTATAGAAAATGATACATTTTTATGTGATTTGTTGGATTTGCCTATTAAATCCATAGAAAATTATACCCTAACAATAGGGAATAAAGGAATAGGAATCTTTCTGCATTCAAGAACCATTTAGACTAATTTTCACAGAGCTGAATTGCATTTTTATAGAATTTTGTCAATTTTTTTTTTGCCTATTTCATTCTCTAACAATTTTTACCGATGAAAGCTTGTAGATTCCTGTCTCCATAGAGAGCCACTATACTTCTAAAACATATTTCAAGGAAAAAAATAACAAGAGAGAAATAGGAATAAAAACAATGTGTATCAGATGGTGAAAGATTGTAATTTCTTTTTATAATTATGTACCAGCAACTTATTTTAATGCTAAATGTGGCTATGTACAGTTTCAGTGCATTTGATGTCAGCCTGAATGTTTCCTCTAAAAATAAAAATGAGGAATTCTAGACTTTGAAACGATGGCTGCTGGGTGGGGGGAGACCCTCTTCTTCCACATCCCATGCGCTCTGTCCTCACCCTGTTTGAGAAAAGAGAAATTCAGTTGTAAACTTTGATCTCCTTAAACTGAAACCAAATTACAGTTGAGAGTCCTAGTTAGACAGCTGTGTTTGTGAAGAGATGAGCTTCTGTTCATTGCAGCTTCAGAAAAACTTATCAGAGATGAATCACGTAGCAATGTTGGTTTTACCATCATGACAAATGATGAAGGGTCCAAACTTGAGCATTTTGTGATGCGTTAGAGCATGGATGGCAAGAAGTTGTTACCGAAGAGCTTCTTGCCATTCAGTCGAGTTAGTAAAGAGAAGCGGATCTATTAGGATCCACAGATTTTAGGAACCTATGAAGGTACATTTTAGTAATGTTTATGATGGGGGGGGGGGGTGCTTGCTTGTCATTTTTATCTTTATGGCTGGACCTGTTTGAAAGGAAAAAGCGAGGTCCTGTCTCCGGATGCCATATTTGGGTTTGGTTTTTTTGCTTTGCTTTGCTTTGCTCTGGATAGATTGTTACCATCACCACCATCCCCCCACCCCGATGATCTTGTTAAAACAAAATTTACTTTGATTGCAGGAGTAAGTAAAGCCTTTCCAGTGTGGTCAATCCCAGCTCATTTATTTTATTTGTGTACACTTCCAGGTGTGATAAGTAATTGCAGTGCACAGGAAAACAGAGTGGTTGTTAGGAGTGGGAGAGCTGTAAAGTCTGTTGCAATAAGGACCACACACTAGCTCATACAGGCTTTAAACACGCAATTGTACATACGGAGTGTCATTGCTAGGGCTTGCACTGGGCCTTGCTTATGCCTTCCATCATAGCAGAAAAATAAGTTAGGTAGAAGAAGCACATTTGTAGATCTTCCTTTGTAGAGAAGCTCCAAAGGACTGTAAAGGAAACTACTCCGTGGTTTGAGGACTTGATCCCACAGGAATGCACTTCTCTTGCAGCACACTCCAGGATAGTTTTGTCTTTGCTGCTACCAGAAAGTTAAGAAAGAATACAGTGTTTTGGTGCCTGTATGAAGATGTGCTTTTCAGCTGCAAAAATATCTCAAATACTTGTTTCAGATGATATTTAGAGATCCATTCTGTCTTTTGTTTTAAATACCTGCATCTCACCAGCTTTCATTCTGTGACGTGGAGCATAAAAGACTCCACAGAACTTTGGTAGTGGGGTGAAGAGACTCAGTTGTGGACAGGTGGAGGGGACAGAAGATTTTGATTATGTGTCAGCTGTACCATTGCTGTCTTCCATCATGTCACTTAATTTTTCTCTCTCTTAGTTCCTATGTTAGGAAAGTGGTTGAAATGTACACTTCTCTCAAAGAAGCTTGAGCTTTACTGCTTATAAATTGCTTTGAGATACTTGGAAGGAAAGTGCTATATAATTTTGAAGTTCAGATTCCCCAGAAGGTGTAAAATGGCAAACTTCCATGAGCTGTGATAATTTACAACAGCTGAGAGTTTACCTTCTGTCCCTACCTTACTTCACTTTGAGCTTGAGTAGATGAAAAGTTTAGTTTTTCCATTACAGAAACTCTTTGCTTTAATAGAATATGATTCATTACCATATACAATGTTATATATTAATGTAGTCCAGCTAACCTTCTGTAAAGCTGACTTTTGATCATAGTTATTTTATTAGAAGTTTAAAAAGCTGAAATACTTTTATTGAGGTTAGTCAATGACTTCTAGGTAGGCTTCTGTCTAGTCTCGTTTCTAGCGAATATAAGAAATGGTAAAATAAATGCATTTGATAAAGTGGGTAAAAGAAGTTAATACAATTTTGAAAACTGTACATTCTATTCCTAATTGTAATTGTAAAATTGACATTTTTTCCTATGTGTTTCACAGGAAACACATGCATAAAAACAATTGGAATTAACACTGCCTCTCACAACCTTTTTTATAAAATAATGGCCAGTATCACTACATAGCACCAGGGAGGAAGGAAACTTGTGGTAAAGCACTGGACTGAGAATGCAGGGGATGTATTTGGTTGGTGGGGAGTTTGTCTTTGGGATAAAGAATTCCTCCTTTCCTCGCAAAGATGTTGTGCAGAAACATGTATTAATTTTTTTTAGATGTAGATACAGCTGTTACTAATGGAGCTGTTTAGTTATGACTAAGAAATCTGCCAAAGTCATGTAGGTTATGTATCCTTCCCTGTATCTGTTGGAGACTGTGCAGGACAATATTCTTGTCTAGCAGCCCTGTGAGGAAATCAGGCAACTGGTGATTGATGCCTTACAGCTTAAATGTTTTAAGACGATAGATCTTATCAGCACTTGAGAAAAATGGAGAAATATTTTTAATACATTGTGATTCGCTTTAACACCATTAATTTTGATAAATGTTTGCTATTAATACAGCTGCATTATGTACCGCTACCTTAATCACAGTATCATATCATGAAATGCATCATTCGTGCTGCTAGACAGACTTTGGCCGACAACTCTGCTTGCTGCGTGTTATTCAGTGCTGAAAGATCAAAATCAAATTTCTGCCTCTTGTGAAGTGGCTCACAGACCACAGGCTGGTGTTCTGAAAGCTGCAGGTTGTCCTCTTGACATCACATAGATCCCAACCAAGAGGTGTAGCACTTCTTATTTAGCAGACCAAGAGCTTCCTAAAGTAGTACTCTGGTCAAATCTACCGCAGCTTTTGCAGACTGATAAGAGGTCGGGAGGGCATACACTAAGAAGCCCTTTCACTCTCCTGAGCTGTATTTCTTGAAGCCATAAATCATTTATGTTTGGCTTCCCTCTCTACTGCCTGAGCCTACTGTCCCATCCCTCAGTCCTCGAAACCCTGTCTATCTGTGAAACTCTGGGTCTGTGACTGGGTGGCAGTGATTATGGCTGGATCTGGAAGGATGCACGTTTTGTCTTTCTTGCCAGCTGTGCTCTCAGACTCCCGTTTGGGAATGCACTTCAGGGACCCCCTTGTACACAAAGCCAGTGCTACTGCTGAAGCAGAGGTCTGGCACTAGTGTGGGGTTGGCTGGGTAGGAATTGGGGACAAATGGCAGGATGACAGCGTCTGAATATGTGGTGTGATTCTTGTGGTGGGAAAGTGTGAATGTGAGACTTTGCTATTTGTGTAGAGAGAAGCATGTTTGCTTTTGAGCCTTCCCTCTGGTCCATCCAACAAACAAAGCATGCAGTGGTGGCTTCCCAAACTGTTACTTCCCTTCTTCATTGTTGTGTTAAGAATGTTTTGGGGTCATTCCCAAGAGTTCACTAAATCCATATGCATATTGTAAAGAGTGTCTTTATACTTGGAAAAGGTTGAGCATTTTAATATTTGAAACAGGAGGAAAGGTGGAACTCTGCTGTCAACTGGGTGGAAGGGCTGGGGGCAAGTACTTGACAAGTCACTGGCAGACTAGGAAACTTTTGTCATGCTTCTATTATCTAGGACTTGGAGCTAATAGATGTTCCTTAATTGGGCTGGGTTGGAGCCTTCGTGCTATCTGAGGGTAGTAAGACTTTTCTCACTATACAAAGAAAAAGCACCAGAGAGCCTGGTCCTGTCAACCTACTTAAACCAACAGCAGACTTCAATGAATTAAAGTGAAACAGGAACAAGTGAAAATGGCACCTTCTGGGTCAGCAAGGATGTGCAAGCCTACTCACAGCTTCTTCAGCTAAGGGCACTTGTGTTTTTCACTTACATGAATGTTCTGCTTACAGCCCCAAACTTTTAAGGAATTAAAAATTCTATTCTCTAGTGTGAGGAAAAGGTGCAGGAAACAAAATTTCTTAAAAGCCTTTGGTGTTTGGATCAGTCTTCTCTATCCACTCCCCCTTCAGGCAAACATTAATCTTTGCTTCTAAGTTGCTTTTTTGTTTTGGTATGCTGACCTGAACGTTTGTATGCATTTTGTGATGCTTGACAGTCTAGAGAACATCTGATGATGACCAAGATCACAGAACAAAAGATTTACCTCTTGTCACTTGAAATACTTGCTTCCTTCAGAGGTACAAAGAGCTTCTTTTGATTTACTGCACCTTCCTTACAGCGCAGTTGTGAGGATGGGAAGCCATGGGGCTGGAGCTGGCTGAGGCTGGGAGGGAAAGTGAACTGTAGCTGAGGAGGTGCAGGAAACATCAGTCTTCTATTCTTTGCAAATTTTGCTTCAGCAGCCCCCAATTTTTCTTCTGGTTGGTTTTTTTTTTTTTTGGGGGGGGGGNTGAGGCACTCAATTCTGTGCCAATGAGTAAGGTGAGAAACACCTAGTGGGATCAATTCATTTCCCATCTTTTAGAATGTGGGAATGAACAACCCAACCCACCAGAAAACTAAATATTAATGCTGTCAGCGGCATGATAATTGGTCTCTGCTTTCATCTCCAAACAATCTTTTGCTTAGATTCCATTATTCATTCTAAGAGGAAAGGGTTATTAATGCAGTGTTCTTTTAATTTTTTTCTTTTGTGTGTGTGAGAGAACAGGAGAGCAATAATGCAATAAATATATTGGCTAAGAGAAAACATTTGCAAGAGATCCTTGCCCATTTTTTTTAATCTTCTCTTATCATGAAGAATGTGAGCCATGATAAATTGTTCTGCTAATCAAACAGCACTGAAAGGTTAGGTCATTGGAAGTCTTTAGTCATTTTGTGCTTTTCAAGAGTGAATTTGTTAAAATTATGCTGAATACCCACTTAAAGCCTGGGCTGAAAACCCTACCTGTGTTTTATAACTCTGCACTGTCAGAACTCATAATAAGTCAAACATTCTTTCAGAGGTACTCATAAGGGAGAAAAAACCCTGTAAATTTAAGAGTAATTTCAGATTGTAAATGAAAAAGAGAGGCACGACTGTTCATTTGCACCAATCATGCCTTCCTTTCATCTGCTCTGATTAGGCCTGGTGCGGTTTCATCAAACTACTCCATCACTGAGCTGTCACTCCAGTCGTCTGTTGATTGAAAACAATCAGGGCTCTGATGGCACAATTATTCTGACCCTTTAACTAGAGGCTGCTGTGATAATGAAAGGTTGATTATGATAGTTTGTGCCTCTTTCAGTTTGCCAAGAAGGTTAATTTGGGCATCAGACGGATGTTTAATGGGCGCTTGCTGGCTACACTGAGGTAAATGAGAACGTGCAGTCTTCGATATTGCACGGATATAGTTTGGCTGTCAATCATTGTCATTTTGAGTTTGTGCCTCACACTCTGGAAATCACATTTTATTTTTTCCTTGGGATTTAATTTATTCTGTGCCCTGAGGAAGTTCTTTCACTCTGTGACCTTCACAGTAGCTTTCTCTGTCTTTTTTCCCTTCCCTCAAATGGAGCCCAAAGGCATAATACATCTAGAGGAACATTTTTCTTTCATTTTTTATGTTTAAAAAAAAAAAAAGAAATTTTAAAATCCCTGTTTATCAACTCACCCCGAACAGAGCAAATGTTTTAATTCTGATTGTAAAATCAGGGTGAGCAAATGAAAGCGTGCCTGCTTGCTAACGCAGCGCCACACAGGGGGCTGCCTACATAGACACACATTTGTAAAACTGACAAACAGGTAATTTTAAAATGTCTCTGTGCAAAGAGGGTGGGGGATAGCACAGCTTTATTTTCACAGGCTACATGCGTATGCTTCAGCCTGGTGCCTTGTAAATATGGTCTCAGTCACTGTACTACAACTTTTTGAGTTGGAAAGTCTCTCTTCAAGGTTCAGGGGCAAAAGACATTTCATTGCTGATTCAGAGATTATTAATATTTACTGTGTTCAGATTGAGAGAATCCTATGCATAATTTTGTAGTTGTTTGGCTCAAGGTGCAAAAGAAATGCAAATACCTCATAATTTTGATTGTTCTACATGCAGCTCATTACAGTCTTATTTTTATGCACATTTTTAATTCAAAATAAAAAGAAAAAGATTTCTATCTTTAAGGCTCTCCAGCATCTAGATTTGAGCCACTCATTTTCCACGCTGCCCACAACTGTAAGGTAGTACCTGATGGATACAATTGCAAAGAGAGTCTGGAGGCTGTGCTACGTGGTTATGTACTAACTTCTAAAAGTATTCACGTGCAACTCATGGCTTAAAAAAACTACATTTGGTGGTTTGGGTTTTTTCCAGAAACAATTCTTCTCCAAATGTTTTTATTCTTAAATGGGTGATACAGCCCAATGTAGTTCACCTTACTTAAATAAAATGCTTACATTTTGTTCTTTGTAGTCTCTGGAGAGAGAGAAGGACTGAGACCTTTTAGAGAATCCGGATTCAGGCCCTTTGGAAAACCCTGTTCATTTTTAAAAAGTGGAAGTTTCTCCATAGCTTTCAATGGACTTTGTCTCAGAGCTTGAGTAAATGTCCTGGTTTATCCATGGATTCTGCTCTTGGACTTGAGATTTGAAGAGCCAAGGTGGTGCTGATGACATCCAGCTGAGACAGACAGTGGTTCTGAGGCAAGAGATTCCAACCTGGAATGCCTGAGGCTTGCTGAGTTAGGTAAACTTCAAGGAGAGGCCAAATCATGGGCAAGTTTATAGCCAAAATATGTATTTCTAGTGTACTCAAACCGTGAGCTAGTAAACTCCAAGTTTTGCTTTTTGAAGTTCCTTCAGTGCCTTAAAGTGATTGCTATAGTAACTGTGCTGTTTACGTGACTCTTTTTGGCTTATCAATCAGTAGGAGCAGATCTATAGAACTGTCCAATGTGCTAATGATACAAAGATATTAATTTGATTTTTTTCTGGTCTAACATTTTTGCTTATGTGAAGCAACAGAAGGACTGCTCAGGTGAGATTTGTGTTAAAAGAAGAGATTTGTGGTTCTTTCTCTTTCCCTGGTATATATCATCATCAGATTGTCACGCAGAAATCTGATAATTTACGTTGAATATATCTGATATCAGTCCAGGAAAATACTTCCTTACACTTTCCTGTATTTAAAATTGTCCTTTCTCCTAAAATGAGAATGTTCACTATGTTATTGTATTTAAGATTTCCATTTGTTTTAATGAGACAGTGTGAATTCATTGTTTCAAAACCTTATAAAATTTATCGTTTCCTTTTATTTGTTGTTGCTAAAAAAAAAACCACCCAAAACAACCCTCCAAAAACCTCATTTTTTTCCACCCCTGTCACTTTTTGTCTTCATCTCCATTACTGGAGACCTTAGATGGTATAAACTAGCATAATTCCTTTGCAGTCTGTGTGGCTACAACATGAATACATCTACTAAAGATCAGACCAAGATGACTTTAATGGAGTTCCCATGCCCCCTGCCTCTCACAGAGCCCAGGCTCAGAGGAGCAGTTTCTCTCTTGGAGCGCTGTGGACATGAACTTTTCCTGACACTGACTTTGTGACTTAAAGTAGTTTCCAAGTGAACCTGGGTCTAATGAGTACCTCAGGCTTTTGCACTCATAAAGTAGCTTGGCTTTTCTGGTTAGAAAAGTTGCTGTGGTGTCAAGTGAAGGTCTGGCACGTCTCCCAGCAGAGTGGCATGAGGAAGGGGAACGCTGAACGGGCAAGGCACAGGCTCACCAGGCTCTCTTGCTTCCTGGGATAACTGGCAGCCCAAAAGACCACGTAACTACTTATTGCAGGGTTATCTTCAACAGGGATGAAACTCTTTAATTCAGCTTTAACCGCACTGTCTCTGTGCCCTCTCTGGCTGTGGTACATGTGTAGTACATACACCATTAACAGCAGGGAGGGATGGACCACGCTTCGAGGCTGTGTGAGTTGGGACTGTCGAAGCACCATGCTGGAAGCAGAGGCAGTCATTGGAAATGCAATGAAATCACAATCCAACATACAGGTGTGTTTAGATGTATGCTCCAACTGTGTCACAGTGTATTTTTCCATCTGTTTTCTGCTGTTTTGAGAATGCACTCCATTTCTAAATCAAATGATGTAACCTTGGAGAAGAAAAATCCTTTGGGTTAAGGCATTAGAATAAGACAATTAGTCTGGTTTGAAAATCTTGTCCTTCTGAGGGTCTACTTTTGTCATTTACTTAGTTTAGAAGATGAATATGGCAAAATATATTATTTATTATAGTTGATATAGGCACTAGGCTGTAGCTTCCTTTTCTCACACGCTCATACATTAAAATTAATAGAAAAGAAGCTTCTAGCAGTTTAAACAGAATTTGCCTGTATGGCGCTAGGAGTAGGAGTCTCTCCTTATTTTTGTAAATTATTTAGCAGTGATACAAATATTTTAAAACTCAAAATTGTGGATGGTCTCTTTGTTTTTGCTTGCTTACTTGTTTGCGTTTTAAACACAGTTGTAATTTCAAGTGCTATTGGTATCTCCTTAGAGAAGTCTGTCTTTCTTGCAGTGTCATAGTGTATAATGGCTTTGACTTTATTTTGCCAATACTGATTACAGTTGCTAATCACTACTGCCAGAGAGAGTGAAAAATAGGCACTATAATTAGCGTATAGGCAGGGTGAATTTTGGAGTTAATGTGTAGGCACCAGGTTTCTAAGTCTGGATTAAACAAAAACTGAGGAAAGGTAGTGGAACTTGCGTTGATAAACATACAGACGTTTGCTGATATGCTACATGGAAGCTTGCGCTTCTGCCATATGTTCATGAGAGTTATATTTGCCTCCTTTACACTGAAGGAAATTTAGAAGTGTATTACAGTCCATCAGTGACTATTTCTACTACAAGCAAACAACTTGTTTGGGAGCTTAATTTTCTTTCTTTTGAACTTCTCCAGCCTTCCAATAGCTGCCAAACCATCCAGTAACTAGAATATCTGATCACCCACACAGATAACTCGATTTTCTTCCGTGCCTCCATAGTGTGAGACACCATGTCCTGCTAGAGAGCACTATAATAATGTGTACTGCATAACAAACGTAGAATTCTAAGGCTTGGTTTCTGAGTGTCCTGAAAACCGTATGACCTGATCCATAGCCTTGTGTCACAGTTTAGGGGTTGGTCCTGTACTCTATGAATATACACATAAAATACCTACCATTTGTAGCTTAAATTCCTAGCAGTTATTTTTAAGGAGTGTCCCAAAATGGATTTATGGCATTTAAAATCGAGTAACAGTCATTGTTATCAATAGCAAGACAAGGAGCTAAAAACATTATAGCTTTTAGCTCTTATGGCATTTTTTTCTGCCTTGGAGTGCCACAGATTAGGTGTGGGTCGCACAGAATACTGTAGTCATGAGCTGATTTGGACAGGAGCTTCTAAACACACTGTGATTCCCAGACCTCTGTTGCCTCCCTAAGACCCGGTAGAGCTTCTCTGCTGATTATCAAATGCCTACAGACCATCCAGGTGATATAGTGATGTGCAGGGTTTTTAGCCCTGCTTTCTAAATTAACATAGTAAAATGCAGTGCTCCACTGCAAACTGACCTCAGGCGTGGAGTCTGGTAAGAGCCGGTAGCAACCTACGCAAAAGACAGCCTAGGATTCGCTTTACCTTCCCCATTGCTGTTGCAGTTGCTTGTCAGAAAGGTAGTAGTGTAGACCAAAGATACCTTTAGGTGCAGCGTGTAGAGGATCCCAAGGAGGTTGCAATAAATTTAATTTGGAAAGATTCAAAAGTTTTCATAAATAAAGATGAGTGGGGATGAAATAGTGTAGGAAAGGATGGAGAAGGTTTTGGTTGAAGACCGGGAATAGATTGTACATCTCTTGTGAGTGCCAACAGAATCTTTGTATCACTTTGCACCATCGCTGTGGTGGTTTAGAAATTTTATGTGATTTTAGAGAAATGTTAAGCATTATTGGTTTCAGTGAAACATTTTTTACAACTCCAGGAATATTCTCAGTGCAGACCAAACTCAGTATGAACCATCTTGCTTTTGCCCAACTTCATGCAGCAGAAAAAATATATTGTAATGGACATGTCCATCCCTTCTGCTGCAGATCGTCACACATCCCATATGCAGAAATGAATGCAGATACTGTGTCTTTGAAAGGTATGAATGTATGTAGAGTTGCTGGTGTGTTTATACAGTATTTATTGGGAGGCAGGAGGGAGGACAATAAAGGAAAGAGGAATAGTGAAGTTCTAAGATATTAACAGGCATTAACATTAAACTTAAAAGCCTTGCGGTTACCAAGACCTCGTTTACATTAGTGCATGTCTTTTAAGAGTCTGTAATGTCTGTCATTATAGCATAGGTGATACCTCCACGATACCATTTTAGATGTGAGTGAAGGCATGAACTATAAGCAAAAAGAAACCAATCTGTTGGATGCAAGTGATGACAGCTAAAACCTGAGTTTTTCTAAATTCTTCTTTTTTAATATAGTGACCCACACATCATTCAATTGGTACAAATTGAGTTGGTGTCTTCATCATGATGAAGATAGCCTGAATTCCACTTCAATTTCAAGTGTCTAGTCAATGATGAGCGCTAAGTGCCTCTGAAGAATTTGAGAAATGATTTCAGATGGCCTAAGACATGAAGTAGGGAGTTGCCTAAAACCACTCAGTAGGAGACACCTGACACGTGGATTTGGTGGATTTACAACATATGAATAAAATGCTCAATGATTTCAAGTCCATAAACATTTCCAAATGTATTTAATTAATGCCTTTTTTACTAAGAAGTCTAAATATAGCTAATGCACGTTTTGAAACTCAATACAGCATTTAACTGATTGAACTACTGTTGCAGTTTTTGGTGCCCTTCGTTGATTCTTTGTTTCACAGGGGTTGAATAGCACAGTGGAGCAAAAGCGTTTCAAATGAATCTTATTAAGAAGGTGGTTTTGGTTTGTCATCTTCCCTCTCTGACAGAATACAGAAACAGCAATAAATGTGATATACCATGAATATATGAAAGCCTGGAGTAAGACAGAAGCCTTTCTTTCCAGCTGCTTCATGTGACATTCCCATGAGCAATACAGGGCAGTAAGTTTTAGGTGAAACTGTTATCACATGACTAGTTAGGAACTCCTGCTCCAGGAGCTGGTTGTCAGGATGAAACGAAGTATCAAATAGAGGAGTCTGTCCTTATCCAGAACTAGTCAACGTCTTTGTTAGCGACTTGGATGAAAGAGCAACATGGGGTTTATGTTTTCAGACAACCAGAAGGTGGAATGGTCTTCAAACACTTTTGAAAATATAGTTAGGATGGAGAATGATGTAGATAGTAAATATGCTTTCTGTCATTACTGAACTGATACTTTGTGGAAGTTCTGCAGAAAAAAAAGAGGTGGGAAGAGTACTTAAGCGTAAACATGAATCAGCAATATCACAGTGCATTGACAATCTTGTGATGCACAAATAAGAATGGCATAGATGGTTATGATCAAAGTGATCCTTCCAATCTATTCGCTATTACTACAGCCTTAAGAGGAAGACTTTATCCAGTTTTCAGCAGCAAACATTAAGAAAGAGGGGCATTTCCTTTCAGTAAAAGAGAACTGTGAGCCAAGCAACAGAAATGTAGAAATTGTGACCCAAGATGAATTGAAAGACTTTTTCATTCAGAGAAGAGGAAACTGCAACACACATAATGAAATACATCGGAGGTGGAGGAGAAAAGGAGGGTAGCCGGCTGCTTTTCATCCGGTATGGGTGGATTAATTTCAAGGGTCAGCCTGGGGATTCCTGAGCTCTGGGGTATAAACCCAAAGGTGGCAAATGAGGCAGTGAGCTGAAGGGTTTAAGCTCCTGTGTAGGTAAAAGGAAAATCTGTCCAAGAGCATAGCTGAGGGTGGGGATGGTTTTTCTGAGAAATTTCAGATATCTTCATCACTGGAAGTTTTCAATAATAACATACACAACAGTTCTTAAAATGATTTAGGCCCTCTTTTCAGAGCTGGTTGGTTTCAATATGCTTTATGTAATTTAAAGGTTATGTTTAGTTTTGGCTATTGATACCAGCTGCAATTGCTGAGCAGTTTGAGTCTTCCTTGCCACTTTCTATAAGTCCCCCACCAGCAGCACCTCTTTGCTCGTCTCTCTTCTCTAGCTTGATTTCTGGTCCTTTACACCTCTCTCCACTTTATGAGTAAAATTAATGAAGAAGGAAAAAGATATTGAAGGATTCAGTATGTATTTTGTTGTATTCCTTCAATATTGTGTCACAAATAGAATGAAAGATGGAGGGGAGAAAGGGCTTTTCTAATCATCTAACCATAATCTTACTTTTCTTTCTAGTGTACCCAGGGTGTCCAGTGATCACATAGTCCCTATGTTTATATTATTGCTTCAGCAGCTTGATTCTGGGATATTGTGGTCTCCTACAGCATCACTAACAGTTTGCACAGCAAGGGTATTGCATAGCGGTATCGCAATTTGATAATGCTGTGGAAATTCCTTAGAGGGACTGGTGCAATACAAAGTTTTTATCTATATTAGAGGTGGAGTTTTAGTTGGTATCTCTTATGTTGACTCACATGCGCTCATAACTACTTTTTATATTGATGGATATCACTATTGAGGCAAGTATATAGCTCTTCTTGGCATGCAAGCACAGTTTTCAAAAGACCAAATTTTGACAGAATTGTACACAAATAATTGGTGTCTTGTTTTTCCCTTCCTTCCCCCTACTTTTAGCTGGCTGTGAGGTGGTTGGAACACAACTGCCGCTACCAGTACATGGATGAACTTCTCCAGTATGTCCGCTTTGGCCTTATGGATGTGGATACACTGCATACCGTAGCTCTTTCTCATCCTCTTGTCCAAGCTAGTGAAACTGCGACAGCACTTATTAATGAGGCCTTGGCGTACCACCAGAGCGTCTATGCACAGCCAGTTTGGCAAACCAGAAGGACAAAACCACGCTTCCAGTCAGACACTCTTTACATTATTGGTGGGAAAAAACGTGAAATCTGTAAAGTGAAGGAATTGCGATACTTCAATCCGGTAGATCAAGAGAACGTTCATATCGCGGGGATTGCAAACTGGAGCGAGCTAGCGCCTATGCCTGTAGGAAGAAGCCACCACTGTGTTGCTGTCATGGGAGACTTTCTTTTTGTAGCTGGTGGAGAGGCAGAGCACTCCACAGGGCGCTCTTGTGCGGTGAGAACTGCCTGTCGATACGACCCCCGCACTAACTCTTGGGCTGAGATAGCTCCAATGAAGAACTGTCGGGAACACTTTGTGCTGGGAGCAGTGGACGAGTACCTCTATGCAGTAGGGGGCAGGAATGAATTGCGTCAAGTGTTACCTACAGTGGAACGGTATTGCCCCAAGAAGAACAAGTGGACCTTTGTACAGTCCTTTGATCGATCACTCTCATGCCATGCAGGATATGTGGTGGATGGTCTTCTTTGGATATCAGGTAGAAAACGTTTCACACAGTTTGAGGTACTAACAAAATACAAAAATACTGTCTCGAATGAAACTAATACATCTTCTTTGGTTTATATGTTAGCGTAAGTTTTGTCTTAGGGGATGGGTATTTCAAGGAATTTAAGCCTGGAAGCATACAACCAAGCCTGATTAGAAGTATAAGAGCATAATATACCTTATACAGTATTTTTTGTCTCCTAAATATGTTTCTGTGTTTCCAAGCTGCGTATATCATATGTGCTACCTCCAGTTGCCATTCATAAATCACAGTGAATCAAAATGATAATGCATTTTTGGACAAATTTCAGATGGGAAATTCTGTGTGCTTCTTAAAAACAAAAAACAAGACTCAGTTTCTGTAGTATGATCTGGTACCACTGATAATGAAATGGAGAATTAAGTGCTTGTTGGCTTGTGTAGATCCAGGGCTTGAAGGCAGGTGTATGAACTGCTCTCACTTGCTCTTCAGGATATTGTAATAGGCCAAGATGACCTTCATTAGAAATCATGCATTGCTTTGACTGTCCATAACAAGTGCACAGGACTGCCTGGATGTAATTGTAGCTTTATGGCGCAGATAGTATAGGCCTTGTAACCATAAACTAACATATCATTTGCAGCTCGGTGTGGTGTACTTTTTATTTTACATGTGCACATTAATGGGAGTTGAGGACATTGTGTCATCAGTCTTCGTAGTGATTTCTCTGATATTAGTTACTTTGGAATAAGGTTGATGCTGTCCACAGAAGATTTGACTGAAAAATATCCACCTTTTAGTAAGAAGTATATCACAGAAGGTTATAAAGTTGTGATATTTATCACGGAAGTTAATGAGTAAATGGGGCCAGCCCTTGAGAAAATGTTCAGTGATTGCCATCTTCACCGTAGATACCCTCTGGGGATTTTTGGTCTGAGATCCCTCTGGTGAAAAGATGGTATATGAATGAAAGATTAGGTTAGCTACTTAAGCCTTTGCTGTGCTTCTCAAAGTATGTCATTTAGGTTTGCAGAGCTCCTTGCAGATGTATCTTTCTGCCCATGTGGATTAAGTGTCTTATGGGAATGGATTCCCAAACATTGGCAGGGGAGGTAGCAGGTGTCTGTTTTTATACATATACACTAAAATCATGAATAACAACATTAAAACTAAAAGCATGACAGAACACAGAAAATCACCAAGATCCCTGGCAGGTGCCTCGCGTCGCTTTCTTCAGCAATTGGCATCGAAGGAGTCTTCTGAAGTTTGTGCTATGTGGTAATCCTGATGTGTGCACACAGTGGGATTTGAGACTCAGGTACGGTACAGAAACAGGATTTCTGCTGTAGGGTACCAGCTGGGCATGTTCAGAGCATTACCCTGTTTATTCACTACCTTTCATATTTCATCAGTGGAAAGAGATGTGTGCCTGTGATGGGCAATTCAAATACATGGATACTACTACTGCTGTTTCTTGACANCCCCCCCCGCCTTGTTGTCTACATTTGTCAGTCTCTATGAAAAATGGGGCTTTTTAGGAAATTGTGTTAAACATATTCATATAAAATGATCAAATGAGCACTAGAAACATCCATCAGAGTGCAGTCCTTGCTCCAATACATGAAAAAATTAATTTTTTTTCTTAATTTGCTTTTTTTTTGTNAAGGAAGTATTTGATAGGGATTTTTAAGTCAAATGTGGGACTGGTTGAAGATTACTTTTAATCTTTGCAGATATGCTAGGAAAGGAAAAATTATGCTGAGGATTAATTAATGTGCTTAGTTACGTAAGTGAAATGCGTGCCTGCCTGTGTGTTTAAATACTATCTGCATTTATTTAATGAAGCAGTGTGATATTCTGTTCAAGGATATGCCTCTAATACAGCTGTTGAATCGGGGAAGAGGTAAGTGGAAGCCTATTAGGTGAACGGTAAAACTGGGCAAAACAACAAAAAATATTTTATCGGTATTGTTCCACGTATATTTGAAAATGCTACCAAAATAACTTCTGTTGTAAAGTCACAGTAAGAAGCAATGTTTTGGCAGTGGAACAAGGTAGACAGGACTTTTCAGTTGTATTTTGTATAGTTTTTGAGAAAATGCTTAGCAGTTTTGAGTTGCTAGATTTTGGCAGGTTATTATGAATTACGAGAGCATTCTATGCGATACTTCAGTAGGGTATTGATCTGAATTATGTACTCATAGATTGAAAACTGAGTTCTGTGTATTGAATAGAGTTATTTTATAAATAAAAGTAGATGGACGTGTAATAACTGTAGCTAGCTTTCTGTTATTAATTAATTGCTTAGGGCTAGAATGTAGCTCTCTGTGTATATTCAGGGGCAGGGGAATAGTATGGAGAGATGTTTTATTGTTCAAAAAATGTCGGTAGTCACTGGTCAAAAAATCCACTGTTCATAATCAAATGTAAAGTGTTAGCATAAGAGTAATCAGTAATGCAGAAAGGAACCTAATTTTGAAGTATGTGGCCTAAAATTAAGTAATTAAAAAATTAGTCTGAGCTAGGGAGGTTTCTGAGCTGTATCCCTGCTGCTTTTTCTGGTGAATACAGGTCTTCAGCAAGAGCTCTCAAAGTCAGGCTGCTACTACCATCTGGCAAGGTAACCATGAAAATGTGCCCAGGTTTTTAGTAAGTGAATAAATTAAATAGTGATAATATAAGTTTCTAGCTCTTGTATTTGAGGAGAGTCATGAAAACATGACCCGCACACAGACCGTTTACTTACTCTTCTATAGCCAAAGCATCAGTGCCTCTGCTACAGCCCCTTGCCTCCTAAAGGCTTTGCTAGTCAAAAGCTGGCTAGTCTTAAGGGGTTTCTATTATTATTATTGGGATTCATTGTCAGCTTTACTTTGCTGCTCCTTTGGGACAAATACAAGAAGGAATAAAAAATAATAGTGTGTAAAACAATTGCAAAGGTAGCAGGGAAGGGAAGTGTGCTAAACAAGAGGCTGTAAGCACATGCTGGCAGTAGGAGATGTGTGGCCGGTGTTTCAGGTGATGGAGGGACTCCGAAGCTGCCACCACCCTTTTGGGGTTTTTTAACTTGCCAGAAGGCCCAGAGAGAGCCCTCCACACTCTGGAACTAGTTGGACCCTCTGGTCAGCACAAGAGGGTTCAGCTCTCAAGTTTTCTGAGCACCATATCTTGTGGAACATATTTTTATATTTGTGTTATTATTTTTTCTCATATCTCTTTTTATTTTTTCACAGCCCACATTTTATTTTGTTTTCTTATTTTAAAAGCTAGATGAGAATTTATTAAAATAAATTCTCTGTATTGACAGTACAGCATCGGGCAGATGGTTTTGAAATTTTATAGAAAGATGAATCTTACAGGCCCCAGTTAACATCTGACACCGTGACCTGTTTCACAAACGAATTGCATGCCACATGCTTGAAAAGTGAAGTATTTGAGTGAAAGAGAAACAAAATGCACCAAACCCTTTAGAGTTCAACATTACCAACAATCATTCCCTATAAAAGCAGGGAAATATTTTCCATAAGAGTGAGAACTTGAACTATGCTCGTTTCCCTGCATCCTCTGTGGAGTGCGCATGCAAATCTGGAGACCTACTTTTCTATATACGTTCACCTCCCTCCTCCCCTATAGGTGTAGTGTCCCTGAGGACAGAGAGGGGCAGGGAACCTCTGCCAGGCAGTTCAGCTCTAGACCATTCCTGCACCTGCAGCTGGGGATAACGAGGCTTCCCCTCCGCCTCAAGTGCTCAAGAGATTAGCACATGAAAAGTCTTCTCTAAAGCAAAGTATTATGCTGTTGTTTCGCAGAGGTCCGAGTTGCCTGACCTGAAGTGTGTCAGCTAAAATCACATCTTGACATGCACATGGAAACTCAACTTGAGGGGGGGGGACATGATGATAAACAAGCCAACCCCGTACAGTTGCTTCGTATTTAACAGCTTTTTCTTCAAAATGCAAGTTTCTTTTTTTTTATTATTATTATCATTTTTTCCCTAATGGTGGAGGTTTTGACCAAGGAAATTATGGAGATCATGTATCTTGGAGAATTATTCTGAGTTTGCAAGTGGTTTGAGGGGAAAAGTATCACCTTACTATCAGTTTGCAGTTTGTTGTGAGAAGAAGATTTTTTTTCTCAGTAAATGCCTATAAAATTGTTTTATGAAAAATAGATCTGGAATAAATAGGAATCTACAGTGTCTAACCAAATCAAGTTTTGCAGGGCAGCTGGCACAGAAATTACCAGGAGCAGGAGCTTAGCAAGTACATAAAAATTGCTTCAGTGACCCAGTCTTAGTCTGTATATGGAACAGTGTTTTTCTATTATTATTTTTATTATGTTTGAATAAACATAATGGATTACATACCTTTCAAGCATGGACATTATAGGTTTGATGCCGCTGATACTTCTTAGTTTGATTGTAAACATCAGGTTTTAACGATTTTTAAAGAAACAACCCACAAACAAACCAGGGCTTGTGCCCCTCTCGTTTGCAGCTGGATTGCATCCGAGGTGGAACAGTCTTAATTAGAGCTGCTGATGGTGTCTTCCAGGGAACTTGTTAGGGTGGGAGAATATGCTCCAGCTCAGCTGTCCTCACTGCACCTGGGCTGGCTGAAGCAAAAGGCAGCGGGCTTGCATGTTGAGGAAGGATTATCCTGTGTTTAACACACAGGCACGCAAGAGAGGAGAGATTTCTATTTTAAAATAGCAGAGCACCTTGGGGCGCGTGTCATGAGTTTCTATATATTCCCTGGATTTGCTGGAAGGAATACACGTGGGAGCTCTTTGCCAACATGTAGTTTTACACGTCTCCCAGCAAACTCGGATTCGTGCGTGCAGCCTAGCGCTTGGGGACTTCGGAGAGAGTTGTGAGATTTTCTGGGGGATTTGGATTGGATTAGATTTCTGAAGTCACGTGGGGATCTTACTAGGACATGTTATAAATATGGATTACAAATTTTCTATTGGGAAAATGGTGTTGAATCTACTGCCTCCCACCCTTCTCTTTTTGGAGGTGTCTTTATTGAAGGTGCTTTTCGGTGCAGTTTGTGGACTGTTTGGAGGGATTGTAACAAACCAAAATATTTTTCATGTGTAGGGAAGGGCTGGACAAAGCAGGTCTTGGACTCCTTCAGGACCTCTTCATGTAGAGGGACACTGTTGCATGATTTGGGAACTTCTGGGTCTTGGAGGGCTTGAAAAACAGGGTTTATAGCCTGCAGGGGAATGAGCAACAGTGATTGTGGCAGTGTTAAAACGTTGTAAGTCCATGGGTTGGGTGCTGGGCTTCCTGTGACTGTGTTCTCACAGCTGTAAGAGCAAGAAAGACACAGGCTTGTCCTGAGAGTGCTGTTTGCCTCCTGGAAACTCTAGTCCTCAAAGCAAGCTGCTCGTGTCAAAGCGGTGCAATCATTGCTCTCAGTTTATAAAACCCAGTGAGCGCTGACCAAACTGTAAATTTTCTGTCATTTACTCAGCTAGATGTTTTTTCTCTTTCCTTAACTGATGGTTTACTACCACATTAGCTGCTATGGCTTGACATCAAATTTAATAGCATGCTTTGTATTTTTAAATACTTCTTTTCAAGTGTAGATACAATGCCTCCCTGCCTTTCCCCTCCTTTTACTCATAGAAAGCACTGCAGAGAAGTTCAAGTAATCTCAGAATTACCCCTTCTTTTTCTGAGAAAGTATGTATTATTTTTAGTACCACTTAAACTTTTTTTTTTCCTATTCCTATTTTTTAAGAGACATACTGCTCTTCTTTTGCCCTTTCCCAGCTGCCTGGAGTATTTTAAAAAAAATAGTTCAAGAGGACATTGTAGAGTTGTTAAATTTGAATTTTGGCAGAAAATTTTAAACTTTTGCTATAGCACTTCAAAGTTAGGAGGAACTTGAGTTTGAAAATTGATGCAGATATAAGATGGCATATTTAATGACAGATGTATCTATAGAAACCTGTTAAGATGCAGATTATCCCCCTGGGGAGGGGAGATCAAAACTGCCAATCTATAAAATATACTTGTTAGGGGAAGGCATGGAATCTATCTCTGCGAGCACTTTGATTGCAGGGGACAGTGTAGCAGCATGTGGCATCATAACCTAAGAGCAGACAAATCAGCTTGATGACTTTCAAAGCCAAGAATTCTGCTGGAGGCAAGGGTACTCCAGTCTAGAAGAAATTAAAACATATAGAGACTGTTATTAATTCCAGATCTATTTTTGTGTAGTCAAATCTGTATGCAAATCCTTAGCATCTCATTTTGGCAGATTAATCTAAAAGTGAAGAGCGGTATGTGAAGGGAATGTAATGATAAAACACCACAGATGAGCAATATTGCAGGGGAAAAAATGTAAGCTGTGTACTTGATATGAGGGGCTCTTTGTGAAGAGAGGCAAATAATTTTGCTTATTTGCTTATTTCATTATTTTACGAGGAAGCAACCCCCTTTTTTCTCTTCTTCCTCCAGATCTTTCCCCCCAAATTGAGGTGTCCTTTCTGAAGGGAAATACAAGATCCAGCATTATGTTTCCAATGCATCTCCTGTAGTTTAACGTTCTGGACATAATCATCCAAATAACTATGATTTTTATTTTTCAAAATACTAATCTGACATCTCATTTTTAAACATTATGCTAGGAGTGAAAATAACTATGTAAAAGAAAATCAAATTACAAAACAGATATTAGAAAAGATTGCTTTGTGCGGGTGGCTGACGGCCACTAACACTGTGAAGGCTGCACACACAACAGTGTAGAGGCAAATAACAGATTGCGAGATTAGATATGGGAACAGTCATTGCTTTCCAATGCGTGTTCTTGCGTGTGTACTTCACAGGTGCTGTGATGGGCAGTGTGTGGCATAATGTGATGGAAACAGTTTGGAAAGACTACATCTCATCTCAGCTGTCTTATAGCCTGTAAGCGTCTCTGAGCTGGGAGCTTGTGCTACCGTCCATGTAGAGGGGCCCCGGTATAGGCTGGTGCTTGCGGAGATGCGCCCAAATAACAGTGTTATTCCTGTCGAAGACAAGATTCTTGAATAGATTTGTCCATAATTTCTGCTATCCATTGATCAGATTCTTGGCCTCACTCAAGTTATTTGGAGTGATCAGAGGGTAATCTATGTTAGCAAGTAGCTCAGCCCAGTAGCAGCAGATCAGCAGATAAAACTTTAGTGATGAGGTCTCTATATCTGCTCCATGTACAGTTCACAATTTTTGCTTTGGACTACGTTTATTCTGGTCCTCTGGACCAGTTATTATGTCATACCCTTATGCTCCATTAGGAACTGGAGCACAGCTGGTGCACATCTGGAGCTGAGCTTCTGGTTTAACTTGAGTGCACACCAGTCCCACCCTACAGCCTAAAATGACATGTGGGAGGTAGAGGAGTTGCTTCAAAATCACAGTATGGCTTTGAACCAGAATGCTGCACTAGGTGCAGCTGGAGGCTGGCAAAATGAGGATTGCCCAGCACAGAGCCATGTTAATGCTGGTTGGGAATAAAAGAAAAAAAACCCAGCAGCCTTAGTAGGTTGGGGCCATAGCTTGGCCAGCAGGAATGAAAGCAGCTGTGCTGCTGCTGTGTCTGAAACAGGGGATGTCCTCACAAAAAGAGAATCACAGAATCGCAGAATGGTAGGGGTTGGAAGGGACTTCTGGAGATCACCTAGTCCAACCCTGCTGCCAGAGCAGGTTCACCTACAGCTTCAACAAATATAGTGACAGATGAAATTCCTTCCTCTCATTGCTGTGGATTTGTCTGTTGTTGGCACATGCTCTTAAAACTGTAATTAAAAATTTTTGTCTGTCAATATGAGTTTCACTGGTGAATGGCCACCGGCATGCTCTAGTTATGTCCAGACCTTATGGTAGGATGAAAGGTGAGGTGCAGCTTGCAGGTGTTATTTTTGGTCCCATCTTCCCATGGACCCCAGGGTGATGACAGAGGAGGAGGGACTGGGCCCTGTGGCAGTGCTGCAGTGACACCGTGTCCCCAGGAGGCTTAAGCACGCTTGAGAACATGTTTATGAAGGTAAAATTACAGACTTGAAACTGAAGAATTTTTTCTACCAGTTTAGTTAGTGAGATTTGCTCTTTAAAGCCAATAGAGAATGGGAGGGTGAGGCATTAAACGATTTTCCTGTGTTGAGGTAAATAGTTGGTTTGTGGCATCTGCTTGGGTCAGACTCTATTCCGGGCTTTTCTGAAGTGCTTTATACCTTGTTTTCCAAACATTATTGAAAGGTACATATGCTAAATGGTAGCGTTGTTCCTAGTCACTATGGAGTAACCTCCCAGCATCAGTCTACAACTAAACCAGGAGATGTTCTCTCTGTAATACAGACTAAATACAGAATTTCCTTCAAATATATAGGTGAGTGCAGTTGCACCAGGTTGCAATGTGCTTTCCAGCTGGCAGCGATGTCCCACGTCACGCTCCTGGTTAGGCAGAGCTCCTCTCCAACCTCTTCCTTCTCTCTGATGCAAGCCCACCTCCCGCTCCTCCAAACCCTGTCACACACTGCCCGCTCCTTGGAACAGGGATGGTTTTATTTTCCCGTCTTGAGGATGGATGAATGCACAGTCATTTATACACAGATCAATTTTGATCTCGTTTTTAGCCCATAGAATTAGCTTTACAAAGGAAAGTAGAAGCGTGTGGGAGTGTTTGTTGTTGCTATTTCGTTTCTAGATGTTTGACAAATGTGCTACTTATTACCTTGTAACCAGATTAAAAAGCGCAGTGGAATGGAAGCATAAGTGGTGATATGCAATGTAATTATGTCAGCAAATGAACGCTAGAATTGGTTATTTTGCTGTACCTGATCTTGGTCCTGGTTTTGCTTATATGAAAAATTGTAACCTGTATAAATTCTTTCATAGGAGGAGTAACAAATACTGCACAGTATCAAAACAGGCTCATGGTCTATGATCCTAAGCAGGTGGGTATCTGTGTTGTATGTGTTTTTCTCATAAGTTTTGCTTCAAACAGATCTCTTACAAAATCATCATATGTATTTGCTAAGGCTAAAAAATGCTGACCATCGGAATTAGTGGTGTTTTAAATTCACTTTGTGCTGATGTGTGAGTTTAACAGAGTAATGGAGACCCTGACTTCTTACTATGTTTTTTAAGCCTGTAAGTGTTAGAAACATCTTAGATTAAACACAGAAATGTGCTTTAAATCCCCTGTATTTATCAGTGTTTATTTTGCTTGTTCATTTTTTTTGTAATCCAGCAGCCCAGGGCAATGTATACTCAAAGTCAGTGTCACAAAACTGCTCCTCGTCATTGGCGTTTCTGCTTTGAATTGCATATATGGGCTTTTTGTTTTCTACATACTTTCAGAACTATACTACCTGGCCATGACTTATTCTCCTGACTGCAAGGGTGCCTATCATTTCATTACCCAAGCACCTAAAATATCTTTTAGGGATTATTTCATACATTATGTATGTGTTTTGATTAGGTTAGCATGGCTCAGTAACCATTTCAGAGGGTTAGGGCATGGTTATGCCCTCTTACTTGTATTAGGAATTAAAAGTCCTAAGCTTGCAATCAGAGTTGCATAGCCTGATTTACACCCACGTGGAAGAGTATTGACTTTTCTGATTGTAGGATAGGGTCTTTGATTGCTGTATTTGGAACCAAATTGTGCCAGGAGATACTTCTGTGTGGTTCCCACTGACTTTTTAAAGCATAGCACATACGGGTCCTGAAGCAGAGAACAACCAAAGACACATCCGCCTCTTTCTTTTTGAGGTGCAGTTTTATGCATTGATTGTACAAATGCTGATTCTGTCCTAAATCCAAGTAGTAATTACAGGCAGCAACCTTATTTTGCTTATGAGGGGGATGCTCTTATTTAGATACCGTGTTTCTACGGTGTATCTTTCGCTGTGATTCTTTACTTGCTGAGGTGAAAGTTGCACCCCAAAATGCCAGCGGCAGGGCTACTTCAGCGTGCTGTGCTGACGGTGAGAAACCTGGCCTGGCGTGCAAGGAGTTACAGAGGCAGTGTGCGCTCGCGTTCTTCAAATGAGGTCCGCTTCGTGTTTGTACACACAGGCTCTTTTTAAAAATTCTGCTGGCATATTGTTTACGGTGGGTACTGGAAACCATCACATCTGCTTGCATCTCGCACGGAATCTCAATAACTCTATCATTCAGCACCAGCGCTTGCTTCTGCGCGAGGCCTTTGTGGCGAGTCGATAATGCCTGCCATCTGCCACAGAGCACACAGCTACCTGCCAACAAGCCGGCTGGGGTGACCTCTGCTTCCCCACCACTGATTAGTATTCACACGCCGGCTTATTAGAAATGACCCCACCAGGCCCCTCTGTTTCTTTGCCTTTGCAGCGCTTTGCGGCTCACCTGGCAGGCACTGCAGTGGAGAAAGCTAAAGATATAATCAGGGGATGCGGGCAGGCTTTGCGAAGCAGATGGTGTCTATAGTCTGGTGTTAAGAGACTGGACTACTAATGCAAACATTAATGCCTAATATTCAACTATTGCCCGTTGAAATGTATAGCTGTATATCGTGGAGGTTAAAAGGCAGTAGTAGCAGAGGCTCTTGAGTTACCCCGAGCAGTAGCACACGTAACGCAAAGAATTTCCTCACGGATTTTAACTTCCTCCACTTAAATAAATTAATCTCATCCCTTGCCAGGCTGTTTGATTAGGTAAGTGTAGCAGGAGCAATTGTTTTCTCTAGGTTTAAAATACTGTGCTTTAATCCCTCTTGCTCCGTGTCCTCTTGCCCCTCCCCTGAACAGGTAAAATTCTTGAATATTGTTAACCAGGAAGAAAAGGATGTTACTTTGTAAGTGCCCACAAATAAAGGGTTAGCGTTAAACCTAATACATGAATCATTTGAGAAGATCCTTTAAGAAATTATTTTTCCCTGTTGCTTCATTCCCCAGGGATAAGATCAAATAAGCTTCTGAATAACGAAAGGTAGAAGAATCTCTCTTCTCTCATAACAGAGCTAGTTGGAACAGATAATTTTAGCTCTGTATACAAAGGCGACATCTAATAGTCTTGCTTAAGGAGGATTTGCTACTGAATTCTAAAGAAGCAAAAAAGCTTTGAAACCTGATGAGCTAAACAGAAAAAATACAGAGTGAGAAATACTATTAAATTAATGAATTTAAATGTGAGAACTGTAAATCACATGTTGAAAGTCCATTATGTCTAGTCAGTATTATAACCAACATGCGTGTTTGAACAACACAAGTATTTACGCTTGTGATTTCTGGCCAAGGGTGAGGAGAACACCACTAACATGCTACTATTATTGTACTACTAATAAGGTACATCTTTGAGTGGTGCTGAGACAAGTTCTCTTTTCCTTTCTAGAATAAGTGGTTAAGCCGTAGCCCGATGTTGCAGAGGAGAGTGTATCATTCCATGGCTGCTGTCCAAAGGAAACTTTATGTGTTAGGTGGGAATGATCTGGACTACAACAACGATCGGATCCTGGTTCGGCACATAGACTCCTACAGCATCGATGCTGACCAATGGACACGTTGCAGCTTCAACATGTTGACAGGTGAGTATTGTACACCAGAAGAGCAAACACCCTTCTATTAGAATAAAACATCAATTATTTTCTCTTTAGATGCCTTTAGCATTTGGAATTCCACGACTTTGCCTCAATTGCCTTTGATTTAGGGGCCATCATTGGCAAACAAGACACTTTTGATTACTGTTCTGGCATTCAGTGTTCTACAAAATATTTGTCTTACAGCATTGTAGGATAAATTTTTAAGAAGGTGCACATAAATGTAATTTAATTAAGCAATCAAAAATTCTTTGTCATAGTATTACCGGTACTTATTTTTGATTCTCCAAAAACTGCCTGCACTGATAGATTTAGCTCCCTGTTTGAGTGTTCAACATCTCTACCATGACACCGTTTTGTAGCGTTTCCTGCTGGCACTACAGAGCATTGAACTCCATTAACCATCACTTATTTCTAAGCAATATCTTCTTAATAAATTATCCGAAAGGAGGTGTCTCTGTTAGAATTCTGTCAAGTCGGGGATGACTTGAGTATCTCAGTTCGTGATGGATCTGTAAAGTTCCTCATGATCATCATTAGGAGGAACTGTTACAGTAGCAAGTTGCAAAGCACTACAACTCACTGTTCCTGCCACCCAGTCCACCAAATTTTACTGCCACTTGACACAATTCCCAGATGTACTACCTCCTTGAATCGCTGAGAGAGACACGCATGTGATTCATCCTCAGAGTAGCACCACCAGCAGCTTTGCAGAAGAGGATGCATTTCCAGGACAGCATTAATGTTGGGGCTATTCTCTTGTGCAGCAGACATGGAGGTCAATTAGTAACAGTACTGGCTGCCAAAACGTTTCAGTGCAGACTGCTACAGGAGTCCTAGAACTAAGCCTACCTCACTTTTCATCCTCTTCCATTTGGCATTGGGTTGATTTCTAAGATCTACCACTGAAAAGGATACAAAGAATGTAGGAGCTCAACTAGAAGCTCAGGATAGCTAGAAACACCAAGTCAGAGAAGTGAATGTCTGACAAATAAGACAGTCACTTTATGTCATTTTCCTCCTGGTAAGTTTAAAAGCTGCTTTTGTGACAGCTTTGTTCTTTGAGATACTGCATTAAGGTTCTTAACCTCTGGGATCTGGAGAAGGGTTGCTTGGTTTCTGAGGCAGGTCATCGGAGTACTTTGTGGACACTGGGGAGACAGGCATGGATTAAAAAGGAGGAGTTACCTATGGTCAAACAGAACTAGCTTTTCGTATCCCTTTTTCTCTCCATTTAATTACTTTACTTTATTATCTGGAGGAATTGGCATTCTTTGAGAAGGACACCGTCTGATTTGCAACTGCAAAAGCACTGGCACTGCAGGTACCCTTGTTCTGGAGCTGACCCCATACCAGTAAATGCTGTGAGAGAGTAGCCTCTCCTCAGATATGACCTGGTGCAATGTTTCCACAACCTGCACCTTGAGAAACCATCTAAGCCTTTCTTTGTGTCGTCTCTGCAACTGGCGGTAAATGTGCCTGTTGCACTGTGTAGTAAAGATTTTTTTTTAAGTCTGTATTTATCCTTCAAGACTTCCAAACTTGTTCAGGAGACTGTTGCTATGGGAATGAGCTTGCACAGCAGCTTCTGCAATATTTGCCATACTTGTACCTGGTGGAACAGGGGATTCACAGGTGTGGGCAGAACGTGAGGGGCGTTGGGCTGTCTTGGCCTGTGTGTCGATCTGGATGTGCGTGTGTGATAGTAGCTGAGAGGCAGGCAGGGAGCTTGCCTGTCACCTATGAAGTACACATGTACAAAAACCTGTGCCATTGAGGAGACAGCAGATGGTCCCCTGCACAGCCTCAGTTTATTGCTCGACTGGGGTATCTCTCCGGACAGCACTGTATGGGGCTCCCACGGAGAGCAAAGAACAGCCCTCACACTTCAACTCCACTGTTGCACGTTGTGAATTCTGAAACAGTCAAGTTACCGCCGAGTACATTTGCATCGTATTACAGAACTCCAACATTTGGTGTTAAAAGGGTTAATTAAAGACTGAAAGTGGTTTCCATTTCCTTTTTTGCTTTAGGTCAAAATGAGTCTGGAGTTGCCGTCCACAATGGTAGAATATATTTAGTTGGCGGCTATTCGATTTGGACAAATGAGCCTTTGGCATGTATCCAGGTGAGTGATTTAGGTTTCTTTTAAAGTCTTTTCCAATAATTTTGCAAGGATACATTTCGCACAGAGGTTATTCAAAAAGGAAAATGCATGTGAAGTGGAGAGATTAAGGATGTTTCTTATGCAGCCACTGAACCTGCATAAACACAGAGAATACTGTGAATATTAAAAATATTTCCAGATGAGCCATTAGATCCAATTATTCTCAGATACTCTAATAAAACAGGGTTGAGGAGTCTCTCCTTTGGCAAGGTTTGAGTAAAATAGGGAGTATATATATTCTCAGGTTATACAATCAAGTTTAAAAGTAAAAGGGTTGTAGAAATGGATGATGGGGCATGGGCTAACAATTTTTCAGCCAGTCTTGTTATTTTTTTTTCTCTCTAAGTTGTCTTTCTGAAGAGCAGCCAGAGTTAACGAGTTGTTCTTTGACAAAGTTCAGTCAGCCTGCAACCTGCCCGAGCGCTTACTGCTTCAAAGCTTGAATGGAAGTTTTTTGATCCCTGCTGTAGGCAATAGGTTGTCCAACAAACTCTTCTGCTCTCTCATCTTGTATAAGAGCAGCTTGCCGGCAGATCCATGGCTTTCACATACTCCCATACAGAAACTAGGAATTCTTATCTTACTGCATCTCTGAGTGAAGCAAATCTGCATCACAGCCACAGCTTTGTGACCAGCTGGGCAGTTACAGACAGAAACTCTTGTTTACATCTCAGTTTCTGCACTTTTGCTGATAAACAACATTTTCATTTGCTTCCAACTAAGGATTTTAGGATTTAACCTCTAAGCTGTCCCATAAGACTGTAAGTTAGACTTAGCACAAGAAGGGAATGTATTGGATGTTGAGCTGCTGACCTTATAATGAATACTTATTAGCATGAGTTTGTAAAGAATAGATCGTGCAACATAAGAAGTTAAAACCATGTTCTGGTCATAGTATAATTTTCTTTTACTAAATTGTTGGATACCATACCTAATAATTGTTATTGGAAGAGTTCATTCCAACTGGCTTCACTAGCTGACGTAGTGCTTCAGATGGAGTAAGAGCACAATATCAAGGCGGTGGCTGTACTCCACCAATATGCTTGTTTATAATCAGAAGGTACTTTGCAGTATTGCACCTGGTTTAAGTACCACTTAGTGACAAGTGAAAATGACCCTGGGATCTTGCTTTCTTAAATGGACATTTGTCCACATCCCCAAACTGGTCGTGAACTGGCAGCGTCCCTGTGACAGTCCCTGCGTTAAAGGGAAAAGAATTGTGATGAGCGCTTTGGCAGAGCTGTGTGTGCTGCCCCTTCTCAGTTGTTGGCAGCGTGCCTGGCTTTAACCAGTAAAACTGCCCCTTTAATCTTCAGATCAGCAAATTTGAGGTTGCCCTCTCCTTCGGAAGAAAAAAAAAAATCCACTTTTTCCATATATCTTCATTTTCTTTAACTCATTCATTTATTTGGCCTTTCCAACTTCGGTGGAGCTCCCTTGCTCCCTGTATACCACCAAGCTGACAGGTGATTCACGCTCTGTGGCAACAGCAGCGTTTCTGTGCGGAGTACCCTCTTTGCGTGGTTGCACGTTCTGCTGCCAGGAAGCAGGAGCCAATGTCCCTGTCTGCTACTGAGTGCCTGAGCTGGGCTAAGATTTGGGCGATGAGGACAGCAATAGATCACCAGATCTGTAAATACAGTCTAAAAATGATCGGAAACTTCCATTCTGGTGGGATTAATAGTACATCTATATGGTGTGTGCCAGCAAATTTGTTTCAGCTTTCTTCTGTGATCCCTGAAATATTTTGTCCGCTTCGGCCTGCAGGTGCTGGATGTTAGCAAGGAAGGGAAGGAAGAAGTATTCTATGGGCCTACGCTCCCCTTTGCTTCCAACGGAATAGCAGCATGCTTTCTTCCAGCTCCTTATTTCACGTGCCCCAACCTTCAGACTCTGCAAGTGCCTCACCACAGGATCGGCACAATGTGAGACGAGGAACGTCCTCTTCATAAGATCAGAAGCAGAGGGGAGGAAAAAAATCAACCCCTGTGTATAGAAGGGTTTCTCTGGATCAGTGAAAAGATCAACCCACATGGGCTGCTGCTTTACCTTCACACATTTGTCTTAAAGTTGGATCACAACCTACTGTGCAGGAAGGAAGCTACAAAAACTGTCCGCAGTTTCTCTCGTCTGCCTCAGATGTAGAAGCATATACATGAGAGCGTTTGGCATTTCTGCTGGTGACTACTTGCTGCCTCTCTCTACTTCATTTCCTTATGCAACTTCGTAAGGCATCGTGAATGCTCTCAGCTCCTCCTGGGCTGCTCTTCTTTGGAGTCTGCACGTTCAGTTGTTCACTTGCAAAGCTGATAGAAAGCTGTGTTTATGTTGACAAAGATGATATAATACTGTGGTAATTATGCAACTTACTCAATACCTTTGGCAAAAAGAATAACAAACGTGTTGACTTCCAATTCCAAACTCCATCGTTTACAGGTTCTCATTTAATACTGCTTCATTTGAAATTTAAATACTCCAAAGCAGATTAAAACAAAAATAAAAAAACCAAACAAGCCCTATAGTATATGAGGAACAGCTAAAAATTGTCTCAGCTGAAAGACAAAGACACCGAAGCCTCATGGTTAAACCCGAGTCTGAACTGAACGTGTTTGTCTGAGAATCTAAAGATCACTTGGGATGTCATTTACCAAGGTCTACTATGAAATAAATGTTACCTTCTGTCATATGATCAATTCCTCCTGACAGCTGCAGTCTTTTAATGGTGGAGAACAGCCTCTTTACTGCATAATTAAAATGTGCCATTTACTTAATATTTTTAATATCCAGTTTGCAAGGGGTCACCACATTTACAATTATCAACGAACAGTCTCATTTTGTCCAACATATGGTCCCACAAATCACTGGTCTCCAGAGGCTAAACAGGTGTAGAACAATGTCAATATTTATTTATTTATTCTTTCAGTTTATCTAGTGTGTCTCCATTCCATACTCCAGGCATATGCCAGTTCACAATAAATACTCTACCCTGTTATATTTTGGCTTTGCTTGGCTACTGCAGCCCCTGTCTCTTATTTCTGTCTTTTATTTACATATCTAACAACAACTTCAATGTTTGTAAATATTAACCAAGCATGTAATTAAATCTTTCTCTATTTATGATTTATGGGTACTCTGCACTTCTCTGCTTTACCTACTGATCTGTTCCCTGCCCCCGTGCTATCTGAGCAGACCTATGAAATTCCTACTGACGCTCATGCAAATGCCCCGTGCAGAATATGCGGCAGCAATCGCCCGCGCTCGCTGGACAGGAACAGGTTTGACTTCGTCCAGTGAGCAGCGTTTCCAAATCAAATGCATCTTTTCCCTTTTAAGGGTCTGGTTAGTGATACGGGGAGGTTCACAGAGGTGAACTTTATCACCGTCTCCAGCTGGGCAGCGCACTCACGGAACATCACCTGTCCTTTTCCGGTAATTTTCAGGTTAGAAAGTTTTGTGTGGTTTGTTTTTTTTTTTTTTTTGGCTGAGCTTTCTCACTCTCATTGCACAGAGCAGAGCTGCAGCTGCAGCATCTTTACCTGGCACACTGACTTGAGCGCTAACGATGTCTCCCCCTGCACACAAAATCCACGCAGTACTTTCCTCTAACTGCACGGGAGCTGTATAGGCATCACAATTTTTTGTTTCATTTCTTTTATCTCCTGGAAATCAGGGTGCAAGGGCCACCTCTCCTAACAGATCATTTACACTTTAAAAAAAAATAATCTGACTGTTGCTCTGCGTGGGGTGCAGGGCCCAGGCCTGGCACGTATTCAAAGTTCTGCTTGTGCGTGACTTGCAGGGACACAAACATTACGTGTCGCGTTTTCAAGAGCAGAGTGGCTAAATAATCAAAACGTGTGTGTGGAGAGATCCATGGGGCTTTGAGCCTCATCCCGGAGGTACCACACCAGGTGAGTCGTCAGCTTTCGCTCCGGGTGCGGAACTGACACGTAATTCCTGTTTTGCGGGTGGTGGGAGAATTAATTTCTCAGCCTTTGTAAAACCCAATGGTGCACTTCCAGACAACAGCGCCAAGTATGTTTTGTATGTCTTAACTTAGTTTTGAGGCTTTTATTGCTCGGCCTCATAGCTTACCGCAGCTGTGGCTATCAAATCATTTCTGAACTCAGAAATTTGAATTCTGCTGATAAACAACAAAATTCGGGATTAGGATGGATCTGGCTGGCTATGAAGGGGCGGCAGCAAGCTGCGCCTGAGGCCCGGGTTTCGGAAGCGGAGGGGGGAAGTTTTCTTCTGCAAAGCAGTTTGTGCCTCTTGGCTCAAGGGCTGCAAGGCGGGAGCGTCTGGCAAGAAAGTTATTTATCATGTTTGTTCTGCCCTTTCGATGCTTTCACTGTTCCGGTTGTTGCCACCAATTGTCTGTACTGGTGAATGGCAGTTTTAAACAGCTGCGCAATTGCATGAGCTTAGTTAAGGGTACCACAGCCACAGAGCCTCAGGAAGACACATATGCTCCTATTAGTGTCAGGATTCTGCTCTGGCTCTTAATCATCAGGCTCCACTGATTACAGAAAAGTCTTTCACGGCAACCTCTTAGCCCCCCCGTTTTTGTGCCGCGCTTTCCTATCTGGGTCTTTCTGCCTTTGTTGCAGGACCTACAGGACAGCTGGGGGTGCTTTGCTGCACCTGAAGTCAGAAAATGTCACGCGGCCCTTGCCAGGGGAGCAAAAAATGGTTATTTATTGCCAGGTAAGAAAAGAGACCGGTCGCAACTCAAGAGCAGGCAGAGAGCACACTGGTGCCAGTAGTGGCCCTGCTCTGGCCGAGGGCTCTCTGCTGGGGAGGAACAGGGGCCGGGAGACTACGGCTGCCTTCACCCGCAGGCTGCGGCAGTGCAGGAGTCCTGCCCGCAAGGGCTGCCCAGTGAGACGGAGCTTCTGCATCAGCATGTCCACGCATAGAATCATAGAATGGTTTAGGTTGGAAAGGACCTTGAAGATCATCGAGTTCCAACCCCCCTGCCATAGGCAGGGACACCTCCCACTAGACCAGGCTGCCCAAGGCCACATCCAGCCTGGCCTTGAACATGTCCAGGGATGGGGCCTCAACAACCTCTCTGGGCAACCTGTTCCAGTGCCTTACCACCCTCAAAGTGAAAAACTTCTTCCTAATGTTCAATCTAAACCTGCCCTCTTCCAGTTTAAAGCCATTCCCCCTTGTCCTATCACTACATGCCCCAGTAAAAAGTCCTTCCCCAGCTCTCCTGTAGGCCCTCTTTAGGTACTGGAAGGCCGCAATAAGATCTCCCCGGAGCCTTCTCTTCTCCAGGCTGAACAGCCCCAACTCTCTCAGCCTCTCCTCATAGGAGAGGTGCTCCAGCCCTCGGATCATCATGCAGCAGCAGTTACTGTCGAGTTTGGAAGCCAGTGCGGTTCTGCGCCCTGAATTCCTTAGATTTACAGATTAAGGCTATTTAGATTTGCAACTAGGTTTTTGGGCCACAAGGTCTGGAGAGCTGTACTGAAGAGCCTTTGCACTTTTATGCCTGTCCCATGATCTCATTTTTGGGCCGTTCCCATAAAGATCGATATTTCATCCTTTATATCGCATACTTCACCTTTGAGTCTGAAGATGTGTTATGAGCTCTTCTTAGCTATAAATAACCACAATGGCAATTACCTGCTTTGTGCTTTTTATCAAAAAAAGATGCAATTTCCAGAAGCAGCAGCACCAACAGCCTCTTCTGCCCCTTTGGTCTCTACTGAGCATTTCATACCCAAGTGCTGACCAAAGAAATACTTGTATGTTTTGAGCCAGTGTGCAGCAATTCTGCTTCTCTGCACGAGTGTTTTCGTAATCCTTGCATTTCTAGTTGTGGCTTATGATTTTCTTCTTAACTTAGCAGCTTTCAGGGAAAGTACCCGACTCTCAAGATAATTCAAACTTTTGTAACTCTTTTTTTCTCCTCGAAGTTTTGCCTTCCCCGGTTACCCTCCCCCAAACCTGTACAGACATTTAGTACATCAGTTGCAGAATCATGGAGAAATAGATAATTGAATATTCACACATGCAGAAACAACGCAGGCAGAATGTGGAACAATGTGGAAACAAGCGCGAAAAGAGGCGGCATCTGTTTATTGAAAATTAGAATGTAGAATAAATTAAGAGGGCAAGGTTAAAACACTTCATCTGCAGGCAGAGTTTGTAGGGGAGGAAGACTTTGTAGGAAGTTTAGCACATAGACTATATAAAGGGCTTATACGGTTTTATTTTTGCAAAGCAGGCTTTTTTTTCTGTTTTTTCTTTTTTTTTTCCCCAAGGACACAAAAGTGTCCACATAAAGAATGGTTTTCCAATAGAGATGATTATATATAGCCGTTTCACAGTAATGCCAGAATTAAAATGCTTAAAATGTTAACTCTTACTGTGGGTAGCTCAGGCTCCGCTGCAGCGCTTCCAGTACTGGAGCACAGAGTAAGTATTTTTAGCAATACCCTCAATTCACCAATAAGTGAATGCTGTGCTAAAAGTTTTCCACCAGTGCCCATACAGGTCATGTCGGCCCTTTCTGAATTGAATGATGAATTTAGCAAACTTGCATTTTTAATGCCTGTTTGGGCGACATCCTACAGGGAGGAGAGTAGATCCGAGAGAGCGTTTGACGGACTGAAAAATGCAGTGAATTTGGTTGTGACGTGGCATCACTCTGCTGGCGTTTCCCAAGGCCTGCAAAGACAGCACATCTATGGGTACAGGATCTGAGTTTAAGGGTTTTTTGTTGTTGCTCTATACGTACCTTCACGTTTGGTACATTAAGTCTACAAAAGGTTTACCATTTTAAAAGCTGCTCAAGTAGGCAAAAGCCATATCCTAGTCATTCATCAGAAAACAAGCTTAATTATGCTAGGACATATTGACACTGCATCAGATTTTTAATCTTCAACATAATTTTATAACCGTTGCTAACAGATGGGCTGATTACACTGAATTTGAGTCTTAAGTAATAGTTAAAAATTATAAAATATGATTAAACTGAAAATACCCATGCATGCATAATTTTCAAAAGTTACTGAAAGAAGGAAAACCAGAGCTCTATAAACCCTGTTTTTCTGTTTCCTGAGGGAAATGCATTGCCTTTAGGTGGACAGTTATTAAAGTTCCTTAAATGACTGTCTAAGTAGTGCATGCTATTGGCAGCTCCTCTTCTGCGCAATTACAACAGATATGCAGAACCTTATTCTTTCCATAGGTCTGCTGTTCTATTCCAGCATAAAAGGCATAAATTCTTCTATTTCAGAAGCTCTTTTATTGAAACAAGTGCCTTCCCCCCCTCTATTTTTTTTTTTTTGTCATTGAAAATGAAAGCAAGGAGTAATTTAAATTACCATGTTCCTGCTCTTTAATAACAATAACAAATGGGAAATTCTTATGAAATAGAGGGACAGCTTTGTGGGACTAATGGAAGTTGCATGTGAATTTTGAACAGAAAGTGTCTTTCTTTTTTTTTTCAGTTATCATTTTAAGGTTACTAAAGGAAAGATAAGGCAGACTCCCTTCTCCCTGCTATTGCTGGTGATGCGCTGGACAGATGGTTTATATCACAAGGATGATAATGGGTCAGAGGTGATCAGTATCTGGAATTCTGGAAGAGGGAAAATATAAAACTGAAATACTTTCTATTATATATATATTTCAAAAAGAAAAAGGCATAGTAGTCCTCTTATGTCCTGGAACGGTCCTCTGGCCATGGAGATCAGCACAGAAAATGCTGGCAAGGCTCACGCCTGCTCTGCTTTACACAGGTCTCCTGTCACCATTATTAGCGTTTCTAAACGAAAGGAGATATTGGGCATGGACTGTGCAACAGGCTTAGGGGAAGAAAAAGCTTACTGGGATTTAATATGTTGTTAAAACTCCGTTGACATATGGTGATCCTGTAGGTAGGGTAATTAATTGATGTTCAAAACAGCTTAATACCACAAACTTTTCATATATAAAAGGGGAGCACGACTAAGCCCAGGTGTATGTGTTGAAGTGTCTCTGATTCCATTAGGAACATTAGCTACAACCTTACTTTCAGGATCTTTTCACCCTCAATTATGGGGGTACAGTAAATGTCCATCCTTGCGAGCAATGTTATTTTTAGACAACGTACTGCAAGACAGACCCTTCCCAACCCAGAAGTACACTGCTGCCCTACTGCGACAACAACACAGGCCAGAGGAGGATATATCAAATACATCAACAAGGCCTGTAAATAATGTTTTTGGGATTTGAGGCTGAAAAACCTCAAGCCTTTTAAAAAGCATGGATTTATAAATGGACAGGTACAGTGGTCTTGTATTGATATGAAGCCTGCAAGTTAGTGATCACCATACAGGTTTTCATCAGGCAAACGCATGCTTCTCTAATACTGTGTAGTTAGTCAGGTGTTCACTGAACAGTTCTTCCTGAAAGTCAATTTTCACTGTCCAACAGCTTTGAAAGTCCTGGATATCAGGATTAGGTCACACTCAGACCATTGATCTGAATGGGACCAAGCATAATGGGCAAAGCCCCTCCTGCAGAGGTCTGTATCCACACACGACACAGACAGCGTGATCTCAACCACCATATTTTCCATAAGATGGTAGAAACAGCCATTATCTTCTAGAACAGCTTGAATGACTGCTGTAAAATTGTAATGAAGAGGCTCGATGGAGGAAAGGAATGTTTATGACATCTTAAGACATCATGCAGGATGAGTTGCTTGCAAGAGTCACCAACCCTTAACAAATCCACAATCCTTTGCTCATTTGTGGCAAGCCCCCACTTGAAGGTCTGGCGCGGCCTTGGAACCATGGGCCCCACTAGCAAACCCATTCACACAGCTGCTGCTCTCGGGGGTTGGTGACATCCAAACGGCAGTTTCTGTTGTCTTCTCTGCAGTCAATGACAGAGCTCCTATTAATTACCAGTCTTATTAGATGTGGAGTAAGGCATAGTATACATCTGTAGGAAGGTGATCTTGAGACATACCTTTCTTCATCTGCTGGAAATCATCACAGATTTGAGGCATGATTCTTCTCCTGTAATCAGTGATCTTGTCAGAGGTTCATGGATGCCCTGCTTAACAGCTTTGCTCTGATACTTACCCGGGATAAAGTGGAAAACAGGCATATGATCTATATTATTTAGTGGAGAGCAGATCATCCTGCAAATGGCCCAGCAGAGAAAGACATCTGCCCAGCGTTGGTGGAAGCTTATGGTAACCCATTGCTTTGGAGAAACAAAGACTCCAAAACCTGTAAGGCCGGGCAAGGCAGTGCCACATCTTCACTCTGTGGTCTGCAGGGAATTCTGTCCTGATGCTCTCTGGCTTTCAGGGAAGACAGGTGTCTGAAAAAAAGGTGTCCCAACGCCCACAATGCAGAGGTGATGATCTCTCAGTGAGCCTCTCAGGTTGGTATATGACTTGCTGGTAATACCAGAAGCATCTACTGGTTCTGGTTCAAAGTTAAAATGCTTAACAAACCACCTATACACACACTGGCAGGAAAATTACTGCAAAGCAAGAGGTGTAAGTTTCACATCCTGGAATTGCTCAGAATTCTTGTTGGCTGTTGTCCAGAGTCACTGCACACCTAAGAATCTGCTGGATAACCCCTAAGATAATGCTGCCAGCTGCCCAGGAGCCAAGCTTCGTGCTACCAGGCTATCGATCCTTGGCAGAACTAACACCTAAGTTGCTTCTGTTTCACACTTTTCCTACTCTGCATACAGCATCCTATACAGATCCCTCAGCACTGCCCCCCTCTACAATTTCAGCCTTGTACAAGCGACCATGGGGATAAATCTTTGGTGGAGGGAGAAGAGGACAGCAAGCTTGGCAGGGGATGAGTTCCATTCCTCTGACAGAGGTTAAGGATACCACTTACCAGTAGGTGGAAGTCCTAGTTTCAGATCTCTTTAACCGGCTTGCAGCAAGGCTCTATCTATTGTTTATCACGCAGAGTGAAGAGGCAGACTTTGCATCTATATGCAGATGAACTGCTCCTGTCAGTGGTAGCAACCGGTGTAAAAGCTTTCAAGGACCTCCTGCTCTTTACCTTAAGCCGTTCTCCATGCATTGTGTAAAGAAACCAGACATTTGTACTGTTTTTAAACCAAACTGTTCATGTGTAAAATAATACAGAAAGGTTTAATTTAAATAATGTTCAGTGTCCTAAGTAGTCTTTATGCAGACAGCATCTAAGACGACATAATACATAACTTCTTTTAGTCCATGGTGGGTTTCACTATTTACTTTTTCTATATTGTACTTCAAAAATGAGCACTTTCTTCTTTCCTCCTAACTGGTTTTGGGCTGTTGTTTTGGTGTATAATTGGTAAGTCAGTCTAGACTAGCACTCTGCAAGCCTTCCTCTCATTAATATTATCAGAACTGTCAGTCACATCTGCAAATGTCCGTACCAAATAATTAGACCAAACCAGACTGCCCATTTGGCAGTGGTTGATGAGTACGATGCAAAATGCTTTATTTCTGCTCGCATTAACTTTTTGACAGAGAAGAATGATAATTTCCAAACTGTTTAAATTAGTTTTTCATGCACCCCGAGCTGCTACGCATTTACATAAAGCTCTGTTGCTTTTTCACAAACTTCCAATCACGAGATAGTATTAAATATGTCTTTAACAACCTACTAAACACATCATTAAATGTGTTGTTATAATATCTGCTCTACCCTTTAAAAGTCAAAGGTTTTACTTTCAGAAAGTAATACTACAGTCGGACACCTGTTCTGTAATCTACTGTGTGGTAGGACTCAAATTTCTAAGACATCTCTATTAATGTCTCTTGGAGAGGTTTTTATTTTTATTTTTATTTATTTTTAAAAAAAAGCTTTTTAGAAGCACAATCTTCCTGAGATTAATACAGCTCCTCCCAGGTACAGAAGCTTACACGAAGCTACAGCGCAAGTTCAATGAGTCACTTTCATAATGACAAGAACCTCCATGTTCTGCACTATTAAGTAGCCTAAAGAGGCTTTTAGTTACTGCATTATCTGAAGTAACGATAGCCGATTTAGGCAAAAAGATTATCTAGTTCGACTTGATAAGATTACTGTAACGAAAGAGAAGTGGCTTTGAACAAGATTTTAGGGATTTTTGTGGTGCTATTACACACAAAAATAATCTTTCCTTCCCATTAATATCATATAGTTAAAATATGAATAATTTTAAAAGTAAGCAGCCTGTTCACCAGCATTGCCATTAAGGGCAAACTTCCCACTCCCAAAGTCCAGTAAGTAGTTGCAGAAATACAGGTTATGGAGGGAAGTGAAAAATGTGAATACCATAGCCATTAATGAAAGTTTCCTGAGAATTTTAGAAAAAAAAAAAGGTAGAAAAAGTTGCAGAACTAGGCCTGTCCTGGAAAGACCCAAAAGATACACAGCAAAATATTTGAAAGATCCAACTTTCCAGGCAACCAGGAATAATTCCTAGCCTATGATCAAATGGAATAAATTCCACACGAGTACTTTCTTTAGAAGCCTGCCCTCTCTCCTTTTTTCTCACACTATTTACACCTAGTTGTCACGGTCCACTCCTCAGTGGACGCGTGATGGTTCGTTTCAGCTGTGATCTCGAAGCGCAAAATAAAATGGCATCAGGCCCAGGGAGTTATGCTTTCAACACACAATCACTTTATTGGTTTTGCCCGTAAAGCGGCTTGCAATAGAAAGAAGGAAGAAAAGGAAAGATGGGGTAAAAAAAGGGGGAAAGAGGATTATAGCTACCACCACGGGTCCACCGGCGTCCTGATGGTCCCAAATCCAGAAGGCGTTCCGCTGCTTCTTCGACCGTCGTGGTCTCTCGGTGGGGAAGATCTTCAGAAATTCAGTTGCTGAGGAACCATCTTTTATGCTAGGTAGCACACCTCGCTCCTCCTTGGACCCACCTCCACTCCACCTCTGTCCCGTGGAAAGGTGCCAATCTCCGCCTGTCTGGAGTAAGGCTTCCACGCATGCCCGGAGAGGAGTGTCTGAGGCATGGTCAGCTTCGGAGGCGGGTAGCTTCTTACCAGGAGGTGTGTTTTTATATTATAATGACATTATAATGAGGAAAGTTCAACTGAGGTTCGAGATTGCTTCATCGGCACAGGCACAGCCGTTGCGATCCATCTTTTTCGACAGCAGTTCTCTGCTTTGCTGCTCCAGTAGAATAGGCTTGTACCAGGTACCGACACTGTTCGTACCTTTGTACCATGGTAACGACACTGCTCGTACCTCAGTCTCTTCTCCAAGGTTTCCACATCTGATAACAACCAGCTCAGCGAGCCACTGCAAACTCATGTCAAGATGTTAGTCCAGGTTTTGGGGCCTAGTCCCTGATGACAACGTTGAGACAATACCGATCTTCTGATCGACTCTTACACTAGTCTAAGTTAAACTGATAATTAACAGTGTCGTGGCTAATAAAAAGATTGTGGGATCACTGGAAATTATGGGTTAATTTTAAGAACATAGTATTGAAAAGGAAGAGAACAGGAAATCTGAACCTACCTTTTCTTATATTACCCACAAAGACAACAAAAGAGATTTTACACTGGGATCTGAAAGACTTTAATGTTTTAATACAGGTGGAAGGTTAAGACAGCTATATACATTTTGTGCAACATATACACAAGCTTAACAAACAACATGTTAAACAATAGCTCTATCATACTGGTGCAACTCCGGGTGAATGCACTGCATTCAACAAGTTCAGTACTAGAGATCACAGGTTTTTTCCTCATTCTACTAAAATAATAAATTAGAAATTACAAAGTTATGATTTTCTTAAGAACACACTGAATAAGCTTTTCAAAAGTACAGCGTTAAGAGGGTCAGGTCTCACTCAATGTGAATCGAGTTGTGACATTACTTCGATTCTTTGAAATCCTACCTTGTATGTTGCGATACAGGCTCTGCTCGTATAGACATTTTAACATAATAAATTTGCTGTATGTTTCAGTTGCCATTCAACAGTATACTGAGAGTTAGTTACTCTTCAGATGCATGACAATATTCAAATACCACAGAAATTATTAAAATTAATACAGAACTTGGGGGAAAAAAAAAAACCAACACAAAATTGAGAAATGTATTGCCATTGTAAAGATAAAGAACTTGGCTAGTGTGTCGTAGAGTGTAGTTTTAAGTATTGGCAGTGTCAGAACATTCAAGAGGAAAGGATTAATCACCAGCACACTGCTAACCTGTCTCATTTTCCAGTTTTTGTATCTCATTTTGTCCAGCCTCTGTGAGGTAAGATAAGAGTCTTTTATAGGCTTCTCTGTGGAAAAAAACAAAAGAATGTAACATGTTACTTAAACAATCTCACACATCCTGGGAGTAAAAGCGCATAATTCCCAAACACATTGTGTAAATATTGGGATATTAAAACACAGTAACTTCCCTTCCCCCATCTATTCAACTGCTTTGTTTGCTGTGAATTTTTAGCATGGCCGGGTTGGAAGAAGAACGAGGATTGCATTGTTTATGGCTGGAAGTGTAGTGAAGATGCTTAGAAGTCTACTTGCTTAGTAAACTGCTGTGAAACAGAAATTTTTTATTTCAAAACATGGAGTTTCCAAGGCTTAGATGAGATTGGCATTCAGACTTCATCATGTTTGCTGCCTTATTTCTGCATAAGAAATCTCTCTGTGACTCATGCTGCAGCACAGTGATGCAGCCACTGGCACTAGGGTGCAGACTGGCACTGACACAGATTTACACCATCCTCCTCAACAAAGGGCAATGAGATTTAAAATAAACCTCAAATTCAGAAGGGGAATGTCACTCAAGTGGATTTTCCAGAAGCGTGCATACATGTTGACGAGACTTTTCACCTTAAGTTCATTCTAATACTCTCCAACCTAGACAATATAATTATTGTTAAAGTACTGCCTCTGACATTTAGGTCTATTCTAATTATCTATCATGAAATACTAACTTGAGCAAACAAAACTGCAGCTTCCCTACTAGTTCCTTGCAATAACAGCAGTGGACATCACCACTATAAGCATCTAATGCAACTCCTGAACTTTGTTGCCTTTATATATATGGGTTTGCACTTTAATGTCTACAGTAATTGCACAGAATATGTTAATATAATGTTATTTAGTGGTCAGGACTGAAGACAGAAAATCAGTTATTAGTGTTCTTACGATAAAATGTTCATGGATCAACTTAGACTGCTGCATAATGAAGCACATTCTCAATACAAATTATTAATACAAAACATCAACAACACATGAGAGATAATATATACGTTAAGTGATGAGGCTAAAAGAAATTTAGCTCTTCAGTAATTTCCAAGCATATATTTCAGGAAGTTCAACCAACCTGCTTTTTTTCCCCATATTTTGCAGGTAAAGGGATGAATTTTACCTTATTAACAGTATAAAAAATATGAAAATTTGCTATAAAATATATTATCAAAAGATCAAAAGCAGGTAGTATGAAAATCCTGCATATAATGGTACTTCAGTCTGACCTTGGGCAAACTCCCTTAAATAAAAGTAAATGTATTTGTTGGTAGAGGGTAACAAAAAGTGAATAATATAATTATAAATCAGTTAAACATATTTTTCATTAAATGGAAAATTAATACCCTTTGACTACCCTTCACTGTCTCATGAGTTACATTCCTGCACACTGTCTTTTGGTGTTTTGTTTTGTTTTTTTTTATAGCCTGGGCCCTGCTGACACGCACCTCAAAACTCCTCCAGCCTGAGGCGTGACTGGGGTCCTCCCCTTTGAGTAGTCCCAGTATGTGCATTAATGCAAACACTGAGGCCAGTTCCTTGCCCAGATCACAGGAGGGTGAAGGGACAGCCTTCCAGTGAGCAGAACTAACAGGAGGAGCCCTTTTGGTTTGGGTGCCACGCTGGGCAGAGCTTCCTGGAGTAACAGCATTTATACAGGTGCTCAAAGTTCAGTGCTGCAGCTGCACCCAGAGGCACCACCATCCGTGCGGAGCTGCTCACCTCACCGGCCATTTCCTCCTAACACTAGATGGATTCACAAGTCAAATATTTCTGTCCTAAGTTCTTGGGGGGCAAACGGAGGAAGCGTGAGTCTGCTGTACCTATCAGAGAGGAGGCAGACGTTTCTGGTTGTCCACAACTCTCATAAATATATGTTTATATTATGACAGAACTCTTGAAATTAAGCTATGGGTATTTCTTTTCCAAGCGTCTGAGATCATACCTGATTATACCATAATTTTACATATGGCCCATCAAGTCCTCCAAAACAGGGACTGACAGGAAAATTCTTTGGGGCAGGAACTCTTCTTTATTCTGTTCTGCAACACACCGTGCAGTAAGCAGAGGCAGCACAGCTTTGCATAAATTCTACTGGGGTCTGTAGACCCTCATGTGTCAAAACATCTCTGAAAATATTTAGCAAATATAGATGACTTAAAACGAAAACGAAAACGAAAAGCCTGAGCAAAGGGAGATTTCTGACTGAACACACTTAAAAATCACTCATTTTTGATTATCTGTGCTGCTAACATCGCTTTCCTTCATGAGAATAAACCTCTACTGCTCATTGTCAAAAACCAATATTAAATAAAAATCAAACCTCTGTGCAGCATTTCTTCCAAGACCTTGTTTGTGCTCCGAATCCTTCAGCGACTGTGTGATTGTGGGAATCAGGCTGGTAACTAACGTCTGATCCAAGACTGCCACTGTTTCCAGTATGCTGAAAACCCGGTGATCATACACGGCGGTATAGTCCTGGATAAACCGCCTGAGGGGGACACAGAGGCATTTAATGCAAGGTCAAAACTAGATGCAGAGAACATGCCAAGAACAACTGAAGAGTCTAATCAGAACAAGCAATCTGGCTGCATGGCAATTTTCATATTGTTACACTGAAATACTCTACATGGAATACTTTCTTTAAACGAAGGCATGCTTTTGAAGGCTAATGCTAAAAATCCAACATGTTTCTTTTCGAGCAAATTGTCAGATTCTGCTGCTGTTTCACCAGGGCTGACTTGTTCCAGAGCACTTGACTTTGTAATGTGTCTGAATGCAAAACTAAAACATGAATTTATTATTTAATAAAAAATAATAATTTAAAAAAAGATCAGCAAGACAAGAGACCTAGATTCAAGACTGCAGAAATAATGCTGGCATTTCTTATAAAGCTCCACCGGATCTTAAGCAGGGCAGACCACTGGACGGAAGCGCACCCATTTGTCTTCCTGAGGGTTTGCGGTCTTTAAAGATCACAGATTACATTCGAATCAGAAGTAACACACTAGGGATGACGCATCCCATGAAAGTGATGTATCGTGTACAGACTGGCATGCCCACAAACATCTATTCTTATTTCAGTGAGTCTCTCTGGAGCTTTCATCTAGCCACGACCCAGTACAGCACCAGTGCTTAGATTTGCAAAATGCCTTCGGGTCTCAGCTCACGCAGCTTTTCTGCTGTATCCATGTGAGAAACAGGATTCATTTTGCACAGGTATGGAATAAGTATAATTTACACTATAATAATCTGTTGTTTATTTGTCACAAAGTCAAATCAATTACAAAAAAAAAGCTAAGCTTGTTATATATGAGGATTTGATCTCTATTATATGCACTTCAAACTAGGCACGCGCATCCTTCACAGCACCTAACACTGACCATCACCGTTCATGAGGAGTTTTTCCCATTGCAGCAGCAACATACCTCTCTATGACATACCTTTAAAACAGTACCTAATCCATGAGAAAGCAGGTATGTTTCTCTCTTCTACTTTTTTTTTGCTCTGGCTTTTTGGCCAAGCTATGTTTAAAATCAGTGCCAAAAGTACCGTTATTTAAATACCGTAAACAAGTGACAATGCAGTATGTTAAGGATAATTAGTTATTTTCCAAAAAACATGTTTGCTGTCAATTGGCTTGCAGTAACTTCACTGCCAATTGGCATATTTTCTGGTTACCTAAATACAGAAGTCAGCTGGGTGGCACGTTCTCCTCCTGACCCTGCTTGGCAGCCTTCTACCATGTACTGTAGAATGTCTGTAGATATTTTTTTAACTGTAAAAGAAAAAAATCACAAGATTCACACAGAGCTCTTGAACTGACCATCTGGAGAATGTCTTTCATGAAGACTACAATTTTTAAATGAGAAAAAAAAATGGTTTTATCTTACTTTGATGCAAGGGAAATGACTGTGAGAGCGGTTAGTCAGATTGGCTATAAAGAACAGAATGAATCACAGATTTATGCAAAAGTCTTATTTTCACCACCATTATCCTTTAAACATACAGATTTTTAAGTACACTGATCTCTTAAAGCAAAGAGACGCACACTTAGTGGAAATAGAGATTTTATTTAAATTTAAGTTCAGTTTGTGTTCTTTAATCATTCCTATTTGAATTAAAGCAAAGCAGTCATGGCATTATATCCTGCACAAAGTTATATAGATCTAATCCTTAATTTCAACGGTGGGTATTGTTCTGAAATCCACCCTACCTCTTTTTTTTTTAAGAGGGGGGTGGGCAGGGAACAACACAAAACTCCACTGTTTTCTTCCCCTTAATTGTTTCCAAATAAATATTCAAGTTGCAAGATACAGCTGTTCCTTTATAAAAGTGGAACTGGGCTAGAAGGACTTTTCTACAAGGGTGTAGTGGAGCCCCATCTAGGCAGGGAGAGCGCTGGTGGCCACAGCACCACAAGACATTCAGCTCATTCGACTCCACAGCACATTGCAAAGTGGGTACTTTCAGCTTCAGGCTACTATGACTATGATGGCAAAAGGGGGAAGAAAGGTGTGTGATGATTCAGCTAATTTCCTAAGCATATCTTGTCCTTGAAACTGTTATAGACCAGAATCAAAAAGTACTTTATCAGACAAAACTCCCAGGAGAAGTCAGAGGTGAATTCCCATTTTGCTTAATGCCTCTACTGGCAGCAAGAAGTGGAAATTTTGAGCTTATGCACACATGCACATTCATTATACAAGTGTGGGGTGAACAGAGTGCTTCATATTTTAAGAAGCTAAAAATAAAGAAGTTCTCACCACCAAACAAAGCATGCTAAAAGAAGAAAGAAGACGCAAAGATACCTTCAGAGAGCAACATGCTACTTTAAATCCATTTATAATGGCTCTATGGGGAGAACATACACTAGTCCTATTAAATCTCAAACCTTTATGTACAAGAAATATTCCACAGTTACCAAGTCTGGAAGAAATGAGATGGGAAGGATGGGGAAAAAGGGAATGCTTTTCAGATTCCTGAGAAATTGATTGTTAGTTCATTAGAGAGCGAAACAAGGTAGGACTTTTCTGCCTCTTGGAGAAAGAAGTCCTATACCAGTTAACGAAAAAGAAAGCTTGTCCCGTTTATCTGGCCAAAGTATCTCATTCACCTCATCTGAGGGTCTTAAATATTGGGATGGAAGATACTCAGCAGTACAAAAACCTTACAGGTGTGCAGAGATGTATTTAAAGTAAACAAGCAGCTCACCTTGTGGCTCATTAACCAACACCATGCATTTCAACACAGCCGGGAGAACTAAGTCAATGTCACATAGTTCAGTGCTCTGAGTTCTCTGAAGTACTTCAAGAATGAAAGCGAGGACTGAGGCCAAGCGAGGAGGTGGAGCGTTACCTTTGAACTGCATGTAGTTTTCACTGGGAAGACAAAAAGCAAACCAAAACAGAGTCTATAATTTGGGTTTTTTCCGTTCCGTGCAAGCACCATACACCTTAAAATAACTTTGTGATATTTCAGCAGGAGGCCTATTACATAGATTTCTATCTTTATCTAGGCTCAACTAATGGCTTCTATTTGTCTTAGTCTCAGAAAAGACTCCCAATTTATCAGAGGACAGTGATGCCTTCTGACTCTGCTGTTGAGAGGGAAGTGAGAAATAACAGCTATCATAATTATAGTCAAAAAGCCAAGTGTGACTAGCTAAAATACAAAGGCAGCTTCATAAAATAACTAAATAAAAGGAGGAGTCCAGATTCTAAGACTCTAAAACAACATCCAAAATACAACTGTTGTTCAATTTCTTTATTTAGCTTTATGTGCTTTTGTCAACTCACAATCCAACTTGTGGTAACAGCTCTGCTGTTATACTGGTACTGTTATTTTATTTTTGTCAACAGTATGTTGTAATGGGACAGCCTAAGTCTGCTTTTGCTCTGTCAGAATTAACACAATCATCTCCAGTACAGAATTTGTCACAAAGATGAAAGGTGACCTGTCAATCTGCAACAAGAGCAAATTTTGACATCACGCACATTGAGTGTTCCAATTTGAATGGCTTGATTTGCTATTTTTCCACAAAAAGATACAAGAATCAGAACTAGTGTTGGTTTGATATTACGAATTACTTTACTGAAATCTGAAGACAATAAGTTTAAATTGAAGCATTCAGGAGAGAAGAGCGCAGATAAAAAGAACACAGCCTTTATTCATCAATCAGTTAGCAAAAGCACTCCCAGAACCTTCAAAATAACTTCTTAGATATTTAATATTAGGTACCATCAGCTACCCAAACAAGGCACACATGTTTACCGAGCAATGCATAATTAAAAACCACTATCCTTGTTAAAAACTTACTAAGGTGTGCTCCTACAACTTTGAAATGAAACCTGACTTTCAGAGATCTGAGTATTTCATTACACAGCTTCAAAGCACTGGTATAACTTGGGACATGAAAGCTGTAACACTTCTGTATTTCTTGTATTATGTGGTCTTACCCACTTTAATATTAGCAGCTCTGAAATCTTCTACCCCATTCATTTACTATGAAAATTTCACACTAATTTTTTGGGGGGTGATCTTCCACTAAAACGGTTCTCTGACCTGGATAATACACCCCTGATCATGTGGTTTAATTTCCTCTGCGCAGCAGAAAGATACTCACCAGCTTTCATAGGGCAAAACGGGTACTGAACTCTCCATATTCACATACAGACCCAGTGACTGCCTCCTGACCACCCAACAGTCTGCAAATCAGACTGCTGCTCAGTTCTGAAATATTCTTCCCAGATCACTAAGGAACATTTCATCTCTTACAAATCACCAAGTGCCCTTACACTTTCAGAACTTTCTTTCCACTATTGATCTTAAAATTCACACATGCGTGCACACATTCACAAATAACTTTATTAAGATGACAAAGTTTGAGCATTCACGAGTTAAAAACATGTCAGAATTAAGATTGTGGAATCTGAATTCACTCCCTTAAACACAGGCTTGACTTGCAGGATTGCCTATCACCTTTACCTAAGACCAACACTAAAATTCTCTTAATCGACACGTATACACACTCTTTAACACAGAAAAATACAGTTGGATATAAGCAATCACTTATATTTGAGGGGGTTTCATTCCTCTCGCTACGTAGATAAAAAGTACACATCATTCCCTATTCTGCAGTATATAAAACAAGGCTTTGGCCTTTCAGCAGCAGAGACTCAGCATTTATAGTTGCTGTTGACATTGTGCGAGTAGTGACAGCGCAGTGAACAAGAACTGTCTCCTTGTCTCTACGTCTTCCTCTTCCCACACCCCAAATTTTCCATTTCCCCTGGGTAGCTGGCACACCTATGTATACCCTGACACTCAGAGAGTAATGAGGCCTCCCGTGTACAGGGAACTGTGACAACTATAAGCACTACGACTCTGTGGCCCTAAACACAGTCTGAGACACAAACATATGATGCTGTATATTGGAGTGCAATTTTTCTAGAAAAATACTTGCTTTCCATGTGGCCTCCTGTGATATTTTTTCTCATAGTCTAGGACCTCCATCCTCAATGAGTCTCTCCCTAGTCTCCAGATCTTCCCAGTTTTACCTCCCCTGCTCTATAAACGTTGTCCTTCCTTTGCTCCCTGCCCAGCAATTCAACAGGCTCTTCCCACAGCCAAACTATCAGTTACTGAGAAGAAAGCAGTGGCATTCCCTTTCTCATTAGCTGTTTTTAAAATCTGAGTAAGCGATGTGTTTTTTACTTCGCTGGCCCTTACTTTACAACATGCAGAGTGGTCTTCCGTAGACGCAGCATCTGGGGGGCTGTAATGGAGCTGCATAAAGCAGTCAGCATAGGATGCTGTCCGGCTCCAAGCGCAGTCGGAGAAGAAGGGAGAAATCGTCCAAAATACTGTTGAATAATGCTCCCAAGCAGTTGATTTAAATAGGCGCCCTGTGTTTGAGACTGACAACATATAAAGGACAGGCCCTGTAGAAGAAAATTGTAAAAAGTGAGAAATTGAATACATTTTTAACAATACTTTTGAATAAATCTTAAACAACTGTAGGCTAAATACTTGCTACACGCTGTGTAAACTGCTGCACACAGAGTAACTACTGCATGACAAATAAGCATCAGTAATTTGCTGCCGGTATGATGGTCTACAAATGAAGACAGAACCAGAGCAAGGCTTGCAAAGGAGAGAAAAATCTTTTAGTAGATTAATTAATATATTGGAAGATAAGCTTTGGGACACGAAAGCTCCCCTTCAAATTTGACATAAAAACTTGGCATTTCAGACCCAAGAAGTATTTCTGTGCCCAAGAGCTCCTCATTTCTTTTTCAACTCTGTACGTGGTCTAACAAAGCATATTAGTTAGGTAAGATTTATGAAGGGAGAGAGAGAATACCACATCTGTTTGTAAAGCACTGCATGAAATTTTTGTACGAACGACATAGCAGAAAAATGAGCACTTAGAATCGTGGTCTGACAAGAAGAATTTTGCTCATAGTGTGAACAAATTAGGGTAAATTAGGCACCATTTATAAGGGATTTAGAGGGTTTTTTAAAATCTGTTTAAGATAAGGCTAAAACTGCCATGATTTATCCAATATAAGCTATATTGATCCAGAGAAAAATCTATAATGGAAGTACTTGCCCAGAAAGTGCCTATCTGAACACTACCCATAGATATACAACATATACACAGCACGTCTCTGAAAAAAGAGTATTCTTACTGCTACAAGTTGCTGTGAGAGAAAGTTAAGAGTTTCCTTCCCCTTTCTTTGACTACTGAAAGGAAGAAGAACAAATCCTGAAGAAAAAAAAACCAAAAACATCCAGTGATCTCCTATCACAAGGGTCACAGTCAGCGGCACAAACAGAAGCCTCTTGAGAATTCACAGTTTTCACAATAGTTTTGTCCAACAAGAATAATGGCATAAAAGAATTTCAAGCACAGAGTTCCCTAGACAGCAACTTCAACAGTACTTCAGACTTCCCCTAGCATTGCAATCCAGACTCCAGTTTTGGTAGGAGGATCATCTGCCTGAATATTGAAGGTTACTAAGGTAAGCTAATATACAAATGAATAGTTCAAGACAAGCTACTTTTGTTCCTCAGCTACTGAAAAAGAGTATTTCTGTCACTTTTCGCATCGGAGTCCCTCTCCAAAAAGATTTTCATCTATACCCGTCTGTGTGAACATGACAGAACAATTCTTTCAGAAAAAAAAAAAAAAAGCAGGCTGATAGAGCAGCTGATATAGCTGAGGGTCTTCTTGGCACTTTCTTGAAATGGGGAGCTCCCACTTTTGGTTCCATGGTAAACAAAGGAAACGTGACATTTCAGGAAATGAGATGCTTCAGGACCTGCCTGAAGACTTGCTGTAGGCGGCTCTCTTGAACACAGACATGTTCAGTTTGGGTTTAACTTCACATACTTCTGGAGCTCCTTGGTAACTTTGCTAAGTCCCAGTGATAAAAACCACACTTCCTGAACTGGGGCTTTGTTCAGGTTCTCTCCTCCTTTTGTGCACATGAAGCAAAATTTTGTAGGAAAAAGCAGCTGCTGCTGCATGAGAATTCTTAAAAACACTGCTTGGCAAGTGGCAGACTCAGAGAGGCAGTTACAGATGAGAGGTTATTTAGTATCTAAGCTCGAGCGTTTGGTGTGTTCAATAAAATGTTGCAGCAGGCATAAAGAAGAGCTGTCTGTGCTTTCTGTACTACAGCTCTTACAAAAAGACAAAATATTCCATACTCCCAAAACAGGAGCTGGCACTCACTCAAAAAAAAAAAAAAAAATCTGTGAGAAAGTATATCAGTCTCTCTGATAAAAGGGACACAAAGAACATCACAACCTTACAGAGGACACCTGTAGGAATACAAGAAGAACATAACACCTGTGAAGAACTAACAATGATAACTACTAAAACAAGACAGTTATTCAAATTGACGATCAACAAATGCTACATAGTATCAAGAAAAGAAGGAAGAAATCACTTATTAAATAGTAAGAGTTACTATTTTTAAGAAATTATCCTAAAGATACTTAATAGGTGCAATAAAAAGCAAAAAATATTAGAATTTAGATATCTGAAGGAACACTGACTAATTTTTGCAGATCTTCTAACAGTTTCATTTGAAGATGGATCAAGAAACCTAGCCTGATCCTTCAGAAAAGCATTTTCATTCTTTGAGTTGAAGTAAACTGATTCTAATTTTCTGGGATGTGGGATGGGCAGAGATGTAATCTGAAAACGGTGGAAAGGATTAAGTAAAACAACATCTTGTCAAGAGCATTACTGAAAGATAACTCTTCTTGACTAGAGAGGAAAAAAAGGACCTAAGTTAACTAGTGATTTTTTTCTTTAGTTATCTGATGAGGCTAGAAAGAGCTCTTGAAACCCTGTAATGAGAACTGTTAACTTAAGAAGCATTTAAAAAACACGAAAACGCCTTTTTTCTGTAACCTAATGTTTTCTTTAGAAAGGATTCTAGGTTCCTTTTTGGTGGTTCAGGCAGAGATGCTGCCTCTCAAAAAAGGTGAAATTTTTAAAACTACGTAGTAATACCAAAATTCTCTCTTCACTAAGGAGGATACTCACATTTTCTCCTAATGAAAGTTACAAGATTAGCACCAAAGGCTTCTAAGATACAAATTCTTTTTCCCAGTGAGACAACAGTGAGAAAAATTATCTTCCATTTTGTTGGGAACCAGAAAAGCAACCCCAAACAAAAACCCCTTCTTTTCTACATAGTAGAAAAATCCACGATAAAGTCTTCACACGTGAAGGGCACATCGACACCATCAAAGCTCTTCAGGGAAGAACCATCAGACCTTTGACCCTGACACTTCTACTGTTCCCTAAAGGTTTCCAGAGAGGAACTTGGATTCCTCTTTTGGACGTGAAGGCCCATTGACTTTAGCTCAACACTGCGCTCTTTATTTTGGACTCCGCCTTTTTCTTAGAGTGCAGAGAGCAACAGACTTGCACAAGGTCTGACACCACCATATCCCAAGTGGCACAAGGGATAAATTACCAACACTGCACAGTAGCTGCAAATCTCCAAGTACAATGGCAAAATATCCTAGGCAATGCTGGCCAAGGATGTGATTACAAGGAAATCACATGGAACTTTCTTCTTTTAAATCCTACCAGCAATTAACAGAGATGAAGGAAGCTACTGTTATACGAGAGAGAAAAGAAACACGTGCTACTGGACTTCAGTTCTGGAACAGAGATCTGAAATCAATCACATCAGACCCCTACGACAATCCCTACAAAGCAGATGGACTTTAAAGGGTTGATAGAGCTGCTGTTTTTTCTTAACTATGTTCTTTAGCCATCTTCTGAGGTTAAAAAAACGCAAAAAACAAAGACACTTTAAGGGGAGCAGAAGGGCATGACAACATCTGCTCCTCATTTTAGCAGAAAGGCAACTGATTCCTGTGCGTGTTCACTGCAGGAACCTTTTGTGGCCAGAGCTGCCTCTTTCTTCTGATTTATCCATATATCTGTAAATCACCTGTGGAGAGCGAAGAAGCGATTAGTATGGATTACTGGAACTATTCACTGCAGAAATGCCAAGGTACCTAATGATGACTTATAATATCGGTCCTGCTGTTGGAATAAATTTGCTGTTCACCAATTAATGTTGTACAATTCCTATTAAACACATACTATAATTCACAAAACGTATTAATAAGCTTGCTCAAATATCGGACCACAGATGTGGCTCACAGGAGGGCTTTTAAGGTCTGATCTCTGACAAATGCTGAGCCTGCACAGGCCCATTAAAATCACTGGAAAATGTATGTGCCAAGCACTACTTAGAATTAAGCTCTTTCACCACTCTCCTCTATTTAGATAGAAATCAACCAACTTCTGTGTTTGGACAGGATTAACACTGATAAATCTAGCGTTGTACCTTACCTTTCCCATCATTATGCATATAATGCTTACTCCATGCACCTACACTGTATTCTGCAAGATATATTTAAACTAGTGTTTCTTCTCCAAGTTCTGTACACCACTTCATTTTTTTCCCACATTTGGAAAATGTGTGCCAAATTTCCTTCAAATCATTCTCCAAGAAATCTATCCAAGCACAATCTCAACTGGTCTCAGATTACCCATGGTAGGCTTCAGCAATCCAATACCACACAGATCAACTCAACTTTTTTTTATAATGGCAAAATACATAATGTTACATTTTACATGCCTCGCTATCTCATAATTAAGAACAGTCCCATAAAATGAATGAACAGCTGTTCATTCATGTTCCTTATTCTTTACTTTCTGATGCCCTTCATTCAGACAACTCTGAAGACAATGTTGATATTATATCCCAGCAAAATCTTTCCTAGTTCATCAAATATTATCATCTACCTGGACTTGTACAAAGCATTTGACACTGTCCCATGTGACATCCTTGTCTCTAAATTGGAGAGACATGGATTTGATGGATGGACCGCTCAATGGATAAAGAATTGGCTGGATGAACACACTCAAAGAGTTGCAGTCAACAGCTTGATGTCCACATGACTACCAGTGATGAGTGGTGTTCCTCAGGGGTCAATATTGGGACCAGCACTGCTTAACATCTTTGTAGGCGACATAGTGGGATTGAGTGCACCCTCAGCAAGTTTCCCATTGACATCAAGCTGTGTGGTGCAGTCAACAAGCTGGAGGGGAGGGATGCCATCCAGAGGGAACTGGACAGGCTGGAGAAGTGGGCCTGTGCCAACCTCATGAAGTTCAACAAGGCCAAGTACAAGGTCCTGCAATTGGGTCAGGGCAATCCCAAGCACAGATACAGGCTGGGCAGAGAATGGATTGAGAGCAGCCCTGCCAAGGAGGACTTGGGGGTGTTGGCTGATGAGAAGCTCAACGTGAGCCAGCAATGTGCACTCACAGCTCAGAAAGCCAACTGCATCCTGGGCTGTATCAAAAGAAGCATGGCCAGCAGGTCAAGAGAGGAGGTTCTCTGCTCTCATGAGACCCCACCTGGAGTACTGCATCCAGCTCTGGGGCCCCCAACATAAAAAGGACAAGGACCTGTTGGAGCAAGTCCAGAGGAAGGCTATGAAGATGATCAGAGGGCTGGAGCACCTCTCCTATGAAGACAGGTTGACAGAGTTGGGGGGGGGGTTCAGCCTGGAGAAGAGAAGGCTCCAGGGAGACCTTATAGCAGCCTTCCAGTACCTAAAGGGGGCCTACAGGAAAGAGTGGGGAGGGACTCTATATCAGGGAGTGTAGTGATAAGATGAGGGGTAATGGTTTTAAATTGAAAGAAGGTAGACTAAGATTAGATATTAGGAAGAAATTCTTTACTGTCAGGGTGGTGAAACACTGGAACAGGTTTCCGAGAGAAGTTGTAGATGTCCCTTCCCTGGAGGTGTTGAAGGCCAAGCTAGATGGTGCTTTGAGCAACCTGGTCTAGTGGATGGTGTCCTTGCTTATGGCAGGGGGGTTGGAACTAGATGATTTTTAACGTCCCTTCCAACCCAAACCATTCTATGATTCTGTACCAAAACAGATGATGCACAGCGGAAGTAATAATACCCATACAGTAACCCTTTAGGGAAGAAAAAAAACCCGTCAGTTTAAAAGTTACTAGAGCTAAGCTATTTTGACAAGGCAGCCTCAGTGAGTGTGTTTGAACAAAACTTCTAGATAGTTCAAACTATAGTGGAGAACTGACCAGTTGCCCAATAGCTGCAAAAAGGTACAGCTGTATAGCCCAAATTTATATATACAGTAAACACAAATAAAAAAAATAAAATACAGTAAGTCTGAATTGAGGAGAGAGAAATGCAACATCTAGTCTTAACTAGCCCATCTGAAAATTATTTGTGCTTGTGTAAAATTAAACAAAGTCTGCAATTTTGATCTATTAAAAATAAACGTGTAGGTTGGGAGGGTGGGTGGAATACAGACAGCATTTTATTGAATTTTGAAGGTAGTAATAAACCATTCCAACTATGCTGTGGGGAGAAGAGGAGCTTTGTATGTTGTTCTAAAAGATGAAAAATTGGCCTCCACCATTATAAGGTGACTAACAAAGGTGATGCCCTCTCTTAGCACAGCACAGTGACAACAACATCGTTTTTGTTTTTAAGTCTGCTGCCCAAGTTGTGTGGCCAGCTGCATTACCATTAGGCAGCGTAAGTCACCGTTTGGGGAATCTCTTTCTATACAATTCAGGAATTCTATAGGATTTCCTAAGATCACTGAATCAATGAATGCGAAATTAGTTACCTGCTACTAAGACTGATTACAAATCCTTTCAAAACCCACATAAAAGGATCAAAAAACCCCACATTAAGATTAGTTGTTAAAGAAAGAGGGAAGTTTTGCAAACCATTGCTTGCAAACTAAGATATTTTCTGAGATCTAAGGAGTTTTTTTGGATAAAGGAGGAGCAGCCCACACTGAAGTTGCTGAAGAAAGAGAATTCGGGACAAGAAAAGAAGAGAAGGCTGAGATGGAGCCTGGAAATTTTCAGAAGACTGCAAAGAAAAAGTTAATTGAAAAGACCTCTGAGTAGAAATGCTACTCAAGGGCTTTTATGCTTTGACTATGAATAAAGGATTTGTACGTATAAGAAGATATTTTGCATGGTCTCCAAATTCCCATTTCTTTATTTTCATGTAACTGCCAAAGGATTAAGTTGTAAACTAGAGTATTAACAGGGACAGATCTATGGAACAATGTCTATCTAACATTAGGTGAATTAAGGGTCCTGCACTAAAATACCGCTGCTCCACCTCCAGGAATGGTCATCAGACATAGGGCAGCCATCCAGGGAGTCTGATCACACAACTCACCAGCACCTTAAGTTAGTCAAGGTGGGGTTATTTCCAGAGGATGCTGTTTCCCTGTCTTTCCTCCCACCATGTTTACATGCTTTCCCTCCCACATATACTGTTTTACCACATTTTTGATATGCCCATTTGGGGTTTTGGGGTTTGTTGGCTTTGTGGGGCTAGTTACTAGCTGAATCAGCTCAAATTGCAGTCATCCCATATTCACAGAATCATTAAAAGCAAATTAAATGGGAAATGCACATGGGGGTGAAAGGGAATGAATTTAGCCTGAAGCCAACTTGGCTTAAGCCAACTGTGAAAAAATAACCTGAGAAGTCAGAGAGTGCCTAGAATGCATTTGATCTCAAAGGACATCAGAAGCAGTCCTAAGAGAACATTTTTTTAACTGATATCAAAATACTTTCATTTTGAGTTGATCCTAAATCAGAACTTTTCCGCTTTCCCAAATAAAGGGGCAGGAAGTCTTTTGGAATGAAGCAGTTCGAAGCACTTTATGTTGGAAATTTGCAAATATAAACAATTAATAAAATGTAGAAGTTCCACATTGAAATGGGAAAGATAAGTCTTGCCTTCTTTGTTTTCTCTCCCCAAAAGTGTTTACTAAATTAAAGAATTACTGGTTTTCTACAAGCAGCATTTGTCTAAAATAAACTATTTGGTCAATAGATCTTCTAGCGTAGCCGGAAAGCACACGGACTACACAGCAGACTGCTGAAGAGTATGACAGTGAGGTCAGGAAGTGAGAGACTGACAAAGAAAACAGGAAACAAGGGTCCACAACACTTGGACTTCAAAACCAACTTGAGTGGCTTCATCTTAAAACTACATCCGTATGCGCAGACTACAGAGAAACAGTGCTCTCTGACTAAAATACTAAATTAGCAAGCAGACAGTCACACTCTGTGGTAATATCAGTGCCCAGATGGTCCAACATGTATATAGCTTCTGAGAATACCTACAGAGCAGCAAAGCAAGTCGTATTCTGCACATCATTATATAATCATGTTCACTTCCATATGACATGCCATCGATCACAATGCAACTTTTGAAAGCGCTAAGTCTGAGGGATGTTTACAATGTCACCACTGCATTGTTTCACAATACAATCCTGTAAAGTAATCAGTTAAGACTGCAATCAAAATGAAGATTAAAAGGGAAATGAAAATAGTAAGCAAAAAAGACCTAAGGATTTACCAGGAAAAACACGTCAACTTATTCATTTAAAAAATATATTATTTTCTCACTGGCAGGAACTAGTATCTTTCTACAGCATCAACAAACCTTACAGAGTTTCAAGAGTGTTAAGTAAGCCAAGGGAAGAATAGGAGGAATAACAGGCAAGAAGGCTTTAGTCATGTAAGTGTAAGCGGCAGGAACTTAATTCAGCAAAACACATTCTCAAACTATTAAGATAAAACAGTGCCCTGATATGCAGAGGATTGTCTTTTGTTCCTAAGAGCAACGAAAAAAGAGTAGCTCATCTTTAATTATCTACGGTTAACTAAGTCAAGGATGATTGTAAACATTTCTTTGCTCTGTCATCTCAACAAGTGTCTTGCTACATATTATGATTGTTTGATCCACTGTTTCAGAAATCCCTCACATCAGAGACCAGTGTAAACACCAGGTTGGCTAAAAGCTTTCTATATACAGCAATTAGACTAGGAGCTCTGGAGCGTACCACGGCATAGCTGCATGCAATGAGAGCAAAGCCAATGGGGTGGCATTTTCCCTTCCACTTCTACAAGAAGAAAAAACTCCTCTTGCTGCTTCTTTAAATTCAGTCAACGCCTGTTTTGATTAGGGAAAAAGAAAACATCCTCTGCAATATGAATCTTTTCCTGAAGATACGTTTGTCTGCTGATAATAGAGTTCAGACATTTACCTGAAGATACAGAGGTAGGCTTTCCTGAATGGCAGACAGCAAAGCCACAGGCAGCTCTTTGTCCTGCTGGAGCACAGAGTGCGGCAGCAGTAAGCAATCCACGATGCGGAACAAGAGTTGCTGCGCTTTGGAAGTAGCCAGTATCGGTGCCCAGAACTTTACCAGACATCCTGTTGAAAAAAAAANCTAAAGAGGCAATTATGTTAAATTAGACAATCCAAGAGTAGCAACAGCAACTGAAATGTTTCACTCCCATGTACTCATTCCACATTATCCCCTCAGAAAAAACCCAGTCAAGATAACTGAAAGTCCATTTGCGGTTCAGCAAAATGAAAGTGCTAAATTGATTCAATACATTACAATTACAAGTTTTTAGGCAAGTGAACCTGTTTTAAGAAAAGAACAGTTACGCTACAGAAAGGACAGTCTCTCACATCTCTGCAGAAAAATTAACTGAACTTGAGGCGTAACACTATTGCAATCAGCACATATGCACTTAAACATTCACCTGACTGTGTGCATTCATCACATTTCACAGAGAGACGCTGCCTTTGCCTTCCCTTCACATTTGTCTAATACCACTGTGCTCACATCGGCAACTGCTAACACAGTGATTCAACATTAGGAAAACATTAAGTATCTTTCCAATTGTATTTAATGCATCTAATTTGGCAGATTAAAAAGAATGAGGGGCAGCCAACTCCATTAAACCAGCATGGTCTCTCCAGATCTTCGTGGGCACTCAGACCCCGAAATGAGAGCCTCAGAGAACATCTTTCTTGTTTTCAACACATTAACCTATCACTTGCGGAGCTTTGAGCCACTTTTAAGATCTTGCTTTTGAGTTGCAAAAAAAAAAAAAAAGGTAAAAAGGTGTTGATGTGTAAATACCCTGACTTTGAGAAACATCTTTATTGCAGGTGAGGTGTAATTTTTCTTGAGAAAATAGCTCTATACTCATGAGTGTTAATACTCAAAATACAGATTAAATGAAAGAAGATTCCTATGTAGTAGTTCCCACAGACATTCTCAAGTTTATATTTAATTACAAGCAAGAAAGTTTGCTGGGTTGAAAATGCAGGAATATCCCAAGAAAATATGTATAAGACTTTGAAAATAATGAAAGATCAAAAGTAGGCTGTTACAAGATATTATTAATCTATAAAAGTCATCCATTACCATCTCTAAAAACAACGCAAAACAACATTAATCTTGTGGAGTGAAAGAAAACACAATGATCAATCATACAGAAAGAGAACAATCACTTAACAATACTTCTAATAATGTTGTCTAAGCTTCCTGCTTTGAAAGAAACACGCTCATTCCTGCTAAAAGTACTCCTCCTATTATCACTGCTGTGATGTATGGGACAGTAGAAGACACAATCTGACCACAGACAGGAGGTGTTTAGATTTCTTAAGTCTCTTGCTTTGTCCTTATAATTTAACAAGCCCACTGAATGTGAAGAAGTGATTGAAATACACTTAAATATTTTTTTTCTTTTAAACCTTTTTTATGTTTTCTTAACTAAAAAGAAAGGACAATTTCTTCCACACAATAGCATGACTGAAGATTAATCATTTCCTACTGCAAAGAACAGAAAGGAAAATACCAATCTAAAATTACTTTACAAGGCTCCAATCCAACATCTGGATATCTAAAAAAATTAATTTGACATATGTCTTGTATACCAAAATCTGCAGATCTTGCAATAGAAAAGTAAAGCATTTTACAAAGCTCAAATTCCATTACATTTGATGCACCTTCTGCATCTTGGTCATGCTTTTCACTGCACTCCTTATAATCATGATGTACACTGCATGTACGTGCAAATCATTACCTCTGTCTTTAAGGTACATAAAGTTTACCCTATTTTTGAAGGCAAGTGGGTCAGAATGGCACATTCATTCATAATAAACAGCACTCTTATTTTTCCATCCTATCAGTGATTCCACAGTTTAATGAAAAAATACTAGAATTTGAGCTTTAATAAAGCACAGAGTATATGCAAGAGAAGCCGTTCTAAAAGGAAGCAAATTACATTCCTAAGCCAACCCGTCCACTATCAGAACTCCAGTAAATGCGGTGTAGCCTGTCATAACACTGCTTCACTGCCTTGTCATTGTTTCTGGTTTTTGTTCAGATAAAACAGGTGGTTTTCAGCAGTAAAAGACATGAAAACATCTTACTTTGGAAAATACTCATTGGCAGGGATAATTAAAAAAAAAAGCCACAAGGAGGTTAGACATCAGGATAAAAAAAACCCCAAAAAAGTCAGTGGAAGAAAATTAAATATCTAACTGTAACATCTTGGTGACTTTGCTGTTGTAAACCATTAAGATAGACAGTATAGAGGAAGAGAAGTATTAAAAGTCACATTTTACTGATTGCTTAGAACTATTTCCTAAAAGAGAAGAGGTTGCAAAATAATTACCTATGATCCAATATGTAAGCTGCAGACCTTCTGGAGGTCCTTTTACCTTCAGATAAGGTTTTACGTACTTTAATACATCACCTAAATACTCCAGAGTCTTTGCTACCATGGCAGATTTCTCAGGGAGTGTCTGAAGGCCACTGTAAGTTCTACCAACAGCCTGAGAAAACAAAAACATTGAAATAAATTTAAGTAAACTTAACAAAACTCTTACCAGGTTTGCATGAGTAATTTCTTTTCGTACATCAAACAAAATCTGATACATAATTCCTTTTCCCTAAAATTGTCCTATGAAGCTAACACAGTACCTTAATGAATTGGACAAGAGCATTTTTAGGGTCTTGCTTGAAAACTGACTCTTCAACATGAGCCTTTGAAAGAATGTTTTCTACTTCTGAGAGTTTAAAAATCAGTCTTGTCATTTCAGTCAGCTGCTCCATATAGGCCTTCCCTGTTTGTTACAAGAGAGCACAGCAGTAAATACAGTATACAGTTATGTTTTTCAATTTCCTTTAGTCCCAAAATCATAAAATGAAACATGATTTTAAAATGTCTAAAATACAAGCATTCCACAACCGACTGTATCTCTCTAGACAAAGAACATGTGTCTAAACTAGTTATGCTTCTAATAGCGATATATGAGAATAAAGAATAGGTAACTAAGTCTTTCATTTTACTGACGGCTTTCTTCAAAATCTACAAAATGTGTATGAAAAACAGTCGCTAGAAGATATGTTCTACAAATAATTAGAACCGCAGTGTTTTACAGAAGAAGTGATGAAGTACTGCTCTAAGAAAGCAAAACATCCAATATAGAAAAGGGAAGAATTACTTGCAACCGGATTTTTTTTTTTTTTCCCTTTTTTTCTTTTAGGGCATTCACAGCATGATTTCTGACTATTTACTTCAGATTTTCACTTTTTTCAGAGCAGTTTCTCCATGGGGGAAAAATAGCTTGTCTCCTTGGGAGCAAGTTTTTGTTCTTTGCTTCCAAGGAAACAAGCTCTTTTATCTTTGTTTGTGATAAATTTGTCATATGCAGAGCAGGCAAACTATCAATAAATAGCACAAGCAGCGTAAAGAAACACATTTTGTAATTAGGTAAAAGTAAAGGAATACAAACAAAAATACATTTTGTAATTAGCTGAAAATGTTTGCCAGTTTTGCAATATAGAATCGTTACTGCAAACATTAGGGAAATGTGAACACTTACCAACTGTTCGCTCAGCATCTGTCTTGGCCAGCATACCAGTCGGTTGATCTATGAACATTTGCAAAACGCATCGAAACCAAGAACGTACTGTCAAAGCTTCGTAGGATGTATATCCCATACTAGAAAAAGCTTCACACAGTGCACTGCATAGGTAGAAGAAGAAGAAAAAGCTAGAGAGATCGAATAAAAGTATGCAAAAAGGTGGCAGAGTGTTTCATTTGGCTGCAGACATATAAAAACAGTGCACGGAAACAATTAGAAATAAAGTAACAGAAAGGCCAATGGCATTCCTTTTGTGTACTTTACAGACTTTGCTCGTAATATCCTGATGCCTGAACACAAAGAACTTGATAAATTTGGTAATGCCACACATAAAAGCATATATACACATATACATATATTTTCTCTACATAAAACAAAACAGAGGGAGATAAATTCACACAATGGGAAATGCCTTATTCTAACAATGGATAATTTGACAGTGTTATCTAAATTGATAACGTACAGTGCTGGGAATAGTTTATCTGAATCAACCTGGAACTTCATATTGACACTGCTTAAGCTACCCCAGCCTTCAGCGTAAAGCCAGCTCAGGTGCCCCAAGCTACTCTGAAGTCTGCTTAGTCCTCGCTACGTAAAAGATGGAGAAGAGAAGGTCTGCTTTAGCAAATAACGACATGTCATGTTAAAAACAGATCAAAAAGGGAAACATAAAAAGGCAGCCTGGAGATGAGAAAGGGAACCGCTATACTTGATGTACATTTACAGACGCATTTATGTATGTATACACACAGAACTATATACATTCCCACACACAGCAAACTTGCTGTATATACTTTCAATCAAACACTCGCTACTACTCCACCAGCCAGGTGTCAGTCCGGAGTCAATGGCACCACCAACACTCAATGGACAATCCCTCTACTCCACTGCTCAGTATTCCCAAAGTTTTACCTGCCTTACCACCGCGAGTAGCTGCTGGACTCGCTTTTCCCCAAGCACATCAGCCCCGCACCATTAATTCCGCAGAAATGCCTTGTTCACGGGCAGCGGGTCTGTTCTGCACCCTGTTTGCAATTCCTATCGGATGAGCTCCGGGCGTGCTTCAGGTCAGTGAAATTTCTTGAAAATAGTTACACCTTTTTACATAAGAGATTTCCTCCCTGGTCAGTCCTAGGTGCTTTGACTTTAATGAAAAACGCTTGTACTCTTTTCTTGATATATGTACATATAAATCTACTTATTTTCTACTGAATTTTTACTCATGCTTGCAACAGAAAGTCAACACAGGTCCGGATGGAAACCAAACTGGATTCTGTTTCTCACCGAACAACATTGATAAAGGGTTTTTTCTATTTCATTTAGTTAAAACCAGTGACAACTGTATATTTTGTCTGAACATCCTTTCTGAAGTACTATTGACAAAATAAAGGAGACCAAATGCAAGCAAATAAAACATTAAAAAATGATAATTAAATTCCAGTACCAAAAGAAAAAAAAAAAGGATGCCTATGGACTTAATGCTCTTTGTAGTAATGTATAAACAACAAAAAAATATCCAGCCTTATGTAATCTTGATGTACACAGCTAGTCTACTTGGCCCCAACAGCTCACAAAAACATTTTCTGCTGAAGCCTCACTTTTGTTTCTCTTGCTTGCTGGTAGGTAGGCCACTTAAGCATCTTCCTAAAAACAGAGAGGAATATGCTCCTAATCCTTAAGAACGGAAAGAACAATAACTACCTGCTAGAAGTATGGCAAGTGGTCCTTTTAAACCAACGATCTCTGAACCATGCTCAAAGTTAGTTTAAACAGGTTATAATACTATCAACGTGCTACACAACATGGATCTGGAGAGGAACTTTTAGGCACTATTGCAAAAGAAATGCCGAAGCTCGTGTGCATTGTACCCAAGGGCACAGCTTGTCCATCAGAACCTTTATTATCGATACTGAAACAGCTGATATGCAGAATAAGCTTCAATCTTAAAGAGACCAGGCAGAGCTTGCAGGGTATATAACAGCATCAGCAACGAAATAATCTTTTTACTTTTTAACTGAGAATGTTTGATGTGAAAATTATCACAACGCAGTAGCCGTGAAGTCTTAAGATCCCAGCACTTAGATACTATGATAACTTTTGCTCTACAACTGCCTAAGGTAAATAAGTACATGAATCATGCTAAAAAAAAATGCTGTCTTATTAGCATATAATAAAATTACAGCGTTTAGAGTACAATATCTCTATATAATTCTACCAGAAAAATCTTATCATAGGTACTCATTGTCCTTTCACAAGGAAATCTGAGCACCTTACGGCTCTGTTGATGACATAGGGACATACCTTCAGCTACTCTCACCTTGTTGGCCTTGAGGCAACTGATAGGGGAAACAGACAATTCTCCTCGAGGCTGGCAACTGCAACCCCGACAGCTTAGGGGCAAAAATATTTGCCTCTGTGAGTGTTTTCTGTCCCATGCTTCCAGCAGGGGAGAAGATTCAGAAAAGCAAAGGGTGACAGAGAGTGAGAACATATGAGAGAGAACCAGAAAGAATGAAAACATAGATGCACACGTAAGCAAAAGACAAATACCCATCATCGCTCAACTATGCAGTCATGCTTTTTCCTGCTGGTTCTCTCAATATGGACCCATGAACCTGACATTTTCAGTTAGTCCATAGTACAACCTGCAAAAAGTGGGCAAGGTCCTCTCCTTCCTTTCTAAGGCGGTACTTGGAAATAAAGGTTTGAACTCCCTCAGAGTGCAAGACCCACTTAACTTGGGTTTTCCAAATTCTTGCACAAGTGCTCTAATGTCTCAACTAATGTACACCAGGTAACTATCATCCATGCTAACTGCATTTTTAGATGAAATTACGGCAGCAAGGCTGTATGGGGAACTCAGTATTAGCCAGGTGTGCGTGTTCTGCACTTGCTAATGCAACCGTGCTCCCAAACACTTGGAGCGGGAATACTCCAGCCGTGGTTCCAAATACAGTAAACGTTACCTCAGCCAGCATAGCAATGTGTCTGTGGATACATATAGAACAGTATGTCAGGTGCTTAATGAATATTGCTAATAAATAATTAAGTAAGTGCTTTCAATCATTTAAGTGTTTACTGGGGGAACCAGTAATTAGCCTTAAGCACTTAAATTATACCAAAATTCCAGTTTAGGCATCAAAATGTTTTTCTTGATCTCACCTGAAGAGCAACAAAATTCAAATTATAAATGGGCATTTATGTGCTTAACTCCCACTTCATTCAGCATGTGCTTGGTATCTGCCACTTTGCATGAAACTCACCCTATAAAGATCATATAAGAGAAATATGGCAAATCAGAGGACTGATCGTTCCTCTCCTAAATTCCAAACTGACACACGAGGAACTAAATTCAATCTCTTTTAACATCTCCCTGCAAGAAGGCCATAGCCTCATCTTTGCTGATCACACTGATATAGTCTTTACCATATCCTGATTTACAGCTATGCTCCTTAGTACAATATGTATCCTAAAAATGTGCAACTTTTTTCACTTTCAAATACAGTCCAACATAGAAACACTCCCTCTTTCTCTCTCATCTCTCACCTCCCCTGCTTCCAAAGCTTGATTCAGAAGCAGGGTGAGGGGGAAAAAAATCCACACCACAGCAACCACCACCATCCATCTATCTTAAGTTCACAGAGGCCTACTTAATTTCTCAGGTATATAAAATTATGACTTAGAGTCCCGAGCAGTCTGCTCTAGCTGACCCTGCTTGAGCAGAAGCATTGGACATGTTAGACTACATGACCTCAAGAGTCCCTTCCAACCTAAACAATTCTGCGATTCTGTGAAAATTCGACATTAGCATGTAAAAATAGTAATGTGATAAATTTTCTAAACGTATTATTTAATTTAAAGCATCCATTTAGCAGGTCTCAGAAACCTGAGCTACATGAACATTAACATACACTCAGAAAGTGTTCCAAGCTTGTGAAAAAGAAAGTGTTAATGCATGCATTTCCTTATGATCATTTTCCTTATACTTCCAATACTGCCCAACCCATCCTCCTCACCTTCCTGGAGAAGTTCTTCAGTTTGAAGAAGTGAAAATACTGATTACTTACTACATAAACTTCAAGTGCAGCTAGGGCAGAAGGCTACTGCCTTGCCAAACTGCAACAACTTTGCCCAAGTGTAACAACAATAGAAGGGGGTCGATAACTATATGCAAATTAAAAATAGGTTATGGTTCAGGCATTTCACTTTGATGCAGTATTGCTCTTCACACAAGTACTTCTCTGAAGATACTGTCTAGGTCCCCATTTTCCAAAGCCTTTTAGTAACAACACTGTTTCCATTGGGGAAAAAAGATAAGTGGTTTGCTATATAAAAAGACAAATAACTTTTTCAAAATACTTACCTGTCTTCCTGACAAATTTTTAGTATCTTAAGCTATTGACACATAAAAACAAACAAACAACCCAACCCAAATAACACCCGCTATCCACTATGAAATGTCCCAGATGATTTCAAGAAACCTAAAACCAGCAGATGCAAAGACCCTGAACTATCTCAACAAAGCATTACTGTTTGAAGAAACAGTTTCCACAAGTTTAATGAAGGGATGACAAGGTACTGGAGGAACAAGTAGCTGCAATTTTTCACCTGTTCTGAATTAGGTGACTTAGATATCTTGACACCAGCTGAGGCCACACCATGTCATCCCATCCAAACAGCTGCATCACTGATAGAACGGGCTGCGGCTGGAGATCTGACAGGGCTTTGCTGGGTATATCCAAAGCTAAGAGAGTAAAACCTGATTTTAAAGAGAAAAAAAACAAACACAAAACATAGCTCCATGTCAATGGTTTCTCAGTACATCCCCGTTCCACTAAAAAGCATTGAAAATTAACTATGATTAATAATGTGCAGTCCGGGAGTACCAGAAATCTCAATTAAAACTAGGCAAATATTCTAACAGAGAGCATTTGTACACATCTTAAAATGCAGTCTTTGTCCCAAGGAGTTTGTAAGTCCAAATGACACGCTGAATGCAAAGGAGGAAAAATGGATCCAAACATACTCAATTTTAAATATATTCACAAAACCACAGATTATAAACCTTGAAGGCACAGCTTTACCACCTATGTAATAAAAAAAACGTGTCTTAAAAACTTGCTTTTCTGTCTTTTTGGCCTCCCTTTCTTGCCTCCATCCACCACTTCTTCCCTTGTACACATAAGTATGACTGTGCTTTACAGGGCTGAGTTTTATTTATTTGCTTAGTTGTTTCTACACAATTCTTGCAATGAAGAACTGCATTTGGAAATAATTCACTCAGTAAAAGCTGGTATCTTTCTATTTTTAGATTAGACTTTCATGTATCAGAAGCTACTGTGCAAATAAAGCACTACAGACAAGCTTATTCTTGAAAAAAGGATCTTCATATAGCAGTTGCAGATCTAGAAACTGGGACAGTACTTTGTGCAGAGTTTTTCTTAATGAAGCATAACCTTTTGCTGTTTCTGTTAGGTCTACTGTGGAACCTATATCTAACACTACCAGCAGAAAAAATATAGCACATTCTTTATGCTGCAAATGACAAACGCATTTAAACTGAGGAAGAACATGTAATCTGAAATGCTGAAGAGTTATTAGGTTATAGGAAATGCAAAGCATCAAATAAGTCACGAAAACTGACTTTGGAGGGCAATGAAATAAAGGGGCTCGCTAGTTTCCAAATTCTCCAATTAAAGTTAAATATAAATGTAATATTAATGTATTAAAACAATGATTTCTAAAACTGCGTGGATTGAGAAGCTGACTTTGAGTTAGACAGAAAAGGCTAATTTTCAGAAACAATAATGAAGCTCTTAATTATGTGGTGTAGGGACAGACTACCTTAAGCTATGAAGGACTTCACATTTCCTTTTGTGCCTTGGAATAAAAAAGGAGGTCATACAGAGTCCCCACTCTGCCTTAGGTGAGGAAGCAATTTGTGCCAGCCGCCTTCTAGATTATCCCATTGTTTCTGCAGCATCAGCCATAACATGGGTGGGGGAGAAATGGGAGATGGAAGCGATAACGTGAGTCCCAGGCTGTTTGCCTGGCAGGGGGAGCAGGAGAGCTGTGAGAGCTGCTCTCTCCTCTGGGCTGCAACCTCTGAGGCAAGAAGCTCATACAGCGTGGGAAGGGTTTGCCTTCCTCTGTAGTACTGCCCAACGCATCTCTATAAAGCAGGTCACAACTGCACTCCCCCGCTTCTAAGTGGAGTTTATAATAGGTTGTTCTTCTCGCTATTTCACTGTGTTAATATAAAATAAAAAGATATGACACTGTAGGAAATGAATGAAAGTTTTGACATTAACAACCTCTTCCTTTGATTTGTATTGCTGTTTCCCATACATGCTTCAGCAGTGTGAGACCACTACCACTGCACGCTGCCTCCTTCATTAGTGTTACCTACTAACTACTGCAGAGCTGCTTCAAATGAAGGGTCTTTTAACTTTTCTATTACTAACTCAGTACTTCTGAGCTTGGAAATTTATCTTATTCATATTGTGATGGGAATAAAATATTTTATATTTCACTTCTCTAAATTTTAGTTGAATGGATACAAGATTTCATTGTAACTACAGAATACAATGTGAGCTACTGATGTTAAAGATCAAACTGGGATCTCCTTCTATTCACTGCCATGCTGACTTCTTGCACATGGAGTTCACATACATATGGAATGTTGTACTTCAAGATTAAAAGCCTTCAGTGTAAAGCAAGATAAATAATTAAAATAAATTATGAAAAAGTTATATGACCATGACGGTTCAGCAAAAAAACAATAGTCATGTAATCAACCTTTTAAAAAACCTATTCAAATGTGAAATATTATTTTTAAAAATTTAGTTTGAATCGCAACCATAATGAAAAGAATAGTTCAACATAAAATTATAATGAACTTCTACAAAAATATGTACATTCTAGATATAGTGAAAGAAGTTATACTCATTTATATTGTATAACATTTGCAACGTTGATTATAATTAGTGACTAGTAGGGAAAAAGAAGTCAGGTTTGCATAGCTTCAAACCCCTTTGGAGTTCTCAATCTGTTTGTATTCTATCAAGAAATTCAACACTACAATATTTCTCCTTGTCAAAATATTTAGCATAAAATCTATTTTTTGCACTTATGCATATTTAAGTTACTACATGGAAGCAGAAATATCCAAAAAATACAAAAATCCTTGAAAGTCTGTGACCCAGAAAACAGCACCAAATCCAGTAGTCGCAGGGAGGGTCGATGCTAACCTGCAGCTGCATCAGCAAGCTGTGGGGAAGGTGGCAACTGTGACATTCTCTGGCTCTTCAAATAGGGAAAGAAATTTCTCCAGAGAGCACTGGCGACAGCAAGGTGGTGCTCTTTAGCCGCTAATGGAAGCTGTGCATCTGGGGCCGCCTTCCCTAGTTGAAGTCCCTGGCTTACACGTTTGTGCACACTCCTGGGGAGAAACAAAAACAATGTTTACGTTCGATAAATGAAAAATTCAGATATTTTAAAAATGCGTTTACAACTACTTTAAACCGTAGAGCCTGAGAACTGAAGGATCATTCTGTGCAATTAAAACCTTTACGCAAAGACATTATGCATACCAGTTATTTGATGGATGAATGATGGCATATTAAGCACCATAAAGTTAATGTTAATTACTAATGTCAACCATTAATTATATGCTTTTTAATATGTCAGATCAAAATGAGAAATAGGCAGCTTTAAAATGAATATCTGCATTTTGCAACTGCCAGCATGACAAGCGAGTCTGCTTACAATCCAAAGCCAGATGCTTTTTTCTTTAAAAATTTTTGTCAATAGGGTTTTTAGGATAGGGTTGTGTGCAGCAAATAATGGCAAATGATTTTGATCAATTGTAAAGCTTCCTTCTGAAACCTATTTCTCATTTGTAAAAGCTCACTAGGTATGAGCTTTGATAAGAGAAAAGATTCATTTTATCCTGATGCGCTGCAGACAATTAGGTTTGACAGCAATGCCCACAGCTTTGTTAGTACAGTAAGGACAAAAGTTACCACTACACATAACTCCCATCTCTTCCTGAGACAATGTGGCATGAATTCAATAACGCACTCAATTTTCTTTGATTCTTCTAGTACCATTCCTGCTACTTAATCTAATTTGGAAGTTGTGACTTTCTAGAGGTTTAATAGAGATATGTCTGCAGGGAATCAATGTTCTCAGAGAAATGGGGAGGGGAGGAAGCATTAATAAATTTGTCTGGTAGAGCAGGATAGGAGGCATTACGGCACTGGGCTGATCAACTAAATAACATGCTTATTAAAAACAATCTGTAGGAACGCACTATCATTCCTGTTCCTATTTATCTTCTGGTCAACTCAATTGAGATTGTGCATTAAAGCACAGGCAGCATTATTACATTTGCTTTATTAAATTCTATAAACAGCACTGTAAAGTCAGAGTCAAGATATTTATACGATAATAGCAAACAGCGGAGGCATCGAGACTTGCCTTAACACTAACATTTGTAGACGATAATATTTTTTTTCTTAATTGCCATTCTCACAATAGCAAGTGTTTCACAAAACTCTTCCCCTAGATCTTTATTCTGTGCTCACCCTAATTTGAAATAAACCAAAACAAAAATAGAAAAAAAAGTCCATGCCCTAGTTCCCTTCTGGGAATGTGGGAAAATTATGAAAGAATTACACAACTCACAGCACTCATTAGGACATCTGAAATGGAATAATTTTAAATAAAGAGTAGGCTGGCTGCAAGGCCTTCCCGTACTAGGGTTGATATTAGAAGCGCATCTCATTATGCCAAATTAGTATCCAAAAATTCTGCCTAACACATAATTTAAAACATAAAACATACCGGCTGTCAAAGGTAACGATACCTTATGCCTGCCTGCAGGCATCCATTAGTTTCAATAGGACAGACAGAGAGAGAATTGAGTACCAGCTACTTTTCGAATGGCTACGTTTAACAGACAGACACGGAAGGGTACGTAATATTAGGAGGAATCAAGTATTTCTTTGAGAGATGGTGTGAGCCCAAACACAGGAACAGAAGCCAGGAATTCTAAACCCAACATTTATTCCCTCTGTGGCTTCACAGAAATCATACAGCCTTTGTTAGCCTCAGTTTCCCAGCCATGATATTTGGATAGTAAGACAGCTTACCCTTTAAGGATGCTGTGAAAACAACCAATGCTTAGAAACTGAGGATTATATTCGGTATGTCAGTTGGTATTCCTATTTACAAGGCATATTCTCCAAGTCAACATGAATTGAAATAGAAGCGAGATTAGCATAAAAAGTCAAGCAATACTTCTTTGGGAGTATCCCTTAGTAAAAAAGGGACAAAGAAAAGGGTGCAGAAATAGTGAGCTCTAGAGGATAAACAAAAAGTAAAAAGCAGGGCTAAGGAAGCAAGTTAAAAATATATTTTTGCCCATTACGAGAAAAAAAAAAAGTTTAACAGTAAAAACATAAAGGGCTTTTTTGGTTTATTTTGTTAAGAAAGGAAAGCACTATGCCTCATAGTGCAGAGAATAAAACTTACAGGACCAAATTCTGCCCTCCTTACACCCAGACCACACTGTAAAATTGCACAAAGACCTTTTTCTCTCCTCTAAACTGCCTCTCCAAAGAAGGGTGCTTTGCATCTCCTTTAGCCATCTATGCAAAGTAGAAGGGTGTACAGACTTCCAAAGTAAGGCAATATATCTCTGTGTCAGTGGAAGGGCAACACGTACAAATCAGTATTTATGTTTATTCATAGTAACCTACACAAATGCTTGCAATAAGGTAAACGCTTAGAATTGATGGGGCATCAATATGTGCTGCAGCAGAAGTAGCCAGCTATTTCTACCAACAAGCAAATTTTTTTAATTCCACAAAAATATGGATAAATACAATTTTACTTTTTATTCAGGCTTCCCCATTTTTCTAACGCTAGACAAGCATGCCATCAAACATCACTCCATTTCTGAAACTATATACATGCAGTTTTCCATTGTGTCACGAGCTCTGGAACCACCAGTTGCCTCATTACAATGGTAATACTTTAGTGTTAAATCGTGGATTTCCTATTTCTGTAAAAAGAAGAGTGCTTTTTCATTTTACCATCAGATCAAATAAACCCTGGGTTTATAGAAGGGAATGTTTGTGCTACCTGAATGAGGACTGTGCTGGATGTATAGGTATAACAGTAGCATACGGGATTATTTTCTACATCCTACACCTGGGTAAGGAATTGCAGCCATTTATCTGGATGCATATATTGTAACCATGAACCATCCTTTTGCAAACATAAACCATGCCTTTGCGAGCCTACATTACGAAAATAGAGTGAAACTTTAGGTTGAGCTGGAAAAGTAAAACACATAAAATGCAGGAGCCTGCCTATATAATGGCAACTCAAGTCACTGCTAGTCCATACTCTGCACTGGCTGCATATTGGCATCCAGGCTTAATACAATGTAATTTAATTTGATTTGAAACTGTTTAGAACTCCCCAACATAAGAGAAGACCTCGCTCCTCCTACCATCATTGCCAGGGACACATAGTACCACTCTCAGGGGCTTCCAGACTGTAAATATAGACAGTGGTTTCTTCACAAATGGTGCTCCCGGTTCCTCTGCTCCCAGACCACGCCAGGCCAGCCACAGCATCCACAGAACTCGGCTGCCCAGTACAGCCGAGATTAAGCTCAGGAAAGTCTTTTTAAAGGAAATGAATGACCTTTCGATGTTGAAACAAATAAATTAAAAAACAACACCTGCAGGACCAACACCCTTGGATAAATCTAGGGAGATTGGGTAGGGATATATGAGTATTTCTAAAATGATAAATGGCTTTGATGCTTAGAATTTCAACCACTAACATCAATTCTTTCAAGGAAAACTCAGGCAAAGTAAAATGAAACAAAGCATCATCACCCTCAGATTCAAAGACAAGTAATAGGGGATTTGTGCTCTCTGCAGATCAATGGAACTTGAATAATACCTGAATCAGAGATTTCCCTTCCAAACATTCTCCCTCTGTTTGCATCACTGTAAGATTATCAACACAGTTTGTCATTTTGATATTTTGGCAACAAATGTGTTGAGCCTTGGTCCTATTTTAATGCTGCCATAGAGGTGGTAACAGCAACAGAAGTGACTGGGGAAGTTGAGGCTTCTTCAGCTATGGGGTAGCTATGAAGATTTCAGCATAAAGAACCGAAGAGATACAGAGATTAGCTGATGCAGGGATGAAAAAAAGTGAGAGTTTTTATTTCAGTGAAGAAGACAGAAGAGCTTTACGTTCTCTCAACAAAACCCAGACACAGAGGTGATGTCAGCTACTTGGAAACATGCACAACAACAAAGTTATTATCTTAAGGTCTCCCAAAAATCAAAAGCCACATTAATACAATTAAAAGCATATATGTTTCTGCTGAAAAGATTAGCAATAAATTACACAATAAAGAAAACATTAAAATAAAATCCAAAATATAAGTGCCAATGTTGACACTACTCCATTTCATATGGAAAGGTGTTTCTGCTCCCCATCCCCTCTTGCTTGCCAATACAAAGAATTTATATAGCACTACTGTATGGCAAAACATTGGGCTTTCCTGTAGAAATCTATCCAGTCATATTTTCTGTGGTTGTACAAATCTCACTGCAGTGAGCTTCAAAATTTGTGCTACTGCTACAGGTGCAAAACTCTGAGATCTCTGCAAGACAGCAGTCCACTCAGCTTCAGTGACCAACCAATATTTACCAAGCAGCATTTCAGAATTTAGTTCAAAATTTCTCATCCAATTTCACTTTCTTCAAATACCATAAAACAGCAATACTTCTTTAATATCTCTACTTATTTCTTCCTTTCATTCCACCAGAATTGTTGCTTCTTCCAGTGACCAGAACTGTAAGCGAGGTCTCAGCAGAAGCCACAGACATTTCCAGTAACTAGTGCTATCCAAGATTAAGCTGAGAAAGATGCTTGTGTGCCCTCTGTGTGCCTTTGAAAATAATCCAGTATGGGCATCCAACTAGTTGAATATTATGCCATTTAGGTACATGATAGTTATAGAAGATTGCAACTATAGCACTTATTTCATTGATCCACACAGATACCAACTCCCATGTTGACAACCTCACCATTCAACTTCTACTTATTAATTTGTTCATAAGCAGTTACTTATTTTTACATCTGTGCTTCAAACTTGCTGGTTTACATGAAATACAGGTACGTTTCTGAAATCACAACCTGTTATACTACCATAAAATATAATACAAAGTGTAAATGAGAACACATTTTTAGAGTGAGTTAATTACTTTTATACAGAATTTTTCTAAACATTCAAAAAAGAAAAGCTAGTTTAATTATGGACTCTAATACTGGCATTCACAAAGGCAAGGACAACATGGTTGCATCTGGGTTCACATCTGCTTTCATGCAGTATCATGGATCTGTGTCAAGGTACAAGTAACAAACTGTCTGGTTCTACCTCTCTTATACATGCAGATTCATGAAAATAAAACGGATCTGGGCTCACCGAAGTGGCACACTAGCGGCACAGTGGTTCCACAACGGCCCAGCTCCTCCAAGAAAAAAGTGCCCCAACCTAACCATACTTAGAGATTGGTGGAAAGTCATAGATGTGGGTTTCAGGCATCTCATGGTGAAGGCTTTTGACTTCCTGATCACTGGTGAACGACGTGACCACTTGACCTAACGTGTAAAAAGGTGAATCTTCTTTCTCTTGGCCACAGCGTTGAATGCGAGGAGGCCGGGCTGCAGAGCTCTGCACTGAACTCTTGGTTATCAGCGTGTTTCAGAGGTGCACTGACAGCATGCTTACAAGAATTTTAAGTGGGTTTTTTTTGTTTGTTTGTTTTTTGGGGTTTTTTTGTGTTTTTTTTTTAACAAGTTTATGGCCTTAAAGTGCCTAAGCTGGTTGCTAAACAGCTAAGGGCTGTGAAAACAGCCTTAGTGTCTCTGGATACACAAGTTCAGGTACCTTGGGAACTTCAGTGGTTAAAACGGAGTCACCTGCAGACTTTCAGACACTTCCACATTCGGGCTGTTTCTGTGAAACACGAATAAAGGAAGGTGACTAAATTCTACCCAAGTCTGAGTCAAACATCCAAGTCCTCTTTTAAATCTGTTTCTAAGCTCTTTGGGAGACAATTTCTTTTTTATAACCCTTTATATAGCACCCAGTATATTGAGACTGCAGCAGCAACCAGACAGAAGAAGTAATCCCACCTCAAATCAGAATTTTTCAACTTAAGTAGTTTCCATATCTGCAATATACATAAAAAGTATCTATAAACTTTCTTCCTATTTCAGCAACAGCTTTTTTAATCTTTGATAACAAAGAAAAAAAAAAACCACCCCAAAAGAGCACAGAATTTTAACCCACCTTTATGGAATTAAAAAAATTGATTTCAGAAAGATAAGCAACATGAGAAACTCTAGGCCAAAACCAAATTTTCCCATCCACTAAAAGAAACATTTGAAAAACGCCACAGTTTCAAATGAAAGTGTCAGCCGTGTGTAAGCCATAATGATAACATCACCACCACCACCGAGCTGTACTGCTCACTGTACAAACAGAAAAATCATGATACAATATTATCAAACACTAACACGCCTCCATCAGCTCAGTATTTATTAAATCAGGTTTCAGTGTTCTTCCTTCAGTTCAATTTGCTTCAATAATCCACAATAAGCTGCATGTTTAAATGTTTACTGCAAAAAGGATGCCAGAATAATACGCCTCATTACATATGTATGTGATGACCACTGGTTGGTGTGATGACATAGAGAAGGCTAACAAGGGAAGGAGGATACTTTTCACAACTGTAACATACAGGATTTTTTTATCCAATTCTTTAATTCATCCACTTGCACTTAAGTTTTTTATAGCACAGACTTGCACAAAATCATATATTGTCAGTGTTACAACATGCCTTCATCAGGCACAACAATGTGAAGCATATGCAAAGAGACATCTTAAATGTTGGAAGAGATCCAAATGGATAAAAGGATGCAATGGTTAAAAAGCAAGGCACAAACAGATCTCAGACTCCTGAATTCCTAAACTGCTCACTTCGACAGATCACCTTCTTTTGACTGGGAAGTCCCCTAGGTGCCTGCAGTTCAACTATGCAAATGCCTTGACCTGAGCATCTAAACCACAGTCTCCGTCTACTGGAGCCTAGAAATCTGATCATGACTAACCCACACCAAAAGCAGTAGGCTGCACAAGGTGGATACCTTAATTTTAAAACCTGGAATACACTTTTTTTTCTAATATATAACAACCAATGAGTCACGGTGTCAGGGTGGAGGGCACCTGGGTCCAGTTTTGATAGACTGGTTTGGGGATTGAGCTCTGCTCTTGGACTGAGAGTCTTAGGTTAAATCTGTCACTGGATAAAAATGCGAAATCCCAGCACAAGGAATGGGACCCATGACTTACTTTTCTCTCAGTGTTACATCCTAACCTCTAGGTAACAGATATTTAATCATTCAGACTCTCTGTTGTCTGTTATTTAAAAAACAAAAAACCCCAAACAAAGACGTTTAAGTACACATCTTCAGCAGTGGGACTCTACAAGGGTTCCTAGCACACAGATTTCTGTTCTTCATTACATCGATTTTAATCAGACGTCTCTGGACCCATCAGACACACACTGGATTCAACCCTTCACTTCCTATTTTCTATAGGCTAGCAGTAGGCAAAGTCCCACACAGGAAGGAAGAGTGGTTTGTTTTGTAAGATACACATGCTATACGTGCCAAACAAGTTGCTGCTCAGCTGGATCTGTTACTGTAAGCTATCAGACCATTGTATCTTGGAAGACCCCTACCTAAGTTCTGGTATCCTCCTGGCTCATCTGAACAGAGCTGTCTGGCAGGCAGAGGCCCTAGTGCTCAGGAGTAAAAGGTCAAGAGAGACCTAAATCACCATAACACTCTAGGACTGAGGTGCTTCAGACCATAATTTAAAGGACTTGTTTATATATCCATGTGTGTAGATATACAGAGAGATAAATAAAAATACCAGGGCATCTAGCTTAGGCTTTAAGAGACACACACACAGACATTAGGGCAGCATTGCAATTAGGACAGCTTCCCTGTAAAACCTAATCATTGCCAAAAGATACTCCACCTTCCTCCACCCAAAAATCCTAAGCATACTGTTTTCTGTTTTTTCCACACATGCATCAGGAAAACATCGCCCCAAAACATCCTAAAACATATTTTCCATTATATTCCCTTAATTGAAAAAATGCCTATTAACAAAATAAAAAAGGCTACAGAACCTTTAAATTTGCCACACATCAATCGCTGCCTGAGAAGAAGCAGATGACATACTCTTTCCTATTGAAGATACAGTAGGTTTAAATGGAGCCATTCCAGTTCTTTCATTGATGGTATAAATCTTCAAATCTCAGTGGAAGGGCCTGGTATATTCCTATTGTTAGTGGATCATTGATAGAACAGACTCAACAGTTAAGAAGCTTCTAATGTGACAATTTATATAAGCAGAGTAATTAAAGTATATTAGAAATCCAGATAATCTCTCCCCATCAAACTGGTGAAGGGCAGCCCATGGGCATTCAAATCACACATTGCAATTCAGCTCAGGGTCACCTTCCCAAGTTAAATAATATCAACAGAAAATACCTTAAACTAAATGATCCTTACTCATTACTAAACGTATTCAGGAAATTACATAAAGCTGTTTGAAGATACAAATATTGTAAGAACACTTTAAACAACTACTTTTTTCCTTTTAGTGATTTGAAGTCTAAAGCAAAGTTTCATTTCTCAGACATTGGGATATTCACTAAAACATATGAAAGAGTGGGGAAAATGTGAGATCATTTTAAATATTATAATACAAGTACAGCAAGAGCAATATTTTCTCACATTACCGGACTGCATTAGTACATACGATGCAAGTTGTTAGTAATGAAATTATTATACTATCAACATCTAGGGAATCTAGCTCTTATGATTTTTTAATATTTTCACAAGCAATTATATTTTTTACTATTTCTGTTTGGGGGTTTTTGTTTGTTTGTTTTACGTATTTTCTACAAGCAAGTCCATCAACTGCACAATTAAAAGCATTTGATTACAGTACATTTTGACATAAACTAAAATGTAAATCAAACCCAACACTCTTTATAAAGCTTTCCAAGTTTAAGGTTATATTAAAAAAAAACCAAACAAAATCAAACAAAACCCCCCAAAACATAACCATTGCAGCTGACCTCATAATAAGCAAAAATGGAAAACAATACCCTATTCAAATTTTAAGTCAATGTTCCTAACGTTTTTCTTTCTTTCTTTTTTTTTTTTTTAAACAACAGATGCCGTAATACACAGCTTGGCAGCTACTCCATTAGAGAAATATAATTCAAGGAATGTGGCTCCTCTTTGACTGAAACTAATACAGAGGAATTTGGTAGGTTTATGTTCTCCACTAAATTCTGTTATGTAAATGTAACACTACAAACAGCATGTAGCACAGAAAAAAGTGAACAGAAATTCTCAGGTTTTAAGAGAGTCGTCCTTTCCACAGCAATATAGAAACAATAACAACAATAATACATTATGTTAGGATATATAAGCAGCAAAGTTACCTCTCATTGCTGGATCCATTCTCCCAATCAAAGAATCACTAAAATTGGTAAAAGCGGCCATGACCTAATCCATTTTAGAGTTTTCAAAACAAGCATTCAAAGTAAGAGATGTTAGTTTGTCAAGCCGCAGTGCCTCTGAACATGGCCATCCCTTCAAAAGTTAAAATGTATTCACTCTTTGTGAGTTCATCTTCCGGACTTTTAGAAGGAAGTAGCACATAGGAGTGACAAAGACAACTCAATAACCAGGTGTAATTCACATATACTTCTCTACTTTTTTCCTACTGGAACGCAAAAGTTGCACAAAGGCCAAAGCAGTACTAGCCTGAACATTCCCACCCTTTACCGGAGAGCAGCAAAAGTTCCCAGGATACCACCAACAGACTTGGCAGAGACAAGAGCATAAAAAAGTCTATTTTAAAACTCATGGGGTTGCAGGAAGAAATGTGCAGATCCTTCAAATAGGAAAGTGAACAGACAGCAACTGCTGAAAAGTTTAACCCAAAAGAAAACCAGACGTGAGGTGACCTCCAAGCACAGCCAGCTCTCCATCCACTTCTTTCATCACATTCTTCCCACAGCGACCTTTCCCCCATGCACTATATGGCAGAAGAGAGACCTGGAACGTGTTATGATCAGCCTGTCCTGTCCTTCTGACTCTCCCAGACAACTGTGGATGCAGTGAGACTTGCAATGATCCAGGCCAAAGAGATGCCATGATCACGAAATGGAAGTGAAAGCTGTCATTTAAACACTTGCAAGAATTTTCCACCGGTTGCTTGACGAAGGTCTTAAATATACAGAGAAATGGGTCAGCAGTCTACCTGAAACACTTCTTATTAAATTATGAGAAACAGCAAGTATTTGGAAAAAGAACTAGCATAAAGTAAGATCACGGGCAAAGAAAAAGGAAATAAAGTTCAAAATTCTTCTTTACTGTCTCGATTCCCTTCACTTTAAAGGGAGGCAAAGCAAATGTCACCAATATTGTGATTCTACAATGTGCAATACTGAAGAAGGGGCAATAAGTTCCCATGATTTTCTATACATTTAACTCTACATTTTAGAGGAAAGCTGTTCATTAATAGGTCTGCATTCATCACAGATACAAAATGTCAACACATCTTACATTGCTCCTTCCATCTACTGATACATAGGTAATACTGTTTCTTTATTTTTAGATGTAGAATGCTAGGAAATATTTTTCTTGATTATTCTAAAATATTATTGTGGATTTCTTTTAGAATGCAAATGTTTTCCTAAAGTATTCACTATTTTGTAAGCAATCAAACAGCATAACAGTCCCTTAGTTAACCACTAATTCATTCATTAATAAACTGTTTTATCCATTTTGAATAGTTAGGCTTGATGAGTATATGCCCAGGTGAAGAAAGGTCCAAGGCAACATGTGCAGAACCACACTAACAATAATTTTTAAAAAAATAATAATTATCTGCACACCAAAGAGCCCACTTCCTAATATCAAAGAGTCTCATCTTCACTGGGATGGAAAGCGTTAATGCTGCGAATAAAAGGTTTTCAACTGCAGTTGAATCATGTGAAGATTATCAATATAGCAGCAATGTACAAAGGGGCTTCAGCAAGGTTACCGAGTTTAATATAATCCTTTCTATAGCTAAGCACAGTAATAGAGAACCCTGCGTTCACTGTGGCAGCATGTTGTGTGTACTCAGTAATACTTCTAAAATATACAGGGAGAACAAGAAATCCCCAACATCTTTACTATGCTCAAAGACAAAGTAAAGATATTAACAAGAACAGACACACAACCCTAAAACACAAAGGTACAGAAAAGCCAAACATTCAGAGCTGCAGAATATTAGTTAGCACTTTCTCCTTAACCCTTCTCAAAGGGTTTAACTACATCACCGAAAAGACAAGTTGCTATGGCCATAATTTAAATGCAAGCAACAAAGCTCTAGCCTGCTTTGGCTAGGTCTGCCGGGAGGGAATATTACATCCGCTTCAGCCACCCCAGCAAATTTGTGCCAGAGAGCTGTTGTCTTTTTCTAACCACATTTAACTAAGATGAGGTTGCAAGAGCAGCAAAGACAACATAACCTACATTAATTCAGTGCCACTAGTTCATATTTCAGCTTGTGGAACAGTCTTGGGAAAAAACAGACTGCTAATTTGAGCCCAACTGCAATTTTGCTTCGTTACCTTCACTGGTATTCAGCCAAGTTAGCTTCTCCCCTGTACTACACAGAGATATGCTAAGATCACAGTTTTCTTCGTGTCTTTAACGCAGAATATAAACTGGAACACACAAACACACAAAGTGACCCTCTGCTAACCCAAAATCTCAAGTCCCAGGAAAGTCAGTCCAGGTACTCACTGCAGCAGCAGGGCTCAGCCATTCACAAATCTCAGCCAAGCACTATTTGCTAGAGTCTGCACTGTTCAAGGCACAGGGAGTCATCTTGTTGCTTTGAACAGGTAAGTCAGTGCTCAGTTCTTTCAAGAAACAACACAGAAAAAGCAAACACTTAAAAAGACATTTAGTTCGCCTAAGCAGCCTTTCAGCATAGGTCAGATTCAGAATTTTTTAATCCTCTGAAAGAACAAATAGAGAAAAACAAAGGAAAAAAATGGACAGGGTGCATTTGAAATTTATACTGTCCTAAAACTGCTGTTGTCCCTTTTTTTAGTTCACATACATACAAAAAACCCACCTAAACCAAACTTAGTTATTTCTAAATCATTGTCATTTCACAGAACTTAAAATAGCTCAATTTCAATTCTTAAAATCCTTATTTTGAATAGCAATCTTTGTAAGACTGACATTACAATTAATTTTGATCAAAGAATGACATAATTTCCCAATAAATTCCCATACCACACGCAAAACTTCAGAAGAGTAAATGTGTCCCAGCCTCTACGGCACTGTTTCGCAAGAGTCCTCTCAGAGACACTAGTGAGACCTGAGCCACATAACTCGACCCGTAAAAGCTAAGTCTCACCCACTGTAGGATTCAAAGTACGTTCACCACACGATTGAAATATGTTCTTTACCAGAGGCAGACATTCAGTCATGGAGGCAGGGGCTGCAGGCATGTCACCTCATGTGATGAGAGTTTAAAAGAAAGACACAGAACACACTTATCCTCTATTGATGGGTGGGTGGGGGGTGGGGCGTCTTGCACAAGTCATTAGGAGTTTTTGATCAGCCCTGACTGAGCCACACTTCACCCTTTGGTTTTGAGGGTTTTGTTCACTTGTTTGTTTTAAACAGAGGTCATCTTTTATAGACAAGATTTTTTAGAAAACTACTGAGAAATTGTAATTACATTTCCATAACTTTAAACTATAGGGACATCGTTTCTTCTTTTTTTAAAAAAAATATGAGACTGAATTTGGTTTTCGAAGTATTTTATATTTGAGAGAACATGAAGTCTAGATCGCTTCAGATGATATTTATTCAAGTTCATAGCTTATTAGGAACATAAATGCTAGTATCTGTCATATAGGGAACAGACAGTATTAGCTGTTAGGTATTTAGCTGGAAACAACAAATCACTGCTGGTACACAAGATCATTTTTAACAACCTTCCATGACAGCTCTTCCTTTTTGCCATCAAAGCAGGATGGAATTACAACCAGAAACTCAAGGGTCACAGCAAATAAGCTGACTTAGCACCATTTTCTCCCTGTTAAAGACTACCTTTCTTCAAAACATTCAAAAGAAAGATCCACTCAACCCCATCAGGGCCTTTTGAATGAGCACTTTGCTTGCAAAGTTCTAAAAAGATGCCACACATCGAACAATATCCTGGTATTATATGCAACAGTCCTGTCTTGAACACATACTTTTGAATACAAAACCCACGTTCTCCGTTCTTACTGAGAAATCAGAGAATCACAGACCGGTTGAGGTTGGAAGGGACCTCTGGAGGTCATCTTGTCCAATCCCCGTGCTCCAGCAGGACCACCTAGAACTGGTTGCCAAAGACCATGTCCAGACAGTTTTTTAATATCTTCAAGGATGGAGACTCCACAACCTTCCCGGGCAACCTGTGCCGGGGCCTGGTCACCCCTACAGTGAAAAAGTGTTTCCTGATGTTCAGAAGGACCCTCCTGTGTTTCAGTTTGTTCCTATTGCCTCTGGTCCTGTCACGGGGCACCACTGAAAAGAGCCTGGCTCTGTCCTCTTTGCACTCTCCCTTCAGGTATTTCTATACATTGGCAAGATTCCCGGGAGCCTTCTCTGCTCCAGGCTGAACAGTCCCAGCTCTCTCAGCCTTTCCTCACAGAAGAAATGCTCCAGTGTCTTCATCATCTTTGTAGCCCTTCACTGGACTCTCCCCAGTATGCCCATGTCTCTCTTGTACTGGACAGCCCAGAACTGGACACTGTACTCCAGGAGTGGCCTTGCAAGTGCTGAGCAGAGGGAAAGGATGACCTCCCTCCACCTGGTGGCAATGCTCTGCTTAATACAGCACAGGATACCATCAGCCTTCTTTGTGGCAAGGGCACGTTGCTGGCTCAAATCCCTGATGAAGGTATACGGAAACATTTCACATCACACATTATAAAATGAATCATACCTGAATATAATTTATAGTGAGAATCAGAATGACAGTTTATCTGAGAAACTGAAAGTAGAAATGCTGAAGTGAAAAAATGGGTGCTTCTGTTTTCAGTCCTATTACTAATACATAGACAAACTGCAGATTGCAAATGGGTATGTTCCAGAGAATGCTTCTCTTAGAAGTTTTGCTCTAAAATTTGTCATCTTCTAGAAAGTGTGTGTTAAATAGAATTTCTGTTTTATTGTGCTTTGTTTGTAGGTTGTTGTGGGTGTTGTTTTGGCAGGGGAGTGGTGGTGTTTGTTTTGCGCTTTTTTTATTAAGAGCTAGTCACAGAAAAATCTAAATTGGAATGGACCTCTTGATGTCATCTGGTCCAACACCTGTTCAAAGCAATGCCAGCCTTTAATAAGAGAAGAAGGGAAATTTTACAACCTTAGAAACTTGTTCCAATGTTTGACTATCCTGTGAAAATTTTATCCTTATATCTGATAAAAACTTCATCACAATCTCAGTCCATTGCTTCCTACCACTATACACCTCTGCGAAGGGTCCGATCCCATCTTATCTATAACCCCCCCAATTAGATTGTCATACAGAGCAGTAAAATACCTTCCCCCGCCACCTCCCATCCAAGCCTACTTTGCCTAAGGATAAACAAACTCATTTTTCTCTGCCTCCCCCTCACAGGGCATGTGCTCCTGACCCCTAATCATATTGGTGGTCCTCTGCTGGACTTAAATCGGTATTGCAATGTTTTTCTTGTACTGGGAACCCCATATGCTGCTTACTTATACAACATCATTGATTTGAAACACATTCTTCCAGAGCACCAGGAGGGCAATGAAGTGTAGCTATGTTTAACAATGACCCAGGCTCTGATGCAACAAATTTTCCAAATTTTTTACAAGCTTTTTTTTTTTACAAAACTTTTTTTACCAATTCCGTACTGTCTTTTATTCACAAAAAAAAAAAATCCACAAGAAATTATAACTATGCAGTACGACTAGAATACCAATCAACTGGTTCTGAAAGGCCTGTACTGAAACCCATTCTCAAGTACAATCACTTCCACAATCCTGCCTTCAGCTCTTCCATGGGACTCAGATGAGGATAACACCAGTTGACAAAGAATTATAATGATGCGACAGGTTCATATCTTCTGTAAGCTACTTTTTTTTTTTTTTTTTTTTACATTTTTTAAGAAGTTATTTTTCACACAGAAAAGACATTTAAAAAAAAATGTAAAGCTTAACAGGTTGACCTTAAAAAGATGATTCCTTACAATTCAGAGCCCAGTAGTTTAACGGACTCCCAGTGAGGATGGACTCCCCACACTGGGGAACAGACACCCACATACTGTACTGAAGTGGATCTCTGTTTAAACTCACAGTTTTATTCAGACAGATCAAAAGCATACAGATCACTCTGGAAAGGCTTATAATTTGAGAGATGTGATGCAAATTTATGGCCATGTAAAGATCATTAAAATTCTTCTTAGCCACGCTATGAAAAAAAATAAAATCAAAGTTTGTCAAATTGCTTGAAACAAATTCACTGAGGTCATCTTCACCACATCTCTCAAATATTTCCCTTTATCTAGCACAGCTTTAGACATGCAGTTTCTCTCATTCAGCACGTTCTCACCCAGACTCAAATACCAAAAAGACAGAGAGAAAGTTGTAAAATAGCCATCCTGGCTGAAGAAATTCAAATGTTGAGTTGGTGTCATCCCAGTTGAAATTTCCTGACCTAATCAGGATGTGTGAAATGGACTCTGAGGATAACTACACAAAGTCCTAAGGGGAGGTAAAGGAACAGTATCAAAATATAAACTCCAAATACTGAAAACAAACAGAGTTACTACCCAGTTATTTCTTCAGACATTCTGAACATAACTTCCAGTAACACACCTGTCTTAACATTACACATGTAATACGTATAACACACTGTTATTATTATGCCATTCTTATTTTTCAGGTAGGAACCATGAGAAAATACTTCAAATTTTCTGTGTTTCTCTTAATTTAAAACAAGACCGTAACAAAGAGTGGAACTGTAGTTCAAATAAAGTTTTTCTTTTTTAAAATGAAACTCTCTTTCTCCAGCTCCTCTAGCTGCATTTGCAGAAAATCAAAAACTATATGCATATGGATACTCTCTAGCAACCTGCTGGGAGTCATATACTATAAGTGGTGTAGGAAGATCATTCTCTCCAAGAGAGAAAACCGATTTTGGAAGGCAGGAAAATTTGTACTCAAGATAATGAAGTAACTTGTTTCCAAATTCCAAAACAAAGTATTTTATTTCCTTCCTGAAAAATCAATTTTGTTCTTTATGGAGTATCCGCTGTGTTAAAGGATGCTGTTTGTGTAATACATCTTTTTAGTGAAGGAGATGACTTTGGGTACAAAACATCCCCTACTAACATTGTTCCCAACATTTGGTAATACAGACAGTAGAGCTCATTTTCTGTCATCCAGGAGGAACGATAGGTTTGCTAAACTTTTATCATCATCCCCTCTGAAAGAAAGTAAAAATCACTGTTAGACCCGATAGTTTATTAGATCAAAGCTACCATCAACAATGTCAAATCTGCCTGGTCGTGTTAACAGGAAAGCGTTTTACGAGTTCTACCACCGGGCATCCATTTAACTTCCAGCACCACCTATGCTGTAAAACCATGCACATAATGTATTTGGTGACCTGCGTGTGTGGGAAGCATTATCCAGGCGAAACTTCTCACAGTCTGACAAAATGCTTTGATTTGCAGTGTTCAGATGATTGAACAAAGAGACTTTAAGCAATCACCAACAATAGCTTTTATCTCCAAATGTGCTAAAAGTGTAATACGACATGAGAGCAACCTATTGCTTTAAGACCAGATTTGATAAAATACAAGTGATTGGATAAATACTACATTTTAAACTTGTACACATCTTGTCCATTAGGCTTAAGTATTAGTAAAGTTCACATTTATCTTAAACATCATTTTTAGCAATTTCTCCACATAACACTCATAATGCCTCCACGGTATCCATGGTAACCTCAACCTCTTTGCTTACATATAGCTTAAAATACACATTCATTCCAATTAGGTGAAGTAAACAGAAAACAGCCATTCATAATTCCTCCAGTTACTGCCGACTTTTCTTTAGATAGTATTCAACAGTCTTCAAAACAGATCCTAGTTTAAGTCTGCCACATGCAGTCGCTGACAGATAGGTGTGTCACCAAACACTCTTCCCTGCATCACAGCAGAACTGATTTAATTACTCCCAAGAATATGCACAGTATACAAATAGAGGTATATCTAATAAATTCCTCCAATGTTCCAGCAATGCAGATTCAATAACTTTGTGTTTCTTTTCAGTGCAAAGGTATTGCCACTACTCTGCAAAGCTTCCTAGAGTTTAATCTATTATTTCTTTATGCTATAAAACACACTTGATTTAAAATAGTCTGACACACACTGCAAATTCATCCAAAAAAGACTCACCTCAGACAGGAAACTCAATAAGATATTATTATATTTAATATACCATTGTATTTCATATCAAAACAAAAAGAGATGTTTAAAAACTTGCAGCATGTATTTTTTTAAACCATTCTGCTTCTATTGCTTCTATGAACCTGTTTGGTACTTTTTTGAATTCCTTAACCTAGTTGTTGGGTTGGTTTTTTTTGGAGAAAGCGGCTGATAAAGCCATTTTCTAATGTTTTTACGTATAAACCACTACAGTGAAAACCCAGCACGAGCCCTGGGACACCTACCAGCTCCTACTACTTTGCCTACGTTCAGCATGTCATGTCCTTGCTACACGGCATCACCTACCACACACAGATGACACAATGTAAATAATGTCAGAAATAACTGTTTGAAGTTTTCTATGCAGCTGCTGAAATAATTCAGAGACCTTGCAAGACAGAGTTAAATGTTTAAGCTATTTTTCCTATTTTGCTCTTCAAAACCTTAAACTAGAAAATCCCTTGAGTGAAAAGTCAGAGAAAGGCTGCCATCCCTTCTAGGGTTAAAAGATGCTTTTGTAAGATTTTAGGTCAGATTAACCTTTTGCTCACAATAGGGCTGGTTATTGGTTTTATTTTTTACTGTCTTTAACACAGGTAAAAAAATCAATACGAAGCGAGACAAAGGGCTCTGGAGGCCCTGGCTACACCAGCTTTTGGTTTGGCTCATGCACAATCCTACAACATGCTGAGGCTGGGAAGGATTAGCCTGCTTGTGTTGAGTAAACCGATGATACTCAATAAACAGTTTCTGTTGTAAACCCCTTAGGACGTGCAAAGCCACACTAGTTGGCATTAGACCAGATAAGCTGCCGAACCAGCTGTAATCTCATTTAGACCTGAGCTGATCCTCCTGTCCTTTCATTCCACAGGATCAAAGCAAACCACTGAGGAGGCAGCTGTATTATAGCAGCAGTGCTTGCTGGATGCGGCAAACATTTCATAAATTCCTCTCCTTGAAGCAAGCCTGCACATAATCTACCCAGAGCCAGTTCAATCAATGGATTTCTGAATTCATTAGTCTTATTATTACAGGATAACTGTTTTCTCCACATAGTGTGGTAGTTGTTGCAAGCCAACTTTGCAAAACAGCTCTTATTGCTGACCATTTCTTTCTGGTAATGTGCCTTTGCATTTTTGCTGTGCCACATGAAAATGATTTAGATCACACGAGTGCAGTATTTTTTTTAAAGACTGGAAATAAAACCAATTCACGAATATTCAAGTAGGAAGCACTGAAATATAGTAAATTCTTCCAAGCATAATTACTGGCTACCTGCTCGCATGCTTCCATGCATCAGTAATAATGACCAATGTTTTCTGAGCTCAATGACAGCAAATGATAATAGCCAAAGTAGAGATTATATCATTGTAGTAGCACAAATACAGACTAAAATTACAGATGTGAAAGGAGTCACTTTAAGAAAAAGATTTCCATTTGCCTTTTACTCTTTGTATTCTCTGGAATTAGAAAGAAGAAATATTTTCATTGTTAAAGAAATGAATAGCACAACTTAAAAAAACCCCAGAAAACCACAAAAGCAACAGGTCTCTTTAAACTAAGCAAAAATTAAATCCAAGACACTGGATCAAATAAGACTTCAGGGTGCAACATTCGATTTCTGCACACCATTTGGAGTTTCCACTGTGCAATTATAGCAAAAATTTTTTATAATGTAACCTTAAGAGCTTTAGAAGAACAGAAAGTGTAATTCAAAAAATGTGTCAACTACTCCATTTCCCACCAGTGAAGTCTGCAATGTAACACATATTCAGAGATAAAGAAAGTAAAATTAGATTTTTAAATTACACTGCAATAGGGAAATGCTACTAAAAAAATCATTTGCTAATTGTATTAATTGTTAACATAAAGAATTAAGTTTTCTGGTACAGGTGCATTAAAAAATGATGTATGAAGCATTATGCAGTACAGCAGTGATTTCTGCATCACATACAAGTAATATTAGTGATTCTTAGATCACTCCTTGAAGAATAAGCAGTAGCCACAGAACTAAGTTTGACCAGAAAAATAGGGGAGGCCAGTTAACCCTTACAATTAAGGCAAAAAAAAGCAGTGTTTGTGGCTTACTGTTATTTGAAGCCAGTACAAATACACAATACATTCATGCACACAAACTGAAAAGAGGGAGGATCCCTGCACAGAACTGCTCTGAGTTTACAGAGCACAAGAGAAAGACCTGTATCATCTCTGCATGCACATCTTAATCTACACTACACAGTTCTATTGGACCTCTGTATCTGGCCGTTAATGTTTTTAATAAGGGTACGAAAAAACCTGTGCCTGTAATAAAAAGCTTCAATGAAATATAATAAAATCAGATGTTTAACACATGCAAATGATTTTTAACAGATTACAGAGATGAGATGTTTAGTATGAAACTTTTTTTAAGCACCAAAGCACATATGCGCTAGAGCGTGTCACAGGCAGCTGGCAAAGATGAACAAAAGGTATTTGCACCTATCATCTACAGATGTGTAAAAAAAACCCATCACACATTTCTTCCTCAATCACTTAGAAACCATCTGATGTGTTAGTTAATGATTCCCCTCTCTCCACTTCATTCTTCAGACATAAAGGGGTCCCATTTAACATAATCACTTAATAACAGCAAAGTGATGGGTATCAGAACCCTAATTCTTCTAATATTTGCAAAATCCAGCTCTTTGTAATAATAATAACACCATGATAGCAAACTGTAAAACTGTGTAATTATACTTTAATTGTATTGTGAGGCATGCATTAATCACAAAGTTTAAGTACCAAGGATGGAATTATAATAATTCTGTAAAACAAATTTAAGCTAGCTAAGTAGGTCAGAACCACTAGCATGCAACAGGAGACCTCTGGGAATTTATCAGTTAATGGCTATTTATGTGCAAATGAGTGCCCTCCAACCCTCCCAAATCCTGTGTAGCTGAAGGGTATTTCTGTTAACCAGGAGCATGCTTAACTGCTGAGGCATAAATTAAACCATTTATTGGAATGATTTTAATTCTTCTCTCCCCCCACCCACTCTTACAACTCCCTCCACCCTCACTAGCAGCACAATTTACAGTATTAATTTACATGGAGATAGGATTGCTGAAGAGTTTTCAGAAATTACCCTGTTTCAAGGAAGAGGGGGGAAAAAAAGTGTGAGAGAAGAAAAAAAAAAAAGAAAGAGTGAGAGAAAAACTTTCAGTTAAGAGACAGTAGCAATGCTACACTTAATCTTCAAATCTTCCAGAGGGCAGGTTGAGTTATTAGAAAATCCAGAGGTTTAGTATCACAGTAGTGCAGTGGAAACCCTTTCATAATGAACTCTAATGAAATAAAATTCTGTTTTATGTCCTCATGTTCTAAACTTGGAGAAGACAATGAAGCTCAAGGGGGACTGCATCAAGTGTATTTTCTGTCGTAATGCTCAGACTGTACACATATCAAAGGTTTTCTTTCGAGACAGAAAACAACAAAAATTTCTTGGCTGCAGGAAAAAACACCTTCAATTTTCTAGTTTGACTTGGAAAAAACTAGTCATTTTTGATGTCTTAGGAAAATAGATACCTTTACAAAATACTCAGAATCAAGATGTATTGAATTTTCACTGTGATGTAAAATGGGGATGATTTACAGACAATATAAATGATTTCTGAACGCTTATAATCATAGCAGTAATTCAGTATAGCAAGGTAATGCAAGCATAACCTCAAGGTTCACTTTTAGGCTTATATTTTTGTATGTTTGGGGTTTCTTTTTTCTAAGCACATGCACACATTTTCTTGCAAAGCCTAGGGTCCCAGAATAATAAAACAGTGAAAGTTTGATTATCCTAACATCAATTAACTGTAGCTCCCTGTTACCCTAAACAGGGTCATGTCTCCCCAATGTCTAATAATTACATTGTAAAATCCCTTGATTGCCTGAATATATTCACTCTCCCTATGACATCTGGATAATCATGGCTGTGCTATAGTTAATTATTATTTAAGAGATGATCAGAGTGCTTTACTTTCTGATGTCATCTTTCCACCTAAAACAAAACTCCAGGTAAATGTAACACACTGAACATGTACACACACAGCATTTCCTCCCCAAATTAAGCCCTTGTAGAACAGCCTTGAATATACAGGTGTGGTGTGAAATCAGAGGAATTCCCTGGGAGCAAATCTTTAGCAGCTTTAAAATATTTTAGGCAGATACCTGGAACACTTACTGAAGTATTTTGAAATGCACATCGCCGATAGCTAATCAATATATTCCTGTCCAGGAAAACGGACAGGGAAAAGAATGCCAATGGAAATATTTGCCTTTTATTCTCCCAGCTGACTTTTGGTAAGGAAAACAAGACCGCAAAAAGCAGTAAAAGAAAACCTCATTGTCCTGGCAAGCACATATGTACTTGCCTGTTCCTCCCTTCTCCCTGCCCCTCAATAAGAGCTGACACACATCCCCGGCTGCAGCGAACGCTCCCGCTGCGTGCATAATGGCTGCCGTGGCTGCCTGTGTTGTCCCTGCATTACCATACAGAGAACCAGAAGGTTTCTGTTTCTTGACTTGGACTCACCAGCGCACACGTTAAACCACTCTCTGGTAACAGCCAGAAATTAATAAATGAACAGAACTATTTGACACAAAAAAGTTCACACATGTATTTTCAGAAAGAATCCGCGCAGCTGTGTGATCAGAGCCTGCGACAAGCCCAGGGTTCCACCTCCCCATTCCCCCCAGTGAGGGGCTGCAGCCTTGATTATGTCTGTACCTTCCAGCCATTGGCAGGGTCTCAGCATTGCCCTAAGGCTTTAATTAACCCCGATTAGAGATAAACAGGGCCTTCTGGTTGTGAAAAAGAGGAGAGAAGAGACAGTACCTTCAGCTTACCAGAGAACTAAGTAAACCACAAACTGTTTTTACCTTTCTCTTCTTGCTCCTCCCAATAACAATGTCAGGAAGGGACCCCCACAAGAACACGAGATGATGCACGATGCCCACGTTGCAGAATATGCTCTACGCTCTCCGTTTTGTTTTTAGGGAGGATAGAGTGGCATACTCTTTCAGGCTCATTTCACATTAGGCACATTTTCATTGTCCCTGGTTTAGTACCACTGGAAAGAAAGCTGGAGCGTTTAGGCATTGGCAATTAATGGCACTTGGACTTGCTCCAAGCCAAATAAAACATGACAACGCACATGTACACGCCCTGTATCAATTAACTTACTTTAGAAAATGTCTAAAAAAAAACATTTTCAAAGTAGTTTTCTAGACAGATTTCAAGACTTGAACACAAAACCACCGAAAACCCAGCACCCTCTTCAGCAGAGCCATTGTGCTGCACACACAGTATGAGTCACCCTCACACTCCCACCCCAAATTCCAAGAACCAGTAGGATACAGAACCACTAAACAGGTTCAACTTCCCCCCCCGCAACACAAATGGCAAATTAAAAAGAGTGCAGATACTACAAATCAGAATGAACGACAGATTTCCAAAGTTAAATTTTATGGGAGATTACTGTTTCAGGCAGGGTTTCTTCACCTTCTGATTTCACCGAGTTTTTATTCTGTAAGGAAAAGCACAGAATACGGTTTAGGACGCACCCTTACTAATCAATCACCAGCTGCATCGAGCACTCTTTAATATCAAATCACAGAAACATCAGTGAAGGGCTGGGTACCATCTCAAGAGTCATTTAGGGAGTTCATCTCAGCAGTCTGGTAAGCTTAGAGACTACCCTCTAGCAAATGTTTGTCTAATGCATTGTCTAAAAAGTAAAAAAAAATGAAATTCGATTCCACAACTCGCTCTTGCAGTACGCCAGTGTTGGCATTTGCAGCCTACTATAAATAACCACACTAAATGTCTGCCCCAAATTAAGCCTATTCCTTCTTCACTGGCATGAAGAACAACAGACAATCTGTCTTCTTTGCAACATCCTTTTACATACTGGGTAATTTCTAGCATGTCTCCTCTCAACCTTTCCTAGCTAAAATCAGTTGTGTCAAACTTCCTGCTCTCATAATTCCCTTCTGTGACTATCTCCAATTTTCAGTTTACTCATATATGTTTTGTAAACTGACATGTCCAGAACTGCATACAGAACTACAGCTAAAGACAGAAGTAGCAGCTCCTCTCACCTGCAGAAGTTTCATTAACACAGCCCACAACGATATTTAAATTTTTCTTAAGCAGAGTCACATTAAGTCCTGCTTCCTAATATCATACAGGCTGTGTGCATGAGAGAAAGTCCCTGTCAAAAGTTAGCCAACAGACAGATTTCAATCAAATCTCAAATTTTCTTACAGTCACTATGGTCTTACAAATTCATGTAAGTAAATATCCAGGTAAATAGAGGTGAAAATGTAAGTACACCCCCACACATCTTTTTAAGACACTAGGGAATCCATTTGATCCATTCACAAACAACTTTGGTTTTCCTCCCCACACCAGGTAGAAACTGTGCTAGTGCAGGGACAAAATACTGGATCTTGCAGCCACCTGTGCTGAGAGGGCAGCAAGTCTACAAGCAAGGGCAGGACAGACAGATGGGGTAAAAGCTATGGTAGCTACTTCACGTTAACCAACCCCAGATGAGGAGATCCCCTTTGTTTCTCTCACCTCATGGTGCACACTACTTCCCCATACTTTGACAGTACAGCTACAACACCACGTATCCCATATGTTGTATTAGCATTTCTCCTTCCTAATTTCAGTACTTGGCCTTCACTACTTCCTCTTGCTGATGATCTTTTATTCCAAAATACTGAAGTAGTTTTAAATTCTGGTTCTGCTTTCCATTTGAACACAGATAAATACCCTATAACTTTTGTCCACATATAAACTCAGACAAGTGATGTAACTCATTTTCAGCTACTACAACTAGTTGTGCTAAACAGTTCCTCACTTTCAGTGATCTGAAGCAACACCATTAAACATTGATAATACTAAGGTAATACAAGTAACACTGAAGCCTCACACTAATTACATTCTTTATGAAAACTTTCTCTCTCATTCCCATAGACTCACACCATTTTACAGTAAAACTCTTTGTAGTTGTAAGGCTGCTGTTTTCTTTGTTCTTCCTTTTTTTTGTTGCAGTACCCAGAAACAAGTAAACTGGAAGTTGTTTTATGTCCCAGAAGAAATTTCATCATGAGCAAAAGCATCCCAGGGGAAGACTCAAATGGTACATATCGAGAAAACAGAAAAATAGAAAACATTAAATGGAAACCCCAGAATGTAGTTAGATTCATCCCTTCTCTTCATTTAGTCACTGGTTTCATAAGAGCACCAAATTGCTTTTGCTGATGAGGTAGTCCCACAAGTTAGTAGTAAGAGAAGCTGACACTGTAGTTTACAGCTGTCAGTAACAGAATCTGAAACAAATTTGGAAAGAATGAAGCAAGTGGCTATTTATCATAATTGTAGCTATTACTCAGTTTCCAAAGCATCAGTGATGGAGGTGGGGGAAACAAAACCCAAAAGCTTGTTCTACTGAACCACTAACCTGAATTTTTCAGAACTGCAAACTACTACAATCTGTGTTGTGTCCAGAACCTGGCAGATGCTTTGCTTGCTTTTCATTTTCCTCCATCAAGACAAGTATATTCATGTGTTCAGTTAGCATAAGGATTCTCCTTCGAGTTCGTTCAGATTTTTTTTCTCCTCTTTAAAGGTCAACTTTCTTTAAAACACACAGGCACAAATTAATTCTCCTCTCCAGAGATCGCATCCTTTCACAGGGGCTAGCAATGGAGAGAAGAGCACAAAGGGAAATACTGTGTGCGAAGCAGACACACATGTATAGTTCAGTGCATGTAGATGACTTGTCTAACCATTCTTGAAGATGACAGTGGCTTGCCTTTGTCCCAAAATGTACGCTCACTGTTTTACCAACCAGGTTTGCGACTCTCTGCTAAGAGAAGAGACCAGAAACATACAGGAATAGACGGGCAGAGGCAGAGAGTGCACTTCGGTGTGCTAGAGAGCCTGAGAACGTCTTCCCGAGCCAGCTGTCCATCCGCTTTCCCCATCCTCCTGCGCAGAGTGTCAGTAGGAGGCAGCATTGGCTCTGACAGCAGCAGCTCTGCACCGCAAAGTAGTTGGGAGCTAGCTTCATTCTTCTGTCATTATATAAGCAAGATGACACTGTTCTCTAATCCAGCCAAAGCTGATAAGTACCATCAACCTGTCACTTCCTACATTTCAAATTCTAACACTGCAGCATCAAAGAGTTTTTACATTTCGATTTCTTTTGCTGGCAGCGGTCGGTAGCCTCTCATTCTCCCACGGTGTTCTAATGCAGCATTTGCACACCGGGGTTACTCCCAGCCTGAATAGCAGGTCATCCCCTACTCACTGAGCTCATCTGCGGCCCATGTGCTAGGCAATTTAGATCCAATCAGCCCTTATTTAGCTCAAGAGTAATGAGCAGCATAGTGACACAGACTTAAGCCTGACCCTCAGGACACTGCTCATCAAGCAGTAAAACTGTGACAAAATCATTCATCTTCCACCCGCTGGCAAGAAATAATACTCGCACTCACTGTATTACTTTTTCAAGATATAGGAAAAAAAAAAGTCCTGAATTTTCATGATGTGAGACATTAATTTGCAGAAAGCTGAATTCCCTTAAACCCCCCTGTTGCTATGAGCTCACCAGGGGGAAATAGGCCTTAGGAGACTGAAATGGAATAAAGAAAATTGCTTCAGCTTTCTTTTCATTTTAAATAAGCCTTAAATCTGACAAGAGATATCCTAAAGAGAGAAGAAATATATATCTTGTAAGGTAACGAAGAAACAATCAAAATTAAGAGATTAGACGGCTACTTGCATATAATGGTTTTATTGGCAAAAGTATTTCTTTGTCTAACGTCCACAACAAAAAAATATTCCATATGAAAAGCCATTCTCACACCTCGTGTGAAGAATAAAAGAAAGAAAACTGAGAGGAAAGTTAATTTGGGGAAAATAGTTTCAGAAGTGAAACACTTCCATTAGAAAACAAATCTGCACTTTATGTCCTTCAGGGAGCACATATTTCTCTAAACAACTGCAGGGTCCCAAGCAGCAGGTTCTCAGTACACCTGGATATGATTTTACTCTCTTTTTTTGGTGGATTTACTCTTTCACAACAGTAAGTCTTGTACTGCTGTCAGGTAGGCCACAGAAAGCTTATGTGGATTAATTTTTGGTAGATAAAATGAATACAATGGATGAAACACAGAAAAGCGTTTCAATCTGTAGCACAGGGGACAGAGCTGTGTATCTTCATGATTGATGTCTGAGTACTAGATTTGAGTTTCTTTAGCTTCAGGTGTCTATCAAGACTGACTTCCTTTGGGCATCAACAATCAGAAGGTCCTTTGACAGCTTTTCTTGTTTCAGTTTGTTCTTAAAGTGATTCTAGAATAGAATAGAATTTTTCAGTTGGAAGGGACCTACAAGATCATCTAGTCCAACTGCCTGACCAATTCAAGGCTGACCAAAAGCTAAAGCATGTTATTAAGGGCATTGTCCAAATGCCTCTTAAACACTGACAGGCTTGGGGCATCCGACCACCTCTCTAGGAAGCTGTTCCGGTGTTTGACCACCCTCTCAGTAAAGAAATGCTTCCCAACGTCCAGTCTAAACCTCCTCTGGTGCAGCTTTGAACCATTCCTATGCATCCTTTCACTGGATACCAGGGAGAAGAGCTCAGCATCTCCCTCTCTACTTTCCCTTCTCAGGAAGCTGTAGAGAGCAATGAGGTCACCCCTCAGCCTCTTTTCCTCCAAACTAGACAAGTCCAAAGTCCTCAGCTGCTACTCACAGGACATGCCTTCCAGCCCTTCCACCAACTTTGTTGCCCTCCTTTTAAGGCAGATACTCTCTATCACATTTCAAACACCAATATGAAATTAAATTTAACCAATTATTCAGCTCTCCCATGGCTGCCTACTGATTCAAGAAAACAGACAGTGAAAAGTGGAAGTTTTCTTGCAAAACTGAACCAATGCTAGACATACACAGAAACTTTCTATAAGCAAAGTATTAGGTACACAGCTCCAGTGCACACTATCTCATTTAATTCTTTTGTATAGTAATACTCTCAGAGCAGAGGATACACAATCAAAACACATCAGTTTTAGCTAGTCATCTTTGAAGATCAGAATACAAGGGACAAAGGTATAAAATCCATTATTTTATGCCAAAAAAAATCCTGAAAAAAAATACTGCAAATCTCACATAAAGTAGGAGGAAGAGAAAAGAAATTCAGTTTTCATTGCCAGTGCCACACCTTAAGGCAACAACTGTAGCTAAGAACACATCCAGTATTCTCACAGAACATGGCAACAGACTCCTTTAAAGATGTGGACATAGCAAACCTCTCAAAATGCTGTTACGTTCTAAAGCAGTGCTTGCTTCCCACACTCTAAAGCATTTAGAGACCAGATTTTCTTTACACTCATTCAAATACCAGTTTTATTAATGGAACAACAACTTAAAAAAAAAAAACCAAACCAACTAAAAATACTTCGAACCATAGATCAAGTTAGCACAGCAAGGCATGCTTGCTCCCCAATTGTAAGATCTATGTTGTGAAGTCAAAAAGGAAGGACTTATTTCCTTTTTCCACACAGGTAAACAAAGTTCCTAGCAACTTTTAATGATCTTCTAATGGTCATTCATTAAGTCTGGGAGATCTTAGTGCCAAACTGACTCTTGGCTCAGTGGTTTAGTCACAGAGTTGCCCTCTGCGCTTATCAGGACATCAGAGTCAGTAGCTCTAAATATACTCACAGGATGGGATGGGTAAGAGAAGACTCATGCTCTTCCAAACTCTTCTGGATACAGTTTTCAGAAGTTCAACATCAGAAAACACAGAAGTTCAACACAGAAACACAAAGACTAACACTAAAACCCCTGAGGGGGGAAGAAAGAAGGAGGGAGGGGGGAGGACCTTTCTATTCTCCTCCTGAGCTTATCTGCTGACTTACACAGTAACAGAGAGGGGGAGAGAGGCTTCTGTTGGTCTCGAAAAGCTTCCCACAGGCTGTTTTGATGGCAAGTATAACGCGAAAAAAAAATTACAAATGACTATACATTTCCATAGCAAAGATATACTGGATAATCCATTCCTATCGTGATTTCTCTCACAACCTCAAGGCTAGACACACTCTAACAGACAGAAACATCCAGTTCTGCTGTTATCCATTGACCAATTATTAATGTAACTTTTAATTAGAGACAGGTTTACATGATTAGTATTCCTGTAGAGCTTATGAAATTTACACACTGAAATTTTCAATAACTTTTCATGTCCTTCAACACTGGCAGAACAGTACAAACAGGCATAAATAAGCAAAAAATGTTTTCAAAATAAAATTACCATTTATTATGTTATTAGGTTTGTGGTACTTTTCATTTCTCCTATGGGAATCAGTAGCATGTCTCCCAGAAACTAAGCAAAGATGTTTGGACTACAGCCTGGGCATGTAAGTGCATCTTCTAATCCTGTAACTCAGTGCTAATACACTACAAAACCCAAATGCCAGGATGATGATAATGAGAGAAAGCTCATGTCAGAGCAATACCTGATTACAATAAAAGGCATTTTAACATGTTTCAAGCACTTCTTTTAAGAATAACATATTGCAATGCCGGGACCTACTGTTTTCAGGCACTCAGCAGATTTCTCTGAGTCTGTGTCAATTTTTACAGCAAGTTCTGTCAAATCCATTAAATGCCTGTATTTTTATTAACCTAGGGTTTCTTTGTGTGTCACGAGGCACTCGGATGACGGGTAGTTCTAGAGATTTGGAACAAATGAAAACACATATGGGGAAACATCCTGCATTTACCTTTAAGAAGAAAGAAGCATCTTGCATTACCATTAGGAAGAAAAAAAGAAACCAGGATTCTAAAACACTGCTTAAAAACAGAAACAAAAAATAAAGGAAAAACTTATGTCTGAGATAGAAGCTGAATGCTCCAAGTAAACATAGGAAGGAAACGCTTTGCATTTTTATTTTGGGGAGTTTCTTGATTGTTTACTGTTTATTTTACATATGTTTTTAAAAAGAAGACTGTATTAAAATACAATCTTACACTTCATCCTGAATCTCACTATGAAGATCAAATACTTGGAAGTGCCAGCAAGTAGCATCTTGTTTCCAATTATCCACTCACTACATATCAAAAAATGAGTTCTCCTGCCAAGTCATAGTTCTATTTAAATATATCGACACCAAAATAATCATAATGATAATAAAAAAATAGTGGTTTAAAAAAAGCTTATTTAAAACAGTCTAAGCGTAGGTAAATACAACTATCAAAAGCTACCGGTACTTTTCTAGCAGACAAGAAAAATACAAGAAAAACCTGGAAAGGGTTATTTTAAAACACAGTAGTGTAAAAATGGTGAAGGTGGGGGTCTCTTTTCAGATGCCTTTTAAGAAAAAAGAAAGGAAGAAAACAAGCGCACTTTCAAAACCTTGTATGCCAAGTTTTAGCCCAGAGCAAGTTTTCACTGCTATGCTACAAACCCTTGAAAATAAAGGTTTATAATGGAAATGCTGACAGACTCTTAACCATAGCAGCATGAATAGATATAATTAAGGAAGAGCTTTTGGCTACCCCTCACTCTGCAAATGAAAGATTGCCATTTTTACAGTATCCTCAAATAAAAGCAACTGGGAAACCTGGAATGCGATTCTAGCAATCCAACAAGATATGTTAAAGGGGACTGCTAAAACTATTTGACATTTTAAGCTTTAAATACTGAGGCATTTAGTTAACGTAACCAAGTCAGTATTTTCATAATGCTACTTAATCAGCAATAAAGAATGCTCCTGTGAGCCATCATCTGGGGTTAGCAGAAAGTGGCACATGAAGTTATTATTTCCTAACAGCCTAGAGGGAGCTGCTTTTCTCTTTAATCAGTGATCTCACTTCCTTCCTACCTGTAAATTCCCTGTCATACAGTTATAAAATTATTAGAGTGCAGTGTACAGAAAAATTACATTTATGAAAGGCCTACTATCTTATATCAGCCTGGATTTTAAAAACAGGAGACAGAATGGCATTGAACCATTTCATCCTTTTCTGAGTTTGCAGACAGACCAGGCCTAATCAGTCTGGTTAAGCCAGTAATAGGTTAACATATGGTTGGCACAGCATCATCCAAATCTTCTCAATGAAGAAACTGGTTTTAGTGTTGTTATATGGCCACAGAGGACTCTTTTTCAGTGAGTCTGTCAAAGTGGGAGAGAGAACCAGTAACATTTTCCTGTTCCATACAACCTGAAGATCAAAGCGTTTTATAAACATTAAGGAATTAAGCTTCTCAGTAGATGGGATAAATAGGCAGGTACAGTAACCACATGTATAAATACAGGAGCTGAAATAAAGACCTGTTAAAAACATGGCTCTAAATCTCTCTAAATACCAATCAGTATTTCAGCATCTTGTTAACTCAAGTATTTCAGCAGACCTGTTTTTTGTAAGAAAAGGTACAAATACTGTCCTGTACCTTGTCTGTAATGACCTGAGAAGTCTGTAATGAACTTATATGCCCTCCTCTCTGTGTTACAATGAGACCACATAACCCCCAGTTCTGGAAAGCTTCAAAATATTGCCAAGTTATGAAATAGGCAAGTTTTTCATCAGTCTCAAATTTCTCTGTATTTCGTCTTTAAAAACAACACAACAAATGCTGTGTATTAGCTAATGGAGAAAATGTCAAAGTATTTTTGAAGTCTCCAATTTATTCCAGCAAATACATTCAGTTGAACCGAAATAATAAATAATAAATCAACTAAACTTAGTTTTGTGCTTCATCTTTTTTCAAAAGACTGCCTGAGAAACAGTTGTCTTTGGATGTATAAGCTATTGACAGCTGCAGTCAAACTACTAGACAATAACAAAGAACATAGTTAAAGAGAGATCTTGCATATGGGCCTCACTATTCCTCTTATGCACTCTTCCACAGCTATTTCCACGTATTTCAGTCTTGCACATTTGAAGTAATGGCAGATCAATAGCTGCCTCTTAATATCTTATAAAAAAAAGCAGTTTGGGCTTCAAACTGGAGGACTACCTCTGAAAGGCATCAGTAGACATAAATATGCTTATTGAAGGGCACTGTGGATGCTGAAAACTGAACTAGTACATCAAAGCAAAACTGCTTGAAAGTGGTAAAATATGATTTCCTTCTTTCCTGTCGAACCCCAGACAAGTATTTAAATCCCCATAACTGTTGTATTTGATTGCAACCTTGGTGAAAGAGAAAAAAATAGAATGAAGAGTCTGAAAAATAGAATAGATTCACTGAAGAAAAAAGAAAGAAAAAAACACCAAACACCAAAACCCCCTAACTTAAGTAATTTAGTACAGATAATAATTTTGCAATTTCCTGGGCCAAAAGATGGTATTGTCTGAAATAGTAGCAGGTGGATGACTTTCTACAGAGCCATTAATTTATAACAAAATATCAGGGATGTCAAACCTAATGTCTTGAAATAGTAAGGAAACATTTCTCAGATTCTAAATGCAGTGAGATATTGGTGGATTTTGAAATTTAACGTGTCATTCACAGTCCTCCAGAGATTTCTCTCTCCTTTTACTCTATTTCAGTATGAAATTAATATGAACTACAGTTTAACCCTAAACACAAAAACAACATGCCCGTCTATATCCACAAGTTAACTAAATAACTTACCGAAGTCTGGCTAGAACAACCTGAAGAAAATTTAGGACCATACTCAGTTCAGCTCCTCGACAAGCAGGCAGCAGCATAGTAAAGCCATCATTTAGCAACTTTTCCTCAGAAAGGCTCAAGTAGCAGCTGGTCTCAAACACTTCTTGGACACCATCAATGTAGGTTGAAAGTAGAGTCCAGAGATTTTGTTTCTGTGTGTAGTCATTTTTGGTTACTAAAAACTCCTTTGCCTTCTCACGGAAAGCATTCGAGAGTTTCTCAGCTAGGACACTAATGTCCATGTTCTTCTCAACATAAATCAAAAGGAAAGCAAAATGACCTCTCCAAATGAGAGCTCTCTGAGAAACGGTGATGGAGGATGGAGTCAGGAAATCCAAAAGATCCAACACTCGACTCACTATATCTTCTGTCTCTGCAACAATTGCTAGCATGAGGAACAGACTAAAAAAGTTCTGCAGCCCCACTTCTGTCAGCTCCTGCATTCTTCTCCGATGGAACTTGGAATAAATTCTACATTAAAAAAAACGAACAAAAAAAAACTTTAGGAAACTTTCTCTTTCCCATTTATGCAATTTTTTATCTGCTTGATATACTAAAATTGTATTTTCATGCTTTTAGTTTACAGTTATCCTCTTCCAATAACCCTTACATTTTAAATATCTTCTTTTCCCTCCCCTCTTCTACTCTTTTGGCTATGGAACAAACACACTATTTCATTTTTCATTCCCAATACAAGGTACACGTTAAGAGTTTTCAACCACAGGTACAGCCTAACCCTTCTCCCTCATCCAGCCTCTAGTACAAAGTTGAGCACAACGTTATGAGCAGACTCCCTCTACTTTGTCTGTGATGGGTGTCTGCCACGCCACGCCTTCACATCAATAAAACTTAGCCCATGGGAGCTCCTAGGAAAGGAAGTGATTTGTTGTAAAGTGGCATCTGTCAATTCTTGTACAACTTCTTTCCTAAAACTGTTTTTTTCAGGTGGCATAAAGAAAATTCCAAAAAATGACCAGGGACCCTCCTTCCTTTAACTACTAATTCCTGTTCTTATCTTATAATCCCAAAGCTGCTGTGATCAAAGGCTCATCTACGTAACCATCACTGCAGTAAAAGGGAGAGGAAGATTTCTGATGGAAAGCTCCTTTTCTCCATAGTGCTTTGCCAAAGTCTGTACTGATCTGTATTGCGCACCTACTGTATGGACTGTGAACTGCAAGTTTGAGAGAAAATGGGGAAACTGAGGCATTTCGGAGAGAAACCTCTCTCCAGCTGGAAGATGTTAAGAAACTTTAAGCTGTATTGCTTATATGAGTGCTCGAGTTATACAGAGCTGTTGGTGAAAAGCACTGCTACTCTGCAACTCTAAAGTGGTTAACAAAAAGCAGAAAGCTTTTACATAGGTGTCTTTTCTGTGACCTTTGCTCAGATCTGGACTTTTAAATAAATGTCACCATTCCTACGAGAGAGGAGAAAGATGAAAATGGCTTGCTTAACTTTTTGATTTGTGTGTTTAAAACCTCGGGTATATCCTTCACCTTTAATTTTAAGTAAGTTCCACATACAGTAGTTAAACATCCATAAATGCTGTTTTCTTATTCTGTCACCCGGAAAAATAGTTGGAAATGGTGCCGAGGTTATCAAATCTAGCCACCAAAAATTACAGCAAATCCAATTAATGTTGTTTAGTAGTAAATTACTACTGACAGGCATTTACGTTCTTCATGCATCAATTAATGCTTGGTTAGCTGCTGAAAACAGAGTTCATCCCAAAATCATAGCTGTAGGCTGTTAAATTTTGCTACTTGTGTAATTGATTTATTCAAGGTAGAAACGATGAATACTGGTTGAGCAGACTGACACAGTGTGTGTTGTGTATTATTATTCCCCCTCTTAAATTAGGGAAAGTAACAAGCTATAATAGCACAAAAATGTAAGTATAATTTGTTTTCAGTAAAAACAGCAGGCTAATTAAAATTACTAACTAAAGCAAGACACTGATTCAGCATCCAACAACATATTTGATTCTATGTAGTTGTAATTTTTAAACTCGAACTTTACTGCCTGCAACAACTCATGAAGTGTACGTAGACATCAGATATATTTTCCCTTTCTGATAGCAAAGATATCCCTTCTTTCTTGGAAGGAACATACCACATAGCTTTATAAGGTGTGCATACACATGTTCATTTTTAATATATTTTTACTTGCATACAAAAGTATTTTCTTAATACCTAATAAAATTTTAATAATTGTATTAAATTTTAATAATTTTATTAATAGTTCATAAAATATTTTTTAAAATCAAAACAAAAAACCCAAACCACAACTAATTCTAAGTCTTTTATATCCAATGAAAAAGTTTTTTAAGAACTTAGCACCTTTGATGATCAGTACAATCTAATTACTATAATAAAAGCTTTAAGGATTCAGTTATTATATAAAACATCAGCATTTTGATTTAGACTATATATATTTTACGGGGTTTTTATATCATGATTGACTGTACCTGTTAACTAGTATGTCTAAAAATTAAATGAAAAATTAAAACCCTCACGAAAAAATATATATTGTGAGAAATTTTGGAAACCATGAAAAAGAAAATGGAAATATAAATGAAATTGCAGGCCTAGCAAGAGCCAGTCTGCATATTCTTGGACAACACATGGCTTACATACAACTCAAACAGAATTTCTGTGCTTTAATTACATTGTCTGCCTGGCAGTAGGGTTGTACCACTGCACAGGTTGCCAGTGGACCAAATTCCTGGCCTGTGGGATGAAGTAAATCATCACAGGCTATGGATGCCAAGGTGATTCTTGGACCCAGCTCTTGGACCCTGTCACAGCCTCAGCTGGCAACAGAAACTTCAGGGAACAACTGTCGTCGTCAAATTATGAATCACCCTGGATCCCTCATCCCCTTTGCTTTCTCATGAGCACTGTACCACCCCCCTGCCCCTTGCTTCGGTATGTGGCTGGAAGGCCATGCAGTCTGACTGACCAAACCTCTTACAACTCGAGACAAACCAAATAGCGGCCATACCGTCCTTTAATTTGTTTCCAAGGATGCACGCCACTGTTCTCTGCCTCTTCTTTCATCATCTGTGCCAAAATGCTGAGAAAAATCAAGTAACTGTTGCTGGACTCGTACAGGGCGGGGATCTGCTGTTCACAACAGCAACTTTTCACCAACTCAAGCATCGACAAAGAAGTTTTACTAATATTTGCCAGACCCTTCAGACCAAGCCAAGGAATGGTAAAACAACTGTTCTAAAAGAAAAGACGGTAAGTAACAATAAACGTTAATATTCCAAAGGCAGTAAGATTCAATCTTTCACACAAACAAAAGGACGTGTTCCTATGACGACTCAAAAAATAAAAATGCATTGTAACTATGTGCAAAATGTTTTTACAAGATTTTAAAATCAGTAGTCCTGATGAAAAATAAGAGTAAAAATATATTATGATTCATTCTATTGTGACATTATGTAATGGACCATAACATATATTTAAACATGATTTCTTAAATAAATGTAGCAAATTTAGGGATACTGCCATTGACTAGTTAGTTTTACAAAAGTGTAGCAATCAAGCTTGGCTAGAGGAGAATCAGAATTAATTGCTAAAAATTGAGAACTGTCCCCATGCAACTCTACATTTTAATACATTAATCTACTTACCAGGTTCTTGCTGTAATAATCCCAGAGTATGGTGACAATAGATAGGTTCAAGTCCCAGGAACTACACAAAGTCAAACAGCACTGAAGATGCATTCTTAAGTGTTCCTCTAACACACCAGTCTTAAAAAGGGAATAAAAAGTTTATTGTAGGACAGGAGCATCACCTTGTCTACACATAAACCCAATACTAGCAGACTATTAAGAATAATTTCCTAATATAAAAATTATTTTTAATTACATAATGTTGAGTAAATGCATCTGCTAATACGAGCAATGAACTAGAAGATAAAAGCTGAAAATTGCATCCTGCAATCCAGCCAATATAACAGTTCATCATGCACCATTTCAAGCGTCCAGAGTTGTAGACACATTAAGATAACAGCCAACTCAATATTGTGAGCCTAACTTGAAACAGGACTGGATGGTACAGAACCTCACAAAACAGTAAATGGGGTATCGGCTATACTGAATGCTCGAGTCAGCTGAATGATTAAGCCCTTCTGTCACGTAGGTCTAAAGGAAAGCTAATTCACCACTGATACAGAGGGAAGGTGCAACTATCTGAGAGCTCATGTTTCTCTTTATATTACTCCAAATGGGAGAATCTTTTCTTTCTGAATCATGTTCTTTCTCAAACCTCTGCAGCATGGCCATACTGCTAACATCCAGACAATTCCAAATCATGGGTAAATAAGGCTCTGAACACTGGGGGAAAAAAAAACAAACAAAACCCTCCTCACACCACATAACATTTTTTGTATTCATCAGTTCCAAATTTTGCACACAAAAGGAAGAAGGTTCATAAGAAAGAAAATAGGGAATTCCAAACAATTTGAACACAGTGAAGCATTCAGGTTGTAATTGTGGGATAGTGAGAGTGGGATTCATCTCATCCAGCTTTTGATGTCAGCACAACTGGACTTGCATCAGAGTTAGGAGCTCCATGCTCAGACTGAAATCACACGCTCAATCCAGCCTATTTTAGACATCTACGTTAGGATGACAAGTTTAGGATGATAAGCCTTGGAAGGGCTTTATTGTGTGCACTGACTATAAAACTGGTTTAGTGGACAAGCTTGTATGTAGTTGTCTTAAGGGAAGATTTTTACACATGTAAGTCTAACACATCTCTGGGATAACAGCAAACTTGTTCAGTGACAAGAGAAACCCCTGACCTACTTCTAGCTTTCAAATAAATCCAAACGCTATACAGGCCTGGAATTTCTAACTGCATAAAATAAGCTAAAGAGGAATAAAAAGGGTAAGAAAAATAAAAAAGATACAGGACAAGTTTTATGACTCAAAATCATAGCCCCAGGAAGGGAAACGAAGGAAACCACGCCTCAGATAAATATTGGGAAGTTATCCCCTTCAGTTCCAATTGCAGTGCTAGGTCCTGAATTATGTCCCAAGCTCACCCAGCTCAGAAAACACTTAAATAAAAAAATAAAAGAAAATCACTGATGCCAGGTGATGCAAAAAGATAGCATTAGGTTGTGTTGGAATTTGTTGTGGTTGTTTTTTTTTCCTGGTTTGCTTGTTGTTGTTTTAAAGTAGTCTTTCATGAAGTACCTGTCACTGGAAGAGCAGGACTTTGGCTCTCACCCACAATGCTACTTCTTATGGCTTACTATGTCTTAGAGCTGCTTTTTTTTCCTGTTTTCAATGCTACACAAAGGAGTTATAAGTCGTTAACTTATCTCTACCTGGCTATACATTAGTGTGGCAAACATTATTTGCTACACTTTATCAGAACACTGTAAACAAAACACCAGTGAGCTACAATAACTTCTAATCATGTCAGCCTTCTCTTCTTATGAACAATTAATGTAGAGCATATGACTTCTAAAGTGGTATATTTCTAAAACAACTTGAAAATTGAAAAGGCATTTTCAGTTGTCATAGAAAATTATATATTCAAGACATTATGTATAACAACATACGGAAAACACAAATAGAAAAGAAACTCTTCAAAAGAGACTCATTAAAAGACGTACAGCATAATAGTTCAAATGTAATAAAAATGCCTACAAATGAAAGGTGATTTTCAAGTACTGTTTTTATATGACATAACTGTAACTATTAAATCAGCAACCTTCCCAAATAACAATATTATATAATAAAAGGGACAGAACTACACCCATTTTCAACAGCTGCTATTTTTTTTTATGAATAAAAGCAAGAGTCTTGATATAAACCAAGAAACTGCAGATGAACATATCTATTTCTCTAGAGAGATCTACCCAGTTATGAAAGATGTAAAAAAAATCCCAAACCAAAACACACAGCCTTTAGAAAGAGAATGCTTAGTCTTAAAAGCTGTAATTTGTGCAGAGGATTATGTTTAGGATCTAATTCAACAAACAATGACTGCTTCAGTTAAATTAATTCAACAATAAACATGGTATTGTGAGCAGCTTCAATTTCAACCATTACTTATCTGTCCAACAATAGTTTTCAAACAGTTTCCAAAGCCAAGATAGTACTGAAGGCTTTATCTCAAATTTAATATGAAAGAGTTCTCCAGACTTCAAATATCCCTGGGATTAATGGATTCTCTCATTGCGCTTTTGCTTAAAATGGTCTCTTGCACTGCTGGAAATACTATCAGAACTCTTGAGGTAGTCAGCTTCTAATTTATCGCAGAAGGGAGGAACACCAGATACTATCAAAATGATAGTACTATCTAAACACAACATTTTTCTCTTATGACCTCCTACTGTAGTAACAAAATTGGTTTCCTAGAACTCCAACAAATACTTCTGTATCTCCTTTAGAGTAGAATTAAACAGAAAACATAGTGAAAGTAGAACAAAATTGAGGCAGAAATGAAACAACATGAAGCATTTGTTTTCTAAAATGAGAAGGCTAATAAGACAGACTATTAGTTCTTACAAACAAAAAAGCTTTGATTCTCAGTTACAATAAAACTTTGTAAACACAAATTCATCTTATACTGACAATCTATAAATTTAGTCAGTTTGATGTTGCCAAGTATACAAATATAGCTACATTAATATTCCTAGTACAACAATTTTCATTTTGTAGTACAAATATAATTGTAAACCAGCTCTACTTTTGTCATTAGCCCAGTAACAGAAATCCAAATTACAACAGAAGTAGGGAATACCTCATGTTTCCCCATAAATATCCTTTTTTGTGATACAGATGGGAGATCTTTCACATGAGCAATTGTCTTCAACTCTATCCATCAAGAATTATAAAAAAGAGAGCAGTTTCTGGCTAAGAAACTCACCAGTCTGTCAAATGATTGAAGCTGAAAGGATATATCCAAGCAAGCAGCACTCTGCACTTGCCCAGGCGTCCATTATTGCTCCTATCTTTATTTACAGCTCTCAGAGTATTTTTGCTTCCCATCTCCATTGGTCCCCAAACATGAACAGCACCTTCACATCTTTTCCTTGCTCAGAAGTAGGCTGACTACAACCTTATAAAGAAGGGGTTTCTACCTAGACACAAGGCACTGTAGCACCCCTCTGCCACCTTCACCGAACATGGGACACCTTCCTCAGGAAGTCTTTATCACCCCCAAAACCAGGCATATGCTGGATGAAGGTGGCTCAGGCTCTCTTCAGCCCGCATGAGGGCTGCCCTTTCTGTGCTGGGGATCACTAAATTCAACAGTTTTACTGAAACTACCAAAATGCTGCAGGTTTAACACTGGTTAGTCATTTTTGCATTCCAACACTTAGCTGTGCTAAGGATGTTAAAGCTAACTCCAGCTTCTGCTGATTCATCAAAGGTGATTTTTTTTTTTTTTTTTTTTTTACTTTCATGATGTTCCCTTACCCTCAAAATCCATGTCTGCAACAGAGCCTATTAAATCATCTTTTCACAACATAGAAAGTGAAGCTCACACGAAGAGAAATTAACAGTTACTGGTAGGAGAGAGCACCTTTTTCAGATGCTTTTGAACACACAAAAGTATACATACTTGATTTCATCTCCATTTCCCCCCAAATCCTTTGTATATCCCCATTCTCCTTCTGAACATGTACAGTCTACAAGCTTTGGAAGTTGGGGAGCAACAAGCACAAGTGGATTATGCGGTTGATGGACATACTATGTACTAAACATCATTAGTTTTTAACCTCCCATATACTTAAAAATGAAGTTTCTAACCACCAATTCCTGCCCTGTCTTACAAATGAGTGATTCGGCACTATCATTTTTCTAACTTACTTTGCACGGCTATTACTGTGCACCTCTAGTATGGTAACAGAGGGTATATGTTGAAAAGGATGGCTCAGGTAGGATTTACCAACAAACTCAAGCCACGTGTTAGTGGGCAGTATCATCAATACTGTCCTGCTTATTCAAAGAGCACTATTCACCCTCTTGCTTCTTCCTGCTTCTCCATGTTCCATTTCATTATTGAGTTCTTGCTATCTCATTGTGCTTCTCATTCCTACGTTTTCCGGTTGCAAAAAAAATTACTCCGCAGATACAAAAGGATAAGGTAAAAGGTAAGAGTGGCCACATGAAGCTGACAGATCAACAGAGGAGAGGGACATACCTACTGGTAAACAAAATCTCCTTCCTAGACACTGTCAAGGAGGCTGGTGCAGAAGGATGCAGAAGGATAAAAGGTAAGAGTGGCCACATGAAGCTGACAGATCAACAGAGGAGAGGGACATACCTACTGGTAAACAAAATCTCCTTCCTAGACACTGTCAAGGAGGCTGGTGCAGAAGGATAGGAAGCAGGATGCATTTTTTAATAAAAATACCTACATGCACTTGTGCATGCACATATAGGGACTAATCCTCTTCAAGGACCATTTCCTACAAGCAGCTAATTCCATAATGCAAGAAAAAATAATGAACAAATAAAAAACAAAGGAAATAAACTAGATGGCACTTTAGACAATTGCTAATAGTTGCAAACATATCCTTGGCAAATGAGGGTTTGTTTTAATTCCAACAGTGGTTGCCTTTGGAAATTAAAACAGAAATTTGCCTCATATTACTGTGTCATGATTGACTCCTTCTTCAAACCTTCTGAACTTGGCCACCAAGACGCCTTTCTAAATTGTCTACAATTCGATACTTGTTTAACAGAAGTGTCAAAAAGCTGTATATTTCACATATATTTAACTTCCGAGTAATCTATTCAAAATAATAAACATTCACAAGAAAAGAGGAGTATTTTGAAGAAAAACGTAACTACACGTGTGCTTTTACTGTTTCTCAGGTTGCTGACATACATGCAACACGGGAAGATGGTTAATAAGCTGCTCACAGCTTTTATGCCTCTTATCTCATCTAAATCCCTCCAGTTTCACTCACAGAATGGTAAGCATCCAATAAGCGATGTCATCACTGTAGTTTTAATGTATATGCACAGTGTGTGTATTCAGTTATATACTGTGAAATCATTCAAAAAGAGTTAACTTTTTAAGCTGAAAGACTACATAAACAAATTTTAGTTTATGCACAGCATAATTTTTCAACTTTTTAATACACTATCTATTGTTTCACCTATCCTAACAACTACAAAATATATTTTTGTAAAAACTGTAGTTATAACAAGTATTGTTCCGTACTCCAGCTTCAACCACAGCTGTTGCTACTCCATGAGCAAGGCAGTAATAAAAGAACCGATTCCTCTTCTGCTTTCAACAACGGAACTTCACAGGGTTTTTTTTTTTATTTCATCTGAGACCAAATACAAAAATAAACATGTTTATTCTCATCTTAAGCGTACACAAATTAAAGAGATTATTTTTACAGGTGTTGCTGATACAGCATTTGCAATTTGCACCATGCAACTTCAGAACAAATTTAGAGTTGCAACGTAACATATTAAAAAACGTGATGAACAGCATATTTAAAAGCATTTTAAAAGGAGGTCAATTCTGACCTCTGGGCCATGAAGCACTGCATTAACAGTTCTGCAGAAAGAAAAATGATAAGGTATGAAATGAGTGCTCAGAAACTAGAACCTTATCAGTAAGAGTTTGATTCAAGCCTGTAAGACAAATTGCTCAGCAAGGCAAGTCACCTTCCTGCTGTGATGAGGATATAGCTGAATTTTCAATGCAACTGACTATCTCCCTCATCATGTCTCCTCAACTTGATGTCCTTACATTCAATATCTGGTTTACATTTTCTAAGCATCCGGTTCTTATTCTGAATACATCTTGTCTGAGTAGCCATATGCCTACCCTTCCAAGATAATTATCTTTTTCCTTTATTTGACAATTTAGCATCAGGCACAACTACTTTAAAGCAAGTGTAACTGCCAACAAGGAGGGAACTGTATACTGCAATAGTTCAGCGACGTCAAGGATGTTCATTTACCTGCGATAAAACCACTAGAATTCCAAAAATACACTTGTTAGTTGGACTTTGTTTCATGCACTGTCTTTTCCTGAAAGAATTCCTGACACTTTGCTTGTTCATTATCTTTTCCTTTACACACTTACTTGAGCATCAGTGGATTTTTTAAGGAGTTCTTCCACAAATTTCCAATTGGATTCCTTCTGTTTCTGAAACATAATGATTAACAGCATGAAATAGAATTTGTATTCTTCACAGGAATCATTATGCAATAACATGAAAATAAGCAGGCAAGAGATTTCCAGAAATATTTCATTTCACGACAGCATATTGTAGTTGCCACTGAAAACAGCTTTTTTGTTTTATGAATGTAATTGATATCTGTCCTAAAATTAGGCCTCAAAACCAAATAAAAAGCTGAAAATAAAGAGTACACAATTTAAACTGGTTGAAGTGACTCATTTGCAATCCCGACCTTCACTTTCAGTAAAGAAGCAAAACGTTCAGACATTTTTGATTAATACAAGCACTAAGTATGTCTTACAATTTCTTTCTTTAACATTCTGTAAAAAGGAAGATGTAAGGGGTAAGAAGGAGGAAAAGCTACAATCTCGCCTCTTCTTGTTTTTTACTTTTCAATGAAAAAAACCCCACTTTAACTCATTTTTCCCAGGCCAAACATTAAGGATTGTTTTAGCCAATTTGGTAAGGAGTTAGCCAGATAGTAATGGCCTATACAAATAGAAGGAAATATAGGGTAGGTCAAATATGGCCCGTAATTCATATTCTTCAGCTTTGGAAGACAGGTGACTATCCATTTGAATCAACTAGACCATACTAATGAAGTAAGAGAGTTGCATGGCAAAGTATATTAAAAAGGAAGGAAAAAAAAATATATTTAGGCAAAGTGGGAAAGAAAAGGGTAGAAGGTTTTGCAACTAAGGCTACTTCCCAGGAAAAAAAATAAAAGGCAACCAAGCCAACAAACTTACAATTCTAGGACGTCCAAAAATCATCTTCTACGTTCAGTTACATATATAGCTTGTGTAGATAACTAGACGTGTGAACATCATACTTTCATTATTGTCCTGCCTTACTCATTCCCTCCACTGTCACAACTGTTAAGCCTTGTAAACTATTCTGCAGTTATCTGTTCTTTAAATGTCTATATAGAGCTTACAATAAAGAGCATCTTATGCTTTGGTAACTGAAATATAACTACTCTCCAGCAGCAACGCCAGGCATGCCCCGTCCTCCTCTGCTACTGGCACCACTACTTAATGCTGTGACCTGGTAACAATTCCACACAGAACTCCAGAGAATACTGAGAGAATTTTAAGGTTGAACTCTTTAAAAAGATGCACTAATACTTATGTAACACAATTTGACTACTTGGTGGCTTTACATTTTTGCACAACAAGAAAAAAAGAATTCTGAAAGACTGCCGATGGTAGCAAGTCGCAGTCTGTAGACTGTTAATGGAACAAATACGAATGAAAGGACAGATCTGCAGAAAGTTACACTGAAGCTGTGATTTCACGATTAGGAACTTGAGCAGTATCAATTAAGGAGTTCCCACTGCTTCCTCCTCATCCTGCCAGCTGCTCTTTCTGCCCTCACAGCTGTAGCATGCCACTGCTCAGCTGTTCCAGTCCTTCTGTTTTTGAGACACAGATCAGTGAACCGACCCAGAGCTTTAGGAAAGAAAGAATGAAAAAGGGAGGAGGGCCTGAGCGAGGTCATAGAATAGGGACACAAATAAATGTGCCAGAACAGCAGAGGGCTTATCATTCCTAGGGCAGTAAACAGGACTTCTTAAGCTGTTATTGATGCCAAAGCCTTTGTATCATGAAACGAGAGCTAGTATCCTGTCAGGAGGAGAGACCACTGCATCAACAAGTAGCCAAGGAGTAAAGGCAGCACTTTGATAACAAGTAAAACCCAGGAAGTGCACAATCAGCATTCCCAGACAGTTCTGGTGAGTGTTTAGGTCAGATTTTTATTTTGACTGCTGTATTTTAGAGCTTGATGTTATGTGAATACCTACACACTGGCATGGTCCTACTGCAGACTCCAAGTAAAGCTAATCAACTGTTCAAAAGCCAGTTTTGTCAGAGATGAGTAGATACTAAGACAGTCATGCTGAATGGCTACGAGACCTCTGAACGTCTGGATCAGCCTGCTCAGAACATGCTTTTAGCACTCCCATAGTCCAAGGACACATGCTCTATACAAAAGGTGTTTATTGCCAAAGTTCCAGCTCAGCTGCAGTATGCAGATCACCTTACAAGATCCTGGAATAATCTAGGGCAAACTCCTAACACCAACTGGAATTGATTACAAGAGGGCACTCAGGTTCAGCACAAACTCAGGAGAGAATGACACCAACCACCTGCTGCATTTTTTTTAGCTTCAATTGTCTCTGTCTTTTAACAGACTTGTTTCATTCAAATCTCACTAAATTTACATCCTAACAGTATTCCCTGCTACACTTGCAATATGGCATGGCAACTGTTTACAATCCATCCTTGTCAGATAATATGTAGAATCGACATCTCTTACTCCAAACCTGCTGGTTTACAACATCCTCCCTCCACCCCCAAAGAGTCCTAAAATCAACAGAACCTGGAGACCTTACAGTGCATAAAAGTGCTGCTAAAACCAAAAACTTGAGCTAAGACCCTCTGGGTTCTCAGGGAGAAACTTTTGCAAGGACTAAGAGCTGACGACCTGGAAGAGCCATACTAGGCATCTCAGCTGAAAGTCCATGTTTGCATATCTTGCCATGTAGTCATTTCAGATTATTTTATCAAAGGAAAAAATTCTTAGCTCCAGGTAATTCTGCCTATATTTCCCTAGCCCACAGTATATTGAAATTGACCCCTGCAATGTTCACAAGTAGCAAATTTTCTCATCAGGTCCCATTTGGTTTTTAAATGTACAAATCCTGCTTTTCAGAAGAGCGAAGTGGGACCTGAATGTAGGGTTATGGAAAGAGCCGTGTACTGTACCTCCCTCGTAAGAGAGTCTCTAGGAAACCTGGCCAGAATTTTCTAGTTTAAAAAAAATGGTTTCATGTGTATGAAATATATATTCAATATCTCTGATTCATTGCATATTTGAAATTACGTTATATGAGCTAAAGGGGGGAAAATAAAAAGAAGCAAGTCTGAAACCTATTTAGAATTTTAAAAGCTTTCATAATAACCTCAAGGCCATGCAGACCACATTAAAAAATTGAAAATCTTCCACAGATGACATAGGCTTAGAGGCAATTTTTGCTACAGAGCACATGAATAACCATCATTATGACACATCACCCTCCCACCTCTGATCACAGTTAATTAAAAGAAAGCATGTGTCATGAAGCTATCGCATCAGATGTTTAACCAACAAAACAGGACTACGTTGAGCCCTGATGTAATTTCATTGACTTCAAAAATTTTGTATCACGGACTATTTTATCTTGTATCGTTCAATGAATGGGACTGTAATTTGGGAGGGGGAGGGTGGAGGGTGAAGGGGCTGGCCTAAAGAAATGGTTACCATTAACTGTCTAGACAGATTACATTTTTGTGGTGTGTGACAAGGCACTGTTGTTACTGATAGATTTTTTGTAAGCACCCATGGCACTTAAGAGAACAGGGATCCCTGGACAAACGACAAACTGACAGCCACACTCACAGAAATGCAAAGCATGGATAACAGTTTGAACATAAAGACTACTGAAAACGTCAAGAGGAGCATGCACAGGATGGTCTCATGATTTACAAATCAAGACTTGGTAGTTCTCTTCTCCCAGGTGAGCTCTAAGGAAACAATATTACTTAATCTTGGACAAATCACTTCCTGTCACTGTCTCAGATTCCTACTTCAATATAAGAACAACAGGAATCCTTTTTTCCATTCTATGTCTGTTTGGCTTATTTAAATAATATAGTGCCTGGGGCAAAAAAATAGTCTCTCACAAGGCTAAATACATAGTATGTATCAGTATGAGAGAGAGAAAAAAAATCCAATGATCAAAGTAAACAGTATTACTGCATTGTGATTAGGGCATAAAATATAAGAAACCTGGGATAAATGTCTGCTTCACACTAGTTTCTGTATTCGACCTGGGAATAACCTTTTCTCTCCAGCTAAGTCCCTCTAATAAGCAGGGAGCATAGTAATTCTATCTTCCCAGTGTCCCTCTGAAATACAATATGGACTGTGGTCCTCCCCCACTACAGTAGTAATGGGGCAAAAGCAAGGGAAGCTTGAGACAACCTTCAATGTAACAACCAGATATGGTCTGCAATTTCACACTGTACATATGTGTAAGAAGTTGCTTCATTTTGCCATGGTGTTATTAGAAAAGACTGAACCACATGAGCAGCCTGCCATGGGACCCTAAAGGATCTGTCAACCCGCAAGCAGCATCCCACATTCATCAAGTCCTCTAGTCACCAGAAACGGTTGTGAGTTTTTCAACTAAGTATTCAAGCACTGAGTTATCACACCTTCCCTATTCTTTTTTTCCTTGACAAATCAGAGAATTTGCAAGATAAAAATCAATGCAGTAATTCTTACTTTTATTAGAAAGTCTCATTTTAGTTAGGATTAAAAGCATTCACAGAAGTTCAACATTTCAACATTTTTTATGCCTTCTCTGTTTATATACTAATGCTTTTAAAAATCTAAAGATGAAGGGGGAGGAATGGATTTTAAGCTATCAAAACAAACTGGTCAACTGATGTGATCAGACTCTCCCTCTTTACAGATTTGCAGTTCATAAACATGTTTCAAGGTTTTAACCTTTCGTCCTAAGTCAGGGCAAGAAGTCTTGGAAAAGATTTTAACAGAAAAAGGGTATGACCTTTCCAGTTTTAATACACACTATTAAATTACAAATAATAAAAGACACTTCACAAGAAAGGGCAATTAAGCCCAATTTGGAAGAAGCCATATATAGCTGATGCTTGGCAACCTAAGGAATATAAGCAATCCAGCTGAAGTGTAAAAAAAACCCAACCAAACACAAACAAAAAACCCCCACCCCCAAACAAACACAACAAGGCAAAAGATAAAAGAACAGAAGGGCAGATGACAGAAGATGGCACGATCTGATTTTCCCTAGTGCCAAAAACACTATCAGACAAAAAAAAAACAAACCACAAAAAACTGTATTTCTGGGTCTTTACCTCTCTTTGGCTTCTAGTCAGCTCCCTCTATAGTCAATTAAGAAAAACTGGCAGCTTTCATACCTCTCAAAATGGACGAATTGCCTCAGTAAGTGCCTATTTCCTTCCCAATTAATGATTAGAAACTTAAAACCAGGCGCACGAATCTCAGAGTAAGAGACTGAAAGAAGGGTCACGATTTACACGACCCCAGAACTGCAGAAAACTGCAGTGAGGTTCATGAAGGGATTTGATGCATCACTACTAATGACCCTACATACATCTTACAGGCATAGGAATGGCATGTGCAGGTCTCATCTAGGCCCCTTACAGAATGCATGGTAATGTCAAGTCCCTCACAATGAGATTCACAAACAAGAACCTGATTAATCAGGGACAAGCCTGCTCTAGCCAACAGGATAAGCTAAGGCCATCTTCTAAAAGCAAATGTCTTGCAACTCACTGCCAGAACTTCCTAAACTGAAGCTTGAATTCAACAGTTATTAGACAGTGTCTATTGGTACCACACCAACGCAGAAAATTAAGCTGTATACACAAATATATACACACCTTATCATGCCATTGCTGTGATGCAAAGGGAATGCAATTAGACAGGCTGGAATTTATCCAGAGCAGAGCTACCACTTTTTTGAAAAAAGTGGCATTAACAATTACACAGTCAATGTTTGAGGTTTATACTTCATAGGGTACAATCTAATGTGTTCCCTTCCTAAAAAAAAAACAAGCCCAGTGAAGGATTTATGCTGCAGGCAGACAGTCTTAAAAGATATGCTACATCATTAAGTATATGTGCTACTAACTCATTGGGATATTTCAAGTTTCCTTAATACATTAATCTACTGAATATCTGGTATATAACGTGAATACATGAGGGGTTCCTGGAATGTTTACTGACTTCTACAAAACACACCTTAACACTACCAACCTTAAAGGACCTTTTTTTTTTTTTTAAGGAGTGTGAAAATCCCTGTATTACAACATGAATTATTTTCTGTCAACAAAAATAACCAAGCAAAATTAGAGATCTAAGTGAATTATAACTTTAAGGTATTTAGAAAAAAAACACACCCACCTTTTCATCTAGATTTCCATTACGGTCAAACTGGTAGAGTGATGCAAGATGAGTAATAATCCACCAGCTAAAACTCAATGGGTCTTTACACTGAATTGTTTCAAAACCAGTCATCCTTTCAGAACTACTTGGCCTTTCAAAGATATTCTTTATAGTTTTGTTCACCAAGCTCCAGAAACACTGTAGAAAATGCAACAGTAAATTTGAACCGTGTTGAATAATAAAGCATGTATTAACAATTTTCTCTACAATACTGTCCTATTGATTAATTTGCTTTTACAGAGAACAAGAAAGATGACAGTCATTTAAGAAAATAAAAAACGGTGTTCAGTGTTATCAGAGAAAGCCTGGAGCTGCTTTAGAATGTCACCTCTCAAATACCAGTAGAAAGCAATGTGAAAGGACAAGCTTTGGCCATAAGGAAGAACACAGTGTGATATTTCACAGGCAAAATTACAAACTGATGGAATGGCGATGTGCAGATGGGATGGTGCACCAACACTCACATGGGACAGATAAGAGTTTTTTAATGAAGACCTTTTAAAACAGATTTTTGAAAAACTTTTAGTGCCAGACTAACCTAACCAAGAGGAAGACAGTAGTAGATGGTAGAGAATGAGTCTGAAAGACAGTAAACTGAGGTTCAAAGTCCCTGGTTTGTTCCAAGTCTGTTCCAGCATGGACAAACTGATGAATCATCTTGTGCTCAGATCCCTCTCTATACCACAGTATTACTTCTTCTTACAGTCTGTGCCTACCTTCCCTAATTATACAGAAACACTCTGGGACTTTTTTGCACCTGTATTTCACCCACCTTAGCTGGGCCCTGATTAACTTATTCTTCAAAGTCCTAGTGCAAACACTAAACACTAATGAAGTTTCACTTGTGTTGTCCATTTTTACATCTGTTGTCATTAACAAGAGAATAGCTATCAGTACAAACATTCTGCTACAGAGTACTTCATTCTATACTAAGTGAACAGTACTTATTGCGCAGATGGCAGCTTTGGTTTTTATACAGAGTATTTCAGAAGACTTTCAAAGGATTTTGATGCTTCTTAATATTCTTTCAGAGAAACATCAGCTCAATTCTAACCAGCAGTCAATAAAGAAAAATCAAAACACTAGAAAACATTACCAAAGGAAAAGAACAAAATAGAAAGCATCGTTATGCACTGTATAAAATCATATGGCCACCTAACCAATACTTTGAATACTGCACGCAATCCTGGTACTCTGCCATTCGAAATAGGATGTAGTAGTATTGAAAAGGTTCAAAGAAGGGTAACAAAGATGACCACAGGTCGAGAACGGCACCTGTAAAAAGAATGACTGAATACAGTAAGACTCTTCAGCCTAGAAAAGGCAGAAGGTAGGAGATATCAGGAAAAAATCTGAAGAGGCATATAAAGTCATATTGGTATAAGGAAGGAAAACAGGTAGTAATTGTCTCTTCCAATCAAAGTATAAGGGGGCATCAAAAGAAGTCAGCAACTACAAGATTCAAAAACAGAAACCAGGTTGTTCTTGTATAGGTAGTTAAGGTATGGGTATCAAAGGCAAAAACGTGGGCTAGATGGATCATTGGTCTGACTGTACCTGTGTTTCTAATACCTGGAGATGAATCACTGCATGACATAACACATAAATCACAAATAACAATAAAAACTTTAAAAAATGGGTGAAGACTGTTTCTTTTCTTTTGTTCTACCATACAACTTTCACAGTCTGTTCCTTTGCTTTGCTTTCCTTAGCACAGGGAGCACTCCTTATCAGTGCCCTAGGTCATAACCAAAGAGTACGCTGCAAACCTAGAGTCAGGACTTGATGCAAATTCTAGACGGCAGCCTAAAGCATCACAGTTAGCATGCAGTCCTCCTAAAGCAAATATGAAGTTCAATTCTATCATCATATATGTGAACTAGTGCGTTCATGGCAATCTGGGCGACTGTACTGCATATGAAACATGCATGCATATGTAACAGTATTCCTCCATTACCTCTGTGTGAGACCCTTTATTTCTGTGGTCCAGCAGCTGAATAAGTAGAATCCATAATTCTTTAATGCAGATACAGGAATAATGGTGACTAGTAAGAGCCTCAGAAGGTCTCACCTGAAAGAGAATATGCAGTACAATTATTCAGAGAAGTGTTATTTTTGAAACTACGTTTTATGTACTGATATTTCCTCTGGTGTTGGTTGTTCAGTTTTGTGGTTTTGGGGGTTTTTTTTTTTGCAGTTAAATAATATAGCTACAATTACATATTGGAAAGTGTGTTATTCCATTAGCATCCAAAATGTATATCTCATACAACAAAGACTGTTTCCTAATTCTACATAAATTATACGTTGTACTATTTCTTAGTTTCTTCTGAGCCACTTTAAAACATTATTTAATCAAATGAAAATGGGATTCTGAGGCCTAAATGAAAAGGAATTGCAATAAATACTGATTCATTGTCTGACAGTAGGGAAAAGAGAAAATGATTGATTAGATTGTCTTGATGTTCTTGGGAAGATAAGAAAAAGATTTCAAATGATTTAATAGCTATTATTGTTGTTATTTTTAACTGAAAAATCCTTAATGACTAGGCATAATGCTAGTAGAATATGTTTTTGTTGGCATGAGGATGTTAATGTTCCCACAACATTTCACAAAATCTGCTTTTCGGTAAATTTACTGCAAGGCATTCTTTTAATATGCAGAAAACAGCATATTTCAAGTCATGTACGTTATTTGATTACTATTCCATATTTAACAAAATTCATTCAGACTGATGCATTTCAAATGCAAAGTAGTCTTCTTGTGATTCATCTTTCAGTTTTACATTCCCTGAATTGTGAAATAAAATAAGCAAAACAGCAAAAGGAAGTGCTAAATACATAAAAATTCTCTGTACACTTTAATGTTTTTAAGACCTACCAGCACTGTATTTGAAATAATCATAGCATAGACAAAACTTTACTTACTCTGTCTTAGGACCTATGAATCCACTGAACTGTATTCAGAGGTGGTAAAAACAGTGAGAAAAAGCTTTGTTTAAATAGCGTAATTCAGCACATTTTACCTTCAGCAAGGACACGATGGCAGAAATGCAGAAAGGAAAGAGACAAGACAAAGCAGCTCATACTCAGTTTATCCCTAAACAATGAGTAGCCCAAGTTTTAATGATCAACTTACACTCCTCTAAGGAAAATAGAGGGAAATGGGCACCTAGAGAGACTAATTCATCTAACTCACTAGAGAACTGTTTTTATCCTTCCCTGACAAAAAAAAAAGAACCTAAGGTGAATAGTTTAACTAGTTAACTCCTAGACACCTAAATCTGATGAGACGAATGCGGAATTTTTGTATCCTCATGCTCTTTCATGCACAACTATTCTCAAATCACATTGGTACTTAGAATCATTTCTGAATTTGAAAACCTAACGGTATAAAATAAAAATTAAATCAAAATACACAACGCCAGTGACAACAGTAGCTGTGTGAAAGAGACATTATTGAACAGTGAATGACTAAAAACCACACTCACAATTAGATAAACAAGTACACCACCAATAGCTTCAAAGCTATATAATATTCTATAAGGATAGAGACTCTTTTATTTATCATCCACCTTTAGAGTAATACGTTTGCAACTGCTGTTTTCATACAGCTCCAAATCAGGTTTAAATATTGAACATTTAATTATAAATATTAATTTATAAGTGTGACACATAATTTATTTTTCTCTCTCTATAAAGAACTCTGCTTACCCTATGAAATTGCCAGGGTGGACCCTTACAATCAATTTAAGAACATCATGAGGTCAAGAATAAAATATTTAAAATAATTCTATTATTCACATTCCACATATGCCGTTTAGAGTTTTTCATGTGCCTATGCCACCTCACACTTCTAGTTGATGACCTGTTATGGGAATCTCTCAACAACCTGAATTAATCTTATGTAAATATCATATTGAGGATAAACACCAGTGTGACCTCTAAAGTCCATTGAAAAAATTAATTATTTAACTACTAAAGTCCCAAAAGTGAAGTCTTTCAAAAATACTCTGGTTATGACTCATCATCAAAGAGCAAAATAGATCCCTCAGAAAGAGGCAGTCTACTTATTACAGATGCAGTATAATACTGGGGGACTTTATGGAAGTATTAGGAACACAAACTATCTTACAAGTGAGAGTTTCAAGCCTTTTACATGGAGTACCAGTTGTTGCAGCAACTAGATTTCTTCATCTACTACTTGCATCTACTATTGTACTCTTCTACAAGATAGCAGGATCTCTTCTGCAGAAGATGTGCAGTATCCATCCAGGAAAGAGTTTGGCTAATAGTATCAAAGCAGGACATCATACAGATATTTGTTAGGCTAAGGATAACTGAGACATTGTTTTCTTCAGAGATGATCTGGATTTCCTCTTGTAACATCCTGACTTCAGTGTCTGGGTAAGAAGAGTTATAACCTTAAACTGTGGTACCATTGGGGCAATTGAGCTCTGGTGCCAGAGATGTGCTGCTGAAAATAGAAAGAAGATATCCAAGGATATATATTTCTCTGCCAAATGTACCGCAGAGCACAATGGGCTCAGTATGTGATCCAAGTCAAGTGTCTTGATACCAGAGCTACCCAAGAAACAGATCTGAAAATGAGTGTGGAGTACGTCCCTCCTTGCAAGGATACCCAGAAATGTTAAAAGCTGTGCTTCTGAATATTCTCAGCCAAAAGCTTAATGATATGTTTTAGTGATAAGCTGACAATGTAATCTGTTATAGGTATCCGTTGTGTTTTCAACAATTTTGAGGGACATTATTTCCATTACTGGATCACGGCAATGAATGCATACTAGAGGAGGCACCAGCTGAAGATCCTGCTCAAGTCCAAGCTCCACTTCAGAAATTAATCTCAAATAGAACTAGTTCAAACTGTGCTGCCCAAGCCTAGGGAGAGCTGAAGAGAAAGCAATGGCAAAGCAATCGTCTCTCTTTGTAATGTGGCTCTATGCAAGTAGGATGAATCTGTCATTCTAACATCTGACATTTCAAACCCTACCATCAAGCACAATGGTCACCAGATACTACTTGAATCTTCCTTTTAAAAAAAATACTGTCATTTATTTGCCTTTTGATGGGGGAGGAGGTTGCAGTATTATCTGATAATTTAATAGATCAAAACTGATTTTAAAAGGTAACAGAGTTCTCTACAGAAAGGTAGTTTAAAAGAAGAGTTATCAAATGCTACCACAGCCATTTCCTCCCCCCTGCCCCAAACAGTAATATGAAAGAAGGGGGACTCAATTTTTCATGTCTTTGTACTAGGAAAACATAGATTATACAGTGGTCACTGCTACTTATTCTCAGAGTTCAGTCCTGCACTCATGGATCATACATACTCATCTAAAGCAGGTTTCACAATGAAACAGTCAAAGAAGATTACGCAGCTCTTTTACTAGCTGCTATATGGAGCTATTAGGACTCTAGCTTTGGAGTGCTCAAAACGTGAGAAAAACATTGCAGCTATAGAAGGAAAAAAAAAAAGAAAAAAGAGAAGGACAAGTTCTCCCTCGACAAACGTAAAAGCGCTGTAATAGAAAGATGCAGTTGTGGCAATAGGAGCAGTGCAACAATAAACTGTAATATGACATTCTGTAAGTGTCCAGTTAGCTTACTGCCAGGATTACAGTTATTCTCTTTTTGTTCCTGTTGAGAGAGTTTGAAAAGATTTCTTTTTTGCATCTATATCTCTAAACCTTTTAGACTGTGCCATGTTTGGCATTAAACCTGGAACACTGAACTTACAAAATGTGGCACTCACTTCTGCTCTGTACACAGCGCATTTCAATATTACTCTCATTCAACTGCCAGATGGTCATGAATAAATATAACACAATTTGAGCTCCTAACAAATAACACTCTTTAAAACATGGAGATATAAAGCCATACATAACATTTAAAACTTAGCAGTAAGAAGTCATCTATGCATTGGTGCAATATCTAATTCCTACGGTTCCCAATACAAGCATCTAACTGCCCATGTCCTACGTAAAGAAAAAAGTTACCTTTATATACTTGTTGATGGACAAGCTTATTAAATCAGATATGAGACTTCCACAGTGTGTTTCAAATAAACTGATACTGGTTAAATTCTCTCCGGTTAGATTTATGAAATGGTTAGCATATACAACTTGTCCTAAAACACAAAAGAAAATTAGACCTATTTAGTCCTGGGTTTGGCTGTAGGAATACAAGACAGGCAAGATTTTTTTTTTTTCCTATTCTATAAATATCTTAGAATTGGTTTGTTGAGCTTTATGTGATTTTAATTTAGAAACTCATTTGGGAAAGTTCATCCATTCTAAGTTCAAGCTAGTCCCTTCGTTATTACACTGAAGTCTGGTATTATTCTGGTTGACAGTAAAATAGTTTGGCACTTTACAGCCTTTTATTGGCACAGTTTTTCCAGTGGAATAAAGATTTATTTATCTGAAAGTTCCTCTTTGTCACATGCCAGTGCGCATGTTCTGAAATCATGACATGTTTTGCAGATAAGCAACTTGATGACAAACAATTCTGGAGAGGTCTAACACTTCCCTTTGGATGTGTTGATGTAAAAAGCTGGCATGATCATATTCCAGCTTGAGCATTTGTAGACATTAACACAGATAAAATGGTAAAGTTAAGAGGCTGTAAGATCTTATCCTACGAGCTTTCCAACAGTACAACTCCCTTGACATCAGTGGAACAGAAGATATGTATAACGAGCCTGGATTTTGTTCTTGGAAATGCAGGGTGAAGCCCTGAACCCACTATCCAGCCATTGGTCTCAGCAGTGTGAAGCTTCCATTCAGCATACTTTACAGAACAAGATGAGAACCTAAGAAATTCTGCAAGGCACATAAGAATACAAGACAAGATAATACATGCAGAGATACTACTGTCTTGACTAGTAAGTGTTGTTGTTAAAAAGCACGAGCTTTCTCTTACAAAAATGGATTACTGCATTATTACTCAGAACTTTATCTAGAAATAAATATAGAATTCTGGACAGTAAATTGCCTCCAGTTTTCCCATCCTTTCTCCAAAAGGCCCCAAAAAAGGAAAACAGGTTATCCCACAATGGATCATAAAAAAAACCCCTTAGAATTATAGAACAAACAGCCAACCTACACACTATCCAGTAACAGAGACATGCTGAAACAGTGAAGATGCATTAATCCAAGCAAGGTTGTGTTGTGACAGCACTCAGAGCAGGTGAAAGCTAATCCAAGAGTTCAGATTCAGTACCCATTACCTGGGCTAAACATACAGTGCATTCTTTCTAGACCTCAATGTTACTCTAACTGTTGCAACTCCTATATGAAACTTATATTGATAATTTATACAACTTGGGGGGGGGCGGTGCAGAAGGTTTGGTTGTAGTGACACAATGGTTACAGAAGAAAATACATTTTTGTGATTTATTCTGCTAGCATGGACATGAAAAATAGACAAAGCAAATAAAGTTCTCTTCTATATTTTAACAATCCTTCTTCAGCAAACTGAACTACTTTGAAGTTGCGTTCTTCAATTGCATTCTATGACCTTTTTTATCTAGCTTCTATGAACAGCTTACTCTTATCAATCTACTTCTTGCCCTTTTAAAGCCTTGGGAAAAAAAAAAAAAGAGTATTGCCTTGTCCTTTTCTTGCTGTACTTTTACAAGGTCCTCTGACTGAGGCTTCTTCCTTTGCCCACTATTTTCTTAGTGTCCCATATGGTTAACAATGCAAATTCTCTGTTCTGAGATTCTTTGTTCTGGTCCATCCTTGGACACTTTTCCTACATTGTTTTCATAATATTGCTGTTCGCTGTTATGCATTCTGGATCTCTGCAAATGCATTTTTATTTGTGATGTCAAAAAGTGTATTGTCATTAAATATTTAGTACGTTGTTAGCATCAGTTGAGAATAAGCTTCATATTCCTGGTCCAGTTTTGAGAGAGCAATTTCCTAATACTATTTCATTTAATTTGAGCTACATTAAGATTCACAGAGAACCTGCCTTCACCATATTTGAGTTTACCAAATTAAATATAGCTATGCTTAAAAACTAGCAAAAGTAGTAAATTATTCTGGACAAATTAAGATGAGAAATCTAAGTAAGTCGTATGTACAAGAATAAGTTCAAGAAAAAAACCTGCATACTTACTCATCATTTTTTCACCTAGTACATGAAGAACTTCCAATACTAGCCAATTAATATCCAAGTGGAGGTGTAGTAAATGCCATGACGGGGGAAAGACCTGTGATTAGAAATACACACATTTTTTTTTAACATTTCTCTAGCAAATTCTAGATACTGTACAAAGACATGTGAAGATGGGCATACATTTTGTCTGCAATGAACATTATGGATAACTACGATCAAATACACTGTAACATACAAACATGCCATTCAGTTACAGAAAAAAAAAAAAGAAAACAAACAAAAAACCTTCATGACAATTAATTCTGTCTGTAGAGGATGCTCATGAAATCTTTAATCTGATTTAAACTACAATTTAAATACAATGTCTTGATTCAAGCTTGACAGATTATAACACCCTTAGTTATGCTTTCCTTGCCAGAATAGTATTAGGTAGCACACAAACTGCTGAAGTAAAGCATGCTCTTAAAGTAATTCCAAAATTTCAATATTGTGTTCCTTAAAGTTTACTTGAAATTACTTTTTCTTTCATCAGCTCAACAGTGGCCCTACTGACAAGCTAAACAAAGATTCAAAATGCTGCTTCTCAGTGGATCATCCCTCTCCAGATACTAGTTTTTACAGCCTAAGACTGAAATTCCTTTTTTCTTTCTAAAATATTTGAAAGTATTAGTTATTATATGTATGCACAAATCAATGGTGTATACTTCACTAGTGTTTAATGTTGCAGTGCCTAATTCCATGTCTGCACTTTTCTTTTTATATGCATTATCATCTCCTATTATGAGTCAGATTTCAGAATGTATTTTTTTAAAAGTGTCCCTCCTACTGGGAAGCTGAGAAATTTTAACCATTAGTAAGGACAAACACAGAGAAATTTTTTTAAACATGCTATGCTAATTCAAGATTACTTATCTACCTGTAACTGGTATTATCACTTGTATAGTGCAGGAAGAATTCTAAAAGCTATGAAACATACAAGTAAATAAAAAAATAAAAACAACAGAAAATCCAGAGCTCATTAGTTGTATTTGCCAAGTATGGGATGGCACTTAGTTAATAACGGGATAAAAAAACAAAATATAAAGTGTAACTTCAATTTCAGCCTGAAGAAAGATTAATTCTTATTCAGCCAGAAGTTATCAAGTTGGGTATGTACTCTTACACACACACACACAAAATAAAATTATAAAAGACATCAACCTTTGCCTGATGTTGAATAGTAAATGCTGCCAGGACACTACTAGGGAGTTCACAAAGGTGACCAATGTGCATGGTCAAAGCATGAAGCTCTTCCACCAATGCTGATGGTAACTGTGCTTCTAGTTCTTCATATGGGTGAAGCATTCCATCATTTTCCACTTTAGGAGGTTCCAGATACCTGAACATACATACACTCAATAAGAAAACAGGTAAGAAGCAGCTACACAAAGCTTAGTACGTAAGCTAGTAAATTGTGTGCAAATCTCACCTGAAGATGAATACCTTCACATAATGCAAAAACTCAATACATTGATGTCTGATGCTCTCTGCTTCAGAGTGCAAGTTTGCAGCTTGACCTGAAGTAAAAGAGATGAATAGCTTAAAGGAGATGTGCCCACACCATGACTCATGTAACATATACATTCTCCATAGTAAGTAAACCAGAGCACTGGAAAGCCACTCTCTTTTCTGAGGACAACTCAGGAGGTGGCTGGTGGCAAACATCCATTTCTAAATGTCATCTTGCCAAAGGGATCCATTCTTTATGTTACCATCTCAGGCACATAATCCAGAAGCAGAGGCAAGCAGTCAGTGCTAGAAGAAATCATTCAGCCCTACTCCCTGTTTGCTTCCAAGACACCTTCAAAAAGAGACGTGCGAAAATTTCTCAGCACCTTTTTCTCTTGGGGGACTTAAGCAGGTAGACTTATTTGGAAACATGTTTTGTAACTTCTCTTCGTAGGAAGGATCACATTGTTGCACAGTGTCTTAAGATGTGTAATGTTATGAGCCCTCCATTCACAATCCTGTAGCCTGCCTTTCACTTGCAGCTCTGCATCCTTTCAGCCACTTATTGCGGCTACGTGTGTCCTTTCCTTTGCTCTCTGAGCTGTTGGTGTTACCCTTCTTTACCTTGCACCTGCCAGCTCAAACACCATCATTACGGCAGAGATTCATTGGAAGCTATTGCCAGTGGTGTGAGAATCACTTCTTATTTATTCCTACACTTTGCCTTGTAGCTTTCAGCTTATTTTACAGAAAGATGAAGCAGCACATAACAAAGCGGATAAAGTCATTTAAATACCCAATAACTACTGCCCAATAATACATATACACAATGCTTAGCAACCAGTCAGCCTGCAACACTTGTACCTGATTAAGCATGTGCCAATCATTAAGAGCATCACAAATGGGAACAGTAAATGAGGAGTTTGAGCAGGCCCCAATGAAAGTGTATCATGATAGAGGAGACGTGTGGCAAAAACTCTTTGTCACCTACTGTACTGGACTGCATGTCCAGGGAAAGGCAGACACCTTTGCTCCTCTCCCCAGCTGGCCACTGGGGTGTCTTCCCTTTCCTTTTCTTGCTCTCTCTGTCCCCTTTGTTTCCCCATCCCCTCCAGGTAACCTTGAAGTTCACGTATGCCACTTGTTATGGACTCCATAAATAAAGTTTTCTGCATATAAGCCTATTTCAATATCTTTTAAGCAACAACACTCACTGAATGAAGCAAATCAACTGGTACAAGTACCATAATATTCCAGTGTACAGCCTACCCCCACCACTTAAGAAGCCATAGGATCTGCCATGGTAATGAACCATAGGTTTAGAGGCTCAAATCACTCTGTTCTAAGGGAATTATTTATAGATATTACTCCTGCTTTGTAGCAATTACAAATACGTTATTATAAGTTCTCAGAAGTTCTGTTAAAGCAAAGTTTTCTATTACAGAATTTCACTACAAGATCTTTTGCGTACTGTCATAAATCATTGATCTGTGAAATAAGTGGAACAAAACAGGAACAGGAGTGTTGTGAACAGATCAGGCATTTACAAAAAACAAGGCAAAACAATACAGAGTATAAGAAAAGATTTTATACAGTTCTCAGTACAATGTCTCCAAAGCTCATTAAGATTGGTAGGAAATTAAATGAAATGGATGATATCGGTATAAACATATACGCACAACAAAGATTTACTGAGCTAAAACTCTAAGCTGAGGTTTTAAACAGTGGCAACAGCACATTTATCTAAGACATCAATAATACCTAACATCACACTGCCTGATTATTTTAAATATTTTAATCCTCACGACACTCCTCTACTATCAGCCTGCTTATGTCAAGGGGGAACTAAGTCACAGATGTATCAGTGAGTTGCTCTAAGTCACAAAGAAAGGCTGGTGCAAAGCATAAAATTCAACAGTTTATTTTTCTAGTTTACTTGACAAGATGAAGAACAGGATACAGAGGAGACAACCAAGCAGATGCTTAAATTTAAGGGAAAAAAGAATTACAGAACAGTTTATTGGTGTCCAGCTACCATATAAAAGTTCAAATGTAATTTAAAATAAGGCTATTTCCACTTATGTATTAAATATCAGCAAAATTAGACTTTTAAGATACAATCAACAAAAGCATATGAAAGAAGCTTGATGATAAATTCATACCAACGATTTAAATGGCAGAGCATGACAATATCAAACCAAAATAATAATCATGTGTAAAAATATTCATTTGTACTTTTACAACACTAACAATTTATCTGCAATGAGAAGATACTACAGTCAGTTTATTTCTGAGTAATTACTGAACTTCTTAACTCGCTAAGTAATTTAGCCTTCAAACTTACAATAAGCCCAAGGCTGCAATAATCCTTCAGAAACATACTGCTTCTCATGCTTTAGTATTTAATTGAAACAAAGCATTTTGTAGTGATCTCATTTTATTGATCCTGCAGCAAAGATAAATTAAGTTTGTAAATAACTCTAAACTAAGTGACTATAACTAGCTTCTTTAAATGTGAGCCAAGAGAACATTGAAAAAAGTCCCAACCACTACCTTTGTAACTAAAATAGTTATTGGGAGTTGTGATGCAACTTTCCATTTTCAATTAAACAAGTTAACAGTTTTGCTAAAGTCTACCTTAGAAGTGACATCTTAGCTCAAGTCAGATTAATGTGAAGTTCCCCACTAAGGTCAGAATTGCCCTGTGCACCTACTACATAGGCAGATCTGGTTCCAAACTGACAACATTTCCACTATTTTCACACTACCTTACATCAGTTGGTTGCCTATATTTGTACCCTTACTGCAGGTTTATGCGCATTATATGCTGTTCTGTAGCACATTCTATGAGCACTTGGTCAAGAGTTAAAGCACAAGTGCGATCTGTGATAATATACCTCCATAATGAAAAGGTAGACAGCTATCTCAAAGTCAAATTAAATGTGTTAAACTTACCAAAATCAGATGAACTCATTTGAACCAGGTCTTCCAGTCTGTATATCTGTTGCCTAATTAAAGGAATACAAAGGTTTATGGTATTTATATAGGTAAAAGTTGTTTAACTACATTTCAATAAGGTCTAAACAGAACAGAGAGAGGGGAGAAGTGTTCCTTGCTTTGTATTTCTGAAAAAGCTTACAGAAATGTAACTTAGGAAAGAGCAGTAGCAGAAGGCAACAGACACATCCAAGCATGAAGGGATGACAACGGATAGAATTTTTGCTTGTTTTTAAAACATTAAACACAGTAACAACAAATACAAAATTAGCTATCAGGGGAAGCAAAACCACTATCACTAACACAAAAATCCCAAAAGCCATTCCCCCTAACTGATCTTTCCATAAGTGTAACTCAACTTCATATCTGACCACAGAATAAACCTGAAAGTTAGTCCTTGTGGCATACACTTAGTATACATCAAATTAATTCACTTGTGAATTAATTCCCACTTCCTGCTTACGGTGGTCTGCTGTTTAACTTGAGCACAAAAGATAAACAGCAACAAATATAGTAGACAGAAAGGAGAAAGTGTCCTAGAAAAGTTAGAACTCAGTTCATTTTTGGAGGGGAGAAGAAGCATTTTTAAAGAAGCTACTAACTGGCACCGCAAATGAAAATTAAAAGAAGCTGTAACATAGGTAAGTACTCAGCCATATTCTGCAACAACTGTTATTTTCAAGTGGTCTCAAGTATAGTCTCCACAGAGATAACATGGTACTAAACTGAACACATAAAAAGCGCAACTGTGTAAGACAGACTTTTGAAAGAAAATGCTGCATAAATTGAGGAAGGAGCTCTCTGCCTCATTTCTTATACAGTCAAAACAGCAACTACTGAAAGATTCAAAACAGGATACTTGGATCCAACCCAGATCAAATGTTCTTATAAAAAAAAAAAATAAAAAAATTGAAAACTAGGAAGTGCCTACAAGTATCCAAACCCCCAGGTTGTAACCTGCATATTAAAGGGCAGGCACACATTAAAGTTATCTCCCTTAGCTCTTCCTTCCTTGGATAAAATCCTGTCAGGTCCCCAATATTACCTTCAGCCATTTAGGTGGGTTGTGGGTTTTTTTTGTTTGTTTTGTTTTGAAATCAAAGCTGAATTTCTGCATTAACTTTTCAAGTATTTCAACCATGTAAAAAGGAAGGAAGTCTAAAGCAGGAGGACTTTATGAAAGAGGGCTGTTGAGGCTGAAGGTTAGAGAGAGAGTGTGTCAGAAAGGAGCCACATAGGAAAAAAAAAGACCCTCCACTGAATTGACAAAAGACAGAATACAGTGGGCTGATAAAATAAAAGCACAAACTGGGCATGAGAAGCATAACAATGATATAATCAGTTAAATAAGTAATTTTAATTTCAATTTGCATTTGTACCTCAAAGATTGATCCTTGTGGTTGTCAATCATTAAATCATTTGATTTGCAAATAAATATTCTGACAGTTAAGCTGGTACTTCTGTTTATTAATGAAAGATATATTGTCTTACCATACCCACTTAAATGGTTACGTAGCTCTTACTTTGACTCACACATCTTCAATCGCATTTAAAAAAATCACAGGTAAGAATTCTTTTTAATGTGCAATTAATGATTTTAACTTGCAGTTCTGCTGTATAATATTATTAATGACAATATTTTAAAATATTAAATAACAATCTTTAATATTTACAGACACATTAAAAAATATTAGGTTTCTGTAAGCATGCATTTAAACATAGATGTTATCTGTACTTTATAAATTGAACTATTTACAGGCACCTTGTCCTCAAGAATCATTATAACTTGTACTTAAAACATGATTTCTACAATGGAAAAAGGAGTTTTCCTACTTTCAGTTGTCAACTGGTCTATAAATGAAAGTGTTCCATTTTATGACTGAACAAACGAACTGAAAGAGAGAATATCTTTGCAAAAGAACTTGTCACACCAAAAGACAGCTTAGCAACCAAACTCTCATAGCCAAGAGTTAGCTGAAATCTATTATTCCTACCAGTTTGGTAGGTTTTAAAACATGCATAGCTTGAATAACTGAAAACCCACAATAGAATATATTATACCTTATGTTCATCTCTATTACAATTACAGAGCAGTTTATATTACAGAAAAAAAAACTTGTTTAATTCAAGATATCAACTACATCACTGTCTCACTGCCCAGTGATTTCATGTTAATAAACAGTTAATAAACAGATCAGACTAAATACAGAAAGGGATATGGTGTTTCTTTTAACTAAGTTATCCTGTGATCTCCTTCTATATCATATTTTTAATTATTTTTTTTAAATCACAGTGAAATCAAAGCTTGCATCAAACAAGCAAAGATAAATAATACTGGTAATATATGAGTCTGGTCATCTCTGCCATTGTGTTTCGATAAGCCAGACCCTATTAATAATGTTTCACTTCATGCCGTTGGTGATACCCTAAAGGGATGGAAGAATCCACTACAATCAAAGGAATATACCACATGTATTTGTGGAATCACACAAAAGCTCCTCTCCCATCCACTCTCTGTATGTGCTGTACGTCCTGAGGATTATCAGTAGCAAAGAGGATTATCGGTGATCTGTGTATTTGCATTGACCAGATTAAACATCTACATTGAATTAGTCAAACACTGAGTAACTGTATCTGAAGAGATTGCTGAAGCTATCCTAATCCAAACAATTGAAGGAAGTGCTGCATCCAGCATTTACAGTATTTGATTTTTAACCTCCACTTTTCTTTATGCACAAAAAAAGGACTTAAAATTTTCAAAAGGCAACTTTAATTATATCGGTAGCACAATCTCATTCAAGGAAATCTTATATAGTTTATTCATATATTCTGAAGCTAGAGCCTTCTAAATTAACCACAACGCTGTTGTAATTACTATACTTACCAATTTTTAATCTGGTGATAGCTAAAATATGCACTATGCTGCTTAGAAACTTATTTCTAAGTCCCATAATATTAAAAAAATCTGTGGCACAAAATTTACTTCTTCCCATAATTGCATTTGTGTCTTATCCATCACTTACTGGAGTGTTAGATAGACAGCATAATCTTTTTGGATGCACTGCATAGCCCACAGTCTATTTTATGATTTAACTACCAAAAACTTGAGAAGTTTGTTACATACTTAAGGTGGGTATAATTTAAGAAGTGGATTAATTACAAAATGCACTAACATCATCATACCTAAGTAATCCAAAGAGAAGTTCACAGGATTCAACTAATGCCGTTTCAGTAACCCACTGAAAGCCAAACATTTCTACTACATCATCTTCATAGTCGTTTGGAGAAGGATCTAGTCTCAGCAAAACCCTGTAAAATAGAGCAAACAATAGTCATACGTTCCCCAATAATAAAGCTATGCAATACAGTATCTACAGCTGGCTTATGTATCACTGATATTTTATCAATATGTCAGCAACATGTACACTACGGATAGAAAGAAAGGTGAAGCACTGCTCTCAAAAGACAGCCTGTTATACCTTTTACAGCAATATAATATACAGTACATAAAATATGACAACTCTTAGCTTCAAGAGCAGAAAAACAGGATATAGTCACAGGGCACAGTATATTTTAGAAACAAACAAAAATTAACAAGCTACCACCTTGAAGCATCTTCATCCTTGCAAAGAGGCTGAGACAAAACATACAGACTGTCCTTAACAGGAGGGGCAGCTACATTAGATAACATGCTCCACTCTAAGTGTATACACTCTAAGTTTATGTTTGGAATCTGTCGCAATATACACTACATACCTACTAACTAATGCTAGAACATACACTTGTTCCTTTACATACATATAATAATATTTATATAGAACACACTGATAAAAGCATATTAATAAAACCACTTTTAGTTAGGTGAACTGATGAGGGTCACAAAATGTGACTTCATTATGATAACTTAAACTAACGCTAGGCCAAGACTACTCCTTGCGCTGGCTGAAGAAAAAAAAATAAAATCAGAATTACCATTTTACTCAAAGTAGAAAAAATCAGACATCTGTACAGATTATTTAGACATTACTAATTGTGCAAATATAAAAATATTTCACTAATGTGCTTTCAAAAAAAAAACAACACAGCAAGCTGTATAACAATAAGACATCAAAACAAATTATTTCAGAATTTTCCTACTGACTTCCGTAAAATATTTCAGCGTAGATGAAGCTGAATTCACTAAGATGCAAGAAATATTCCTATTTTAAAAAATTAAAAAAAGGTACTGTTTTCATTATATTACACACCAAATTCATATTCTTCTTGAACTATGCACTATTACCAATTCAGTTCTTGGACGCAAAAACAGCATCTGCTGAATAATTGGCTCAACCTCCCACAACACCTATAGTTCACTTGGTAACTACCTAAACATTGGTCTGGTTTGAAGCCTTTAGCAATTAAATCCAGTTACTCCTGTTCTATTTAATGAAGACAGAGGAGTCCCTCACATGCAGGCTTTTCCAAGAATTTACAATCCAAGTAGACAAGATAAATAAACAACAGGAGAACAGTATTATCATGACTGTAGTGACCTGGGAAACCTGTCTACATACAAGCTCCTGAGTGAGTTTTCACAGGAAATTGATTCTGTCATGAAATGCTTCTTTGTCAGTGTGGAATCTACTACTGATATGTTCATGCAAAGGCTCTCTCAATCCTCTACTTGACAACAATTTGAATTAATGTGCTCTGATTCAACAACAACAACAACACAAGATTATGATAAATAAGGTAGGGAATGGGAGAGGTGCAGTGGAACACTCTTTAAGGCTTTATAGAAAAGGCTGTGGAAATGAAGGTTAAAAAAACCCCAAAGTGACAACGCAAAATATGAGGCTTCGCAGGAGAAATCCACAGTAACTAAGTTTTCAATTCAAAGGTATAAAGAAAGTACTGGGACAGAAACAGACAGAAAGACAGATTACACTTTTGTAGGAAAAACAAGACAACCTATGAAGGATCGGTAAATGGCACAGAAAACTAAGCTGTAGTTACAGGCAGTAAAGAAGACATTAACTAAACCACAGCAGCATTTTAGAATCTCACAGAAAATACTTGCTTGTTATGCATGTGACTTCTGAACCTTAAATCAAGAATGCATGCAGAGGTAGAGCTTTGAGAAAGACGGCCTTAAAGCTACAAAGGACAGTCCCAGTGATCCAGGGAAGCTGGGCAGTGGAGGTTTGTTTCTATCACATGGAAAAGAGAGAAAGAGCCAGAATCAAATAAAGCATATGACTGGAAAAAGCAGTGCTGCAGCCTCCTCAGGAATTTAAGGGGTCTCAGATACCTAACAGGCCTGTAAGGCATCCTTTACAATATCTTAAAGTTCACAAAGCTACAAACTGGACCAAGAAAACTGAAGCAGTGTATCAACACAATTGCCCTTCCCGCTTAGGTATATCACCAAGTTGATTTCAGGATCGTAACTGCTGAAGAACAAATTGATTTGGAAACCCTGTCAGTGTTTAGAAGTGGAAAAGAAACAGTGGAAAGAACATCTTCGAAGTGTACTTTATTTGTAACTTAAAAAAAAAACCCATACCTCTTAAGAGACCCACTGGCTAAGTAAGACTCTGCAGAGAAGCTTCTTCCTCCATTTTGGTTGTCAAAAGCACAGGAAAAACAAGGCGGCTTTGAGTTCTCATTCTCCACTTCCATTGCCATCTCCAAGCTTTCAGTGAGAAACGGGGGTGTGGAGGAAGCCACGAAGTCATCGTCCATTCTTCACACCTGATCCAGAAAATAAAACAATAAATTAAGACACACTCATAGTGTTTCTTCAAATAATTTTCTCATTGTTACATGCATCACAGGGTCCCAATCGTCCATGACTTTAAGGCAATATTACAGTTTAAGTTCCTTCTATGAAGCAGTAAATACATCCCACGTGATAATTACAGAACCTTGAAATGCTAAAGTTTTAAAGTTCGGAAAATGATTCTGACGTAGCTCAAGTTGGAAGTTTCTATTAAAAAAGCCTGACTTCCCAAGAATCTGAAAAAAGAGAAGCAAAAGCAAAAGGAGAAGAAAGATGATGTCCAAAAGGAAATTCACTGTATACTTAACACTAGTGAATTAAGATTTTATACAACGTACTGAAAGACCAGAACTAGGCAACAGGTGCCACACTTCTACAATAATATACAAACAACATAATTAAAGTTATTAACTCTAAATTAAGTTTCAACTCTGGCAGGTTTTGATACTGTTCTTTGCAGAAACCAGTTTACACTGTGGCCAGAGGTTGGTTATGCAGAGGCTTGACTGAAAAATGAGCTCAAGCAAAAAAAAACAAAACAAAAAAAAAACAAAAGAACTTTCTGTCCTACTTTTCCCCATTCATTCACATTCCTGCGGCGCAGTCGGCTGTGCAGCAGCAGCAGTGCGACCCTTAGGTGAAAGGATGATTCCAGTGCTTCAGTTTACAGCAGGGCTCTGTGTATAGGTGCGTTAGCACAGCTGGCAAGGCAGAAATAAGCAGCTAAAGGCCATGCCCTAATTTAGTCGAGTTTCTAAGGAAAGTCTAGTCGATTTAGGGCACCAAAATCGCCCCACACGACAGAAAACGCTGGGAAAAACAAAAGCACAAGAAGTGAGGCTCTTCACGGTCGCAACCCCCCTCAGCTTAAGCACCGCCGCCGTGCCCCGCCAGCCGCGCTGGGGAACGGCTCCCCGTGAGGCTGCCATCCCCGGGCAGGAGCTGCACACCGGCGACAGGGCCACCACCACCAGCAGCACCCCAGCCGCCTTCCCGGGCGCCGGGGAGAGGCCACGAACACGACCCCCACCCCTAACGACTGCGGCCCAGCGCCGCTCTCCTCTCCTCTCCCCAGAGGCGCTTCCTCGCCGGGCCGGGCCTGACCGGAGGACGATGCGTAAGCGCCATTAGACCGCGGTAGGCCAACACCGAGACGGGACGGAGTAGGGGGGGTGGGGTGGGAAGGTGAATGTAGGAAGGGCGTCCCTGTACCTGCGCGCTGGCGGCGGCGCCGTTCCCCTTCCGCGCCCGGACACTTTTCCGTACGTCCCGCGCGCCACCGCCGGCCCAGCACTGCGCAAGCGCCGCGGCGCCCATTGGCCGCCGACCGCTCCTCCTTCCCCCGCCGCCCGGCTCTCCTCCGCCCCGGGATGGAGCGGGTAAGGGGGGGCGCCGCCTGCCCGCCCGCCTGCCCGCCTTCTCCTCGCTCCCTTCCGCCCTCCCCGCGCCGCCTCAGGGCGAAGCGCCGCCCGCCCACCGCCAGGCGGCTCCCCGTGGTGGGCGGGCGCCCGCGGGCCCCGTCCCGTCAGTGCGCGTCCCCGCTGCCCGCCGCCTGTAGGGCCTCTGTGGGCACGGGGCGGTCGCCGGCAGGCCCCGCCGCGCTCCCCCTCAGCGTAAACCCCCCTTCCTCCTCTCACCTATACTGTGGCCACATTTTCCAGCCCCTGTTCGTTCCCGCTGTGCTTCTTGCTCGCCCACTTCTAATTTAGGTGGGGTTTCCCGCCAGTCGCCCCCTTCCTCCTCCCCCCCTCCCCGCTAACCGCCTCAGCCCACAGCACTCCCGCAGCTCCCCTCGGTGGGTCCCAGCCACCGCAAGTTGTTTCTGGCCCCTTCTCACCTGAGCGCCACCATCTTGCCACCGCTAGTAAGTGCCCCAGATCAGGCTGCTGCCCTAATCTTCCTGTCCTTCAGCTGTCCGCTCCCTTTCTGCGGTTCCCTCCTCCTCTAGCCCGTACCTGAACCTCATCTTCCTTCTCCTCAGCCACCTCGGTTCACTCATCCCCATGCTTCCTCACAGCCACGGGCAAGAGGTCCCTGGGCTTCCCTGGTGCCTTACAGACCCTCATCCAACCTTCCCATGGCTGTCAGGTACCGCTCCCCTCTAGAGACAGGAGCAATTCTCATCAAGCATGGGAAAGCGGCGTTTAGCACATTTGAAATTCAAGCTGGGTTTTGCTCTTTTCATCTACTGGAGCGCCTTCATTGGGTATGACAGTCACCGCTGAATAGGGGCCAGGGAGAAAGTCCTAAAACCTCTGGCTGGCATAACTTGGCTCAAAATGCGTACCGTGCACCTAGCAGCTTCTGGGTCTTTTTAACAGTTATTGTAGTATTTTGGATTGCCTTGGTTTGATTTCATTTGAAAACCCTCCTCCAGTTTTGCCTGGTTTTTTGGGTGTAAATTAGCAGCAGTGCATGAAACTTCTGTTTCTAACAAGAAAGTTGGTATAAGAAGTTTTGCTGTTGCTGCTAGAGCTTGCTGTGAAAACTCTCCTGTGATTAAAAATGCTTCGTTTGCTCCTGTGTCTGTAAGAAACTCTCATTTCCTTCTTTAAATTCCTGTCTAATTAAAAAAACAGTACATCATGGTTAAATAAAACTGTACCCAGGATAACCCTGATTTCCATATGCAGATTTATCTGCACTGACAGCCCCCTCTCCCTCTCTTAGTCTTTCTGTTTCCTCTCTCCCTCCCTTTCTTTCCCTCTTTCTCTTCCCCTCTCTTTCTCTCTGTCTTTTTGTCTCTCTTTATGTCTATTGCATTATGCTTGAATAATTTTCAGCTTTTATTTTTTTCCTCCCCTCTTGCACGCACATGCTAAAATAACTAGACAAAGATGCAAGGTGGTTGCTGCAGTCCCTGTCTCTAGGACAAAACCAAGAAAGCTCGTGATTGCAATGCCACCTTTCTTTTTTTTTTTTTCTTTCTTTTTTTTTTTCCCCACCCATGCTCGGAGCTTAAACTTCCCCAGGATGGGGAAGAAAAAGGAGCTGGAAATGAAATAGGATTGAGGAAAAAGCCCATTGCAGCAGCTGCAGCCAGTGGTGTCTGCTGCCAGATGTGCTAAGGTTCCTGGGGTCCTTGACACTAAAAGGCAGTATTAAAATATTTGGAGACAAAAGCTGCATCCTCAGTGATCATTTTCTTTATTTAACATGGCAGCAGGCAGCGTGTGGGGGAAAATCAACATGCTGGATGTTGAATTGGACTTTTCTCCTTTCTAGGATGAAAGGATGTTATCTATCCCATGCCAAGAGGGAACTGAGGTAAGAGAGCTGATCCAGCTCCTGTTTTTTCATAGTATATTTCCTAAGCATCTTTTCTGAAACAACCTATATATATGTTTATATATTTCCATGTTTGTGTATTTGTGTATTCAGTTTGAAGTCAGTAAGTGGTAATGTTTTTTTTCTGTCTTCACATCAATCCAGAGAAAGTTAATTCACAATATATATACAGAGCTTGCTTGTAAGGGTCGTTTTGTGGGGTTTTGTTTTCAAATACGTTTTTGTTTCTGGAGAGGACTTCAGCAGTGACATCATGGTCGACTGCTGATATTAAACCGATTTTCAAAGTCTTTAAAAAAAAAAAAAAGCCAGTAACTTTGCGATAAGAAATTGTGCTGGAGATATATATGCTCTATTTTTCGGTTGCACTCTAAATATTGGAAGTCTTATTAAAGCGATAGTGAGATTTTTTTAATTATTATTATTTCTAGCACAGAAGCGATGAATGCTGCATAATTAAGTACAGTATTTAATTTGGCTGTTGTGAAGCAAAAGAATAAGGTAATAATTTTTATTGTACTAATCAGACTCAAGATGTTCTCTGTGTTAATTGGGTTAAAAAAATTGCAGTACTTATTAGAAATTCTAATTTCACAATGCAGCACTGACAATAAGCTCAGCCAGTGAATTATTCACATCTTTAATTTGCTCTCTTAATGACAGTGTTCTGTAATCAGAGTGCAGAGACTGCTTCCTATGCATTATGTATGATGTTCAGGACTTAAATGCAGGACATTATGAAGCCTCTCAGTGGCTCCGTAATTAGTTTTCCACAAGACAGGGCTTAGATATTCACAGATAAAAGTCTACAGTTGAGATAATGTTAAGGTGGTGACTCATGCTAACAAAAGCGGGGAAGTTCAAATTTAATGCTGAAACTGCTCTCCATTCTCCCTCATTGTGCGTAGGTGCAGGGGGAGGGGAAGAAAGTCTTCAAAACTAGCCCGCCATGGTGAGTACACTGCGGACAGCCCAAGGGGGCAAACCGGGGGCTCTTTTCACGTTGGAGTCGTGGTTTTGGCAACTTCAACTTATCGGACAGTGGAGGTGGTATTGCGTTTTGGGCTTCTTTTTTAAAGGTTGTGAAAAAGGCAATAATGTGCACACCGTCAGAGAGCAATCACCAGTAGGACGGATTAAATGTATTTTAAAGGATTTTGTCTGAAGCACAGGTGTTTGTAACTTCTGTCGAATTAGAATGTTTTGAATGGGAGCTACTTTGTTATGTGTAGAAACTTTGAGAACACCTGATGCTTGCTATATTGCTGTTGTACCTATTTCAGCTGTCATGGTCTTTACTGCATACATATTATAGAAAACATGTTACTTTTCTAACAGTTTAGTCTCACCATCCAAAACGTGAATCATAATGCAGGTTTGTTCATTTTTCTGTGGATCATTTACATGGTGTTACGTCAGGTGATTTGCATGTAGGGAATGTGCACGGTTATGTCATTTTTCTACTTCTGTATGCTGCTTATTATAGAATAAAACCCAAGAATACTGCAATGAAGTTGGAAAATGTTACTTTTTCCATACTTGGTCGCTAGTCAGACTGGCAGCTGTCCATTTGTCCTGAGTTCTTACATCAGAAAAATGATAATTTTTTACTGGAAACAAAATATCTTACTCAAGAAGGTTATTTACTTATTTTGTGTTAACTCTCCAAAGACTATTCTGAAATAAACGTATTCTTGTGCAGTGTTTACAGGATTGTGATTCTAATTATTAGAGATGGTCTACCAATACAAGTTTTAAGCTTAAATTTAAAAGCACCCTCTAAAGATCCCAACTTGATAGTCAAGTACAGATACGGGATTAAGAATTTTGAGTAGATCTAGATTTTTGCAGAAAAATATTTTAAAGCTGATTCCTTTAAAAAATTTCCACCAAAGACTACTTCTGGAAGTAGTCTATTGCTAGTGTTGCCTGGCCTTAAAGGCCAGGGGACAAGTTACTAAGTTATTCCTCTTAGCAAACAAAGTGCTATGTATCGTGACTAGATCAGACATTATGTTTATGTGTAGTCCAGTCCTGAAAGTAATTATCGTTCAACTGTTGAATAAAGAAGCTGCAGATTAGATCAATGTAGCTGGGTGATCCATAGCTAGAAGATTGTATCAGAATCTAGGTGATTGTCTACATGAAGGAATTGATTAAGTCTTTTGCAGAATATGACTTTCATTCCAAGTCAAGTGGTACTGTAATATGGTATCACTGTCACTACACAGCTACATTTCTTCAGTCACTTCAGCATAGAATCATACAGTTGAAAAGGCCTCCCAGAAGGCGTTGTGCCCACCCCGTCACTCTTCCTTCAAAGCCAGGATCAATAAAATTTCTCTTTTTTCATGAATGCTTGCCTGTCTTCGTAAAGATTTGTTATGATTACTTACCCAAGTAATCTATTCCAGCATTTCACTAGTCTTCCCATTAGAAAGTTTTACTGATTTCAGATCTTAAACTTAACTTGCTGAAAGTAAATTACTTGAACCTATTACTTTTTGCACAGCAGTTACAGGGAATTTATTTTCCTCTTTGCAGCAGACTTTTACGTATTCAAGATTCTTAGTCGTGTTTTCAGTGTGTTCTTCTCTTGACCAATCCAAATTTCTTGTTTTCTTCTTCATAGGAAAAAAAAAATGGTTATTTTTTCTTGTACTTCAAATCATTAATTGTTGTTGCTTCCCTATGGCCTCTCCCTGTTTCTTCTTTCTTGAAATGCACTGCTCGAGACTAAGGCATGATATTCCAACTGCCATGTAAATCCTGTATTTTCATTTAATGAAAGGTAGTTTGTCACTTCTGTTGTTTTCATAAGAAAATCTCAACAGTATGACTGGCACATTATGGGTGCAATGACATTTGTTAATCAAAAACACAATCTAGTACAATATGAAAAGATGCAACATGTGTTTGAATAGGTTTTTAATTCAGAGGTTTATGGTCCTAGCAGGAGTCTGCATGGACATATTATCCAATAGCCTTAACTCTCATGGTAAGTGCCTGTGACTGACCTGATTAGTGATGCCCAGATATGAGCCGTCATACTGAAAAGAATATCAGAAGTGTTCAGTCCTTGGAGGATTGTTTCAAGAAGCACTAATGGAGAGTCAAAATTTTAGCCTGTGCTCCTGTTGTAAAGCAGCTTGGATGGCCAGTAGTTGTTAAAATCTGAACTTCTCCACGTAACCCCAACCAGATTGGACAATCTGAGTTTGAGGCACTAAAACAGTCAGGTGAGAAAACTTTTTTGTGAAAGTGGCAAGAGTGTTAGCAACAACCAGAAGATAAGGCCCAGGGTTAACTGCAGCAAAGGTGAACAGTATGTTTTAGTGGGGGAAAAAAAAAAAAAAAGGCTTAGAAAGTTAGTCCATTCTAACTAGCCTAGCAGATTCATTCTGCATCTGAGCTATGTATCTGGGAAAGAGCAAATTGTTGTCTACGCAGTCTGTTGAAGTGGTGGTCAATTCATTTTTAGCTCTGAGGAAGGAAGGGCCCACTGTCATTCCTAGGTCAGAGGAAGACAATTCATAGTATCCCTGAGTGTCATGGCATGGGAGAACAACATTTCCCAAGCCAAAATGGAACAGTCATGTGTCTGAAGAATTAAAGATGACTTGCAATATTTCCAGGGGATCAGGGTTAATATAATCTGGTCATGAAGACATAGTGGCTACCAAACAAAATTTTAAGGACCTTTATGTGATTACGCAGGCATGTATTTCATATATTTGGAATGTAATCCTTTTACAGTCCTCTTACTGACCTGTAACTCACCATATTCAGGAATATTGCAATTTTTTTGGAGTGAACTGATTTGTATTTCTATACTATATTACTTCTATATCAAAAAGATAAGAAAATAGTTTTAACTCAGTGCAGTTGTTAGTGATATCTCTAATAAAAAGTTAAGAAAAGTCCATCCATAATATATTTCCAGGAGTAGTATTTCGTACTTTTGTTTATATTGCTCCGGGCTCAAGTACCATTATAAATATTAGGTTCTGAAGTGGTATGATGAGTTAAGTATTTCCAAATGCCTTCTCTTAATCTAGCCTAATAATGTAGTCCTTTCATATGCATAATTCCCATGTAAACCGGTGGGAGTACTACATTCTAGAAGAAATAATGGATACATATGCCAGAATATCTCTCCTTTGAATCATTATTTTAACTTGATTGACAAAGAATAGGGTAAACCAAAAGAAACAAATATTGAGAGTGGAAACAGAGTTATTGATAATATTTTTAATTCCAAATTTATGTTTCTCCACTCAAATATGTATGCCAATGGAATAACTGTAATCAGAATTTCTGATAGAAATCTCAAGTTCATTTACATTCACCAGTGCTTTCCAGGAGATACTTCACAAGTAGATCACATGCGTTCTAGTCAGTAAAATTCCATATAATTGACTCAATATTAAGAATTCCAACCCATATATAGACCTATGTATATGTTATATAAAGTAAAAGAGTGATAAATATTCATACTATAAACTCAGTTTGGGCTTTTTGTGAAGTCAAACTAGAAATAGCATAATGTACTGTATGAATTCACATACTCAATCTTCTATAAAATGTAAATCCATAAAACTTTGCAGTTCTTATCGACATCCATACTAGGCCAGAAAAAAACAGTAGTAAGAATACTCAATACTGTACAAAAACATCTTGCTGCTTCCAACTGGCTTCTCTTCTGTCTCATCATCTATGCACACTTTCTGTACCTACTGTCATGCTAGGAGCTACTTCGTATCCTCATTAAACTTAGGCTTTCATTGCTCACTTGCACTGGAAAGAACCAGTGCTTTTGAGATGGTGTGATACACATATTCTAGATGTTGGAGGATGGGTTTCTGGCTATCAGCATTTTGGTGTACTGTGTGTTGGTAGTATCAAATGTGAAGGGATACATGGGGCAGTGGAAGGCACAACTCTGCAATCCAATATGAAGCTTAGTAGGAGCCTCTGGCTAAACCATATCACAAACCTTTTGGTGCAGAATTTTTAAGATGAGAGTATCTGCTTTACTACCACTGCATGGATTTGTAGTTGACAGTATTTGAACGAATGTGGTTAATTATGCACAAATACAGGCCGGGCGGAGAATGGATTGAGAGCAGCCCTGCCGAGAAGGACTTGGGGATGTTGGTGGATGAGAAACTCAACATGACCCAGCAATGTGCGCTCGCAGCCCGGAAGGTCAACCGTATACTGGACTGCATCAAAAGAAGCATGGCCAGCAGGTCAAGGGAGGTGATTGTGCCCCTCTACTCCACTCTCATGAGTACCCCACTGGGAGTACTGCGTCCAGCTCTGGGGCCCCCAGCATAAGAGGGACATGGACCTGTTGAAGCAGGTCCAGAGGAGGGACACGAAGATGATCAGAGGGCTGGAGCATCTCTCCTATGGAGAAAGGCTGAGAGAGTTGGGGTTGTTTAGCCTGGAGAAGAGAAGGCTCTGGGGAGACCTTATAGCAGCTTTCCAGTATCTGAAGGGCACCTACAAGAAAACTGGAGTGGGACTTTTTGCAAGGGCACATAGTGATAGGACAAGGAGTAGTGGCTTCAAACTGGAAGACTGGTTTAGAATAGATATATTCTGGTTTAGAATAGATATTAGGAAGAAATTTTTCACTCTGAGGGTGGTGAGACACTGGAACAGGTTGCCCAGAGAAGTTGTGGGTGCCCCATCCCTGGAAGTGTTCAAGGCCAGGTTGGATGGGGTTTTGAGCAACTGGGTCTAGTGGAAGGTCTTCCTGCCTATGGTAGGGGGGTTGGGACTAGATAATCTTCAAGGTCCCTTCCAATCTAAACCGTTCTGTGATTCTATGAATTAGAAAAGAGTATAATACTATGAGGTGAGCTGTTGTTCTCCAGCTCACACTGTCTAATGTTGGGAAATAAGGCTGGGCTCCTGCTTTGCTAGTTAGCAAAGCTCTTTTTCTCATGGCTTGTGCAGAGGCTGAAAATTTAGAAAGCATATCAATGATCTGTGTGGATATGAATATGGGCATCACACAGAGGCACTCTGAGTGTAAACCACATTTTCAAACAGGTGTCTAGAAAGCAAAATAGACAGCTTTAACCAGTGTAATTTGAGAATTACAATAATCATTCAAGAAAGTGTATCTCCCATAAACTTCATCTGTGGTTTCCAAAAGTATACTATTTTGTCCATTCTTGTCTCATCTCAGTAATATTCCCTTTTTATTTTCTCAGTGCTTTATGCTCTTTGCCTCAGTGTAACCTGCCAAAAATAAAATTTTGGATGACTATTGGATACTTAGCATGACTTCAAAGCTTTTTGAATTAAGAAAATCTGTTGATTTCCCGCCCCCTCTGAATTTTATAGTAATATTTATATAACGAAAGAAAAAAGTGTTTTGCGTGTCTCAGGTCTTCGTTTAGCAGCTTAGAAAACAGAGATGTCATCAGCAAAAAGGATACAAAGGCAACGGCTCAAATTCAGTTTCTCAATCTACATAGCTTATCTGTATGATTTCAGGAACTCAGTTCATCCTTGTGTCTACGTTCTTCAACTGTGTAACAGAAAAGGAAATCTTCCTACTTTTTGCAGAATCTAAAGTTCAAATCTCTTTGGACCGTATGAATTTTAATGCAGCTTTTCTGTCTTAGTAGGTCATTAAAGCACACCAGTGACATCTTACTCTCATTTAAAGTCTCCAGGAGGCTCCTAGGTACTCTAGGACTTGAACAAATGTAGAAATACAAGTCGGTATGAACAAGTGTGGAGATTAACATATGTTCCCATTGGTCAATGAAAATACGTTCTGTTGAGCATCTGCCTAGTGAGTCTGTGGAAGGGGTCATTTAGTATACTGCCCAAGAAACATCTTTTACAAAAAACATCTTTTTATAAGTGTAGTGTATTTCTAGATTTGCAAGGGAAAATTTTAAAAATACTCATCATTAAAAGGAATTCTGCATCGAGGTCTTAAAATTTGAATTGAGTTCTTTAGTTCCCTTTTATTTATTATTTATTTTAGGTCATGACTGCCCTGTTCATCTTTTGCGCACCTTTATTATGATTTCCCGTTGCTCCATTTCTTAGAACACAGTAACAGCACAATCATATAGACCTGAAGCTTTTCTTCATCCATTTAGATTTCATCAACCATGATACTTATTTCAGTGTGTGGGATGAGGTTGTCTGAACAGTGTATCATAGAGCTACTTTTTAGCTAACTATACTAAAAAAATATTTATAAAAGTATTTCCTGTTAGGTTTGTTGGTTTTGTTTTGTTTTGTTTTTTCCCCTAGGGAAAAGTGAATAGTGAAGAAAGGAAGACCTTTTTCTCTAACGGGATTCCAAAACTTAATAGGAACCAGTAAAAACAAAGGCTTTTAAAAATGTATATAGAAATCAGTACAGGTTGTCTGAAGATGAGCTGTTAGCCAGTACATTAAGACAACTGTATACAGATACCACTTTTCATCAGTTGATCTCAAAGCCTTTGCCAAAGTAGAGGAGCGTAACCTTCATTCTGCAGATGCCCTGGCTACCTAATTTGTAAAACATGGGTGTAAAATGATGTAATCTTTGTTTTGACAGCAACCACTTAAATAAATATGGCTGAAACAGACATTCTGGCTGAAGAGTTCATAATAGCAAATTTTAACATGTCTGTACAAAGGAACTATTCTGAAGTGTCTATCATGGAGTTTTGTTCCCAGTATCTGGTATGTAGCCTTCAAAGGGCTAGGTCTGTAGGATAACTGAAAATAATGCTACTGTTAGGATCCTATTTCTAGATGTCCCTGCTATGATGTGAATATGAGTTGTACTATCCTTTCTGCAGAGAAAGGTTTTACGAGATAGGACGGTGATGATGGTGCCTGATAACTAGATCTGAAAATCTCCAGAGGCAGGTTTCTTCCTGGGAAGAGAGGAGAGGAAGTTTGTCTGTCTGGCACAGGAGTAATTTTCCACTTCATAAAGTGCTTTATATCTCATTCTGCCTACAGTATTTTTAGTAAACACACACACACACACACACACACACACACAGAAGTCACAAGGAATTGTAATTTTTTTAGAGATTTCTCAGGTTTCCTGATGAGAGTTTTGTACTGTAATTTTCCAGGTGTGCTTATATGACTTAAAAGTACATTAAACTTTCCTTGTTGTCAGTCTGACATGTGTGGAACAACGGAAGTAGAGAGCAGTAAGAATAAATTGACAGCTGTCTCACATCAAGTTTAAAGTACAGAAATGAAAACACATTATCATGAAAACTGTATCAGAAATTGTGTCTCAAATTAACTAGTGGGCATAAGTAATGTATCATATCTAATTGCGTGTTGTATATTCTAATAGGTTTAACAGTACTTACCAAAATAGGGAAACTGCTATTTTTGAAAAGTGAAAATTGTACAATGGTATTATATAACAGATTAGCTATAATCATTTCAAGTAGGTTGATAAAAGCTGTAAAATTGTGCTGTAATTATGTTTAGAGCTAACCACTTTTAGTGAACCTTATCCAGTAAAACAACACTCCAAAGATATTTTAATTTATCCCCTGCACAGGTTGATGTGGTTTTCGGTATATGGCTGTCCTTTGCGGACTAAATTAGAAAAAGAACATCTCCCAGTTCAACACTTGAGTGCAAATACAAGCTGAACGTTCCAGGAGATTGTGGCAGCCCATCTTAGAGAAAGGACTGAGGCAATGGTCCTCTCTTATCACTGTTCCTTTTGGAAAAAATGCATTTTCCAAGGTGCATTGAATGAATGGTATTTGTGTTTCACCGAGGGGCAAACTGTAAGTAGCCCTTGCAACTCTGAGCATATAGGGCTCACCCTTGCAGTTTGACAGGAAAAGCTCTTGCATAGTCCCTTGTCCTGGTGCATGAACAAATATGGTTCTCAGCAAAAAAAACCAAACAATCCCCAAGACCTGATCATTTAAATTTGTGACGAAAGTTTATAGCTTTGTTACAGTGTGCTGGACAGCTCACTGGAGCAGACATTTGAATATTCAGATATTTGAGAGTAGATTCTTCCTACACTAATAGAAGAAAAGAGGTCTTTTCTTTGTTTGAACATAATGAGATAGTATTTTTGGTTGAAATGATGAAAATTGTTTAGACTTCACCTGAAGGAGGTATTAGACTATATAAGTTGATTTTTAATTTTTTTATTGGAAGGTATGATATCAAAAAGCGTGCAGAAACAACAACAACAACAAAAAAAAGCCAGCAAGACACTGATTGAGAGACTTAAAAAAGAGAATAAATGTCACTGCTCAACTGTCATTCAACTTTCCAGGTATTTACCAACAGAGAACACCTCTATACTGCTCAGTAAAGCAGATGAACTACAAAAGTTTACCCGATTAGTGGAAAGGAATGGGTAGTAGAACTTACAGTAAAAATCTGGCAAAATATTTAAAAATAGATTTATTTTGGAGATTTTAAAAAATAACAGTTCTTTTTTTTCCTGTCTTCAAGTTATGAATATGCAGTTTGAGATACTTAAAATGACCAAGCTTTCTGAACCTTTATTTTCTGGAAATTGTTCCTTGTTTCTAAAGTTTTAGAATTCACGTTTATGACTGCTTTTTAATATTCTGATCTTGATTTTTAGTATTTAGCTAATTCATACTTTAGATATTGACAGGAAAGCAGGGAGCATTTTTAGATAAATATTGCCAGTCATCTTTACTAATTGAATCTCTTGTATATTAGCGCAGTGAGACAACCTTTTTGAAATCAATACCATATTTTAATACTTCTTAGAGCAAGCTATTATTAGCATTGAAATCAGCTAGATATACCAGATAATCATAGCTACACAAAAGCCACCTATCCATGACAAGTAAACAGTATGATAATTAACCCACAAGATTTTTCCTGACCCTAAACCGAGGGTCAATCAAGCTGATTATGTCATATTTGAAGTGCAAAGACACTGGCTAGGGTCTCAAAAATAATATCACTGAATTAGTATATTGTTTTGTCTGAGCTGATACATTGTACATCTTAACACACCAGTTAAATGGTACACAGCTTTGTGCTGACACAATACTGCTGTCCGCTTTTGCTTCAGGAGCTACCTTGAGCTGGACAAATTTGTGGGATATCTTCACAGTGCTCTGCTGCAAGCACAAACTGCAGTCTCTCACCATATTAGTTTTGAGTAGTAGATTTTAGAAACTCAGGCTTCAAAATGTTAATGCTTCTCAAACTATTATTAGTTGAGAAGACAAAGTAGTCTTCTATTTCGCTAGTGTTAACACTGTTCATGAACTTGCTCTTATTCCAGCTCAAATATAAAGATTGTTAATAAAGTTAAGTAAATTGTCATGCAAGGCTTATTATCATACAATAGTCTGACAGGAGATTTTTTTCCATTTAAATTCTTCATCGTTACATTGCAGTAATAACAGAAGTTATATGATCCATCTCTTGTTAATCACAGTGTTCTCCAGTTGCAGCTTTTAACATATATACAGGACTGTGCAATGTCTTCCAGAGAGATCCAGTAAAATGTAGATAGCGAAAAGTCAAATTGTTAGGAATTTTCCTTTTTTTTTTCTTTTTTTTCCATCACAAAAGTAACTTAGTGGGAAATAAAATGAAATATGTCTGATCTCTTTTCTAATAGTTTAGATTGGACTTCAGTGTGTCATCTTTCAAGGCTGTGGTAGTTAACATCTTAACAAAGCTTTGTTCATGAACACTGCATCTGCATCTGCTCATCTGTTCTTTCCTTTAGATAGCACAGAGGGGTCACTTATTTAAGCGGAAGTGTAGGACCACTACCTTTCTGGACCCTCTATGAGTCACCAGCAGTGTAACCCTTTTTGAAAATATTATGAAGACATCTTCAATTTCAGGAGATTAACACAGTCTCAGTCTTGCAGCAACACAAAATGCTGACTGTTGGGAGTATATGTCAGGGAAAGAATTATGGTATGCTTGTTATGTTCTTCTTTTTCTTCCCTTGGACTGCTGTCAGAGATGCTGTCAGAGGCAAGATATTGAACCAGTTGGACTTCTGATCTGATCCCATTCAAATGTTCTTAAAGCAACTGTCTCTTATACCTAAGATCTGATCCAAAGGATAGGTAATTGAATTCCTAATACAAAGAAAACTGTGGCAGAGTAGCAAAATGCACATTTCTTTCACATTCTACATTTCTCTAGCTATTTGCAGCGCTTTTTGGCAGAATGTTAGTAAGATTAGAAGATGGATAAAATACTTCAATTCCATACCATCTTTTGGTTGTTTATGTGCATGATTCCTGATGATCAGGAACAGTGAGATCTAGATGGCGTGTCTTGGTGATTAAAATGAGACTTGTGAAAGTTTGGTGCCTAAATCCTAGAAAATAACCCAGAAAATCAATGCTCTCTCAGTGCCTAAATCTCAGCACGTATGTGTTACTATGGTCTTAATTTCCATGGACACTTAAATTTAGATTCCTGCATGTAGTTACCCAGTGTGATCACTACATCCTTGCCTCTCCTTAATATCTGTTAAAATCCAGAGATAAAAAAGGGTGGCACTGAAACGCTGCCTTCATCTTTGGAGGCGTCTGATATGTTTTGGGAGAGGTACTTGTTATACTCCCACTGCAGCTGGGCAGCACTAAGTTCTGCGTAAATCCCTAAGTGTGATCACATCTTTGTTTTCTCTGTAGCTGGTTTTAACTTCCAGGTTATTCAGTAGTCTGAGGGGGATGATTGGGGAATGGGAGCTGCTGGGTATTGGGCTTTTTAGTACTGAGCCACTGTGCAGACAGGAATGCCAGATTCATGGGGCAAGGAAGCATAAGAAGAGTGGCTGGCTGCATGCTGGAGAGATAGAAGGAGAGGAAGGAGCAGCGTACTGATCTGTTTGTATACTTTGAATTAGAGGTTTTTGGTTTAAGAAATAGTTCTGTAAGATTAAATGCATCCTTATTTCCTATGGATTTGTATTTGTGAATTGGTATTTTAATTGAGTAATACTCAGGCTGTAGTATAAACTCACCCTTTATTAGACAAGATAGAACCAATTTGAAAGAGAAGCCTTGACTGAGAAGTAGATTCTGCACTGCTAAGTAAAAGTTGCGTTCATTTTCTTTTAGCTAGCAGACACCCTATCCAGCTGCCTGCTTTCACAAAGTTTGTAGGAATGTTATATCTTTGAGACCTTTTCCCATGTATTGGACCTAGATGGAATTGGTTACTGGAAGTGATCAAGAGGAGCTGAGCAAGGCAACAGTACTCATTTTTCAGGAAACCACGTAAAAAGGAACAATAGTCTTTGATACAAGAAGCTTTTTGTTCTCTCTGAGTCTACAAAAAAAGAGGCTAAGCTTAGTGTCTTAGTAAAGATATGGTGTTTCTTTCACTTAAACTCATTTAAATATACTCATTATTTCTTATTCATAGAAATCTGATCCATATCCTGAAGAATCAGGTCAGATGCCAGGCTTCTAGGAGTAACAGCTTCTGACGGAAAGCTATTACTGCTGCTTCTCTCTACTTTTACCCTAGAAAACTGCACCATACACCCTACATTCTTATTTCCTTACTCTCCTCTTCTCTTCATATCTTTATTATTTTATGATTTATAGTATGCACTGTTTTATCCTTTTCTCAAATGATTTTTTTACAATGGATTCACTTTCCTAGCTTCAAATAATCCATTCCTTTCCCTCAATACTTCATAATCAATGGCAAAAAAAAATCAGAAATTATTGCCAGTTAGACATTTTGTGTGCTTTTTAAAAGCATCAGGTTTATTTCTTAATGCTTCAGAAATCTTTAAAATTTCCAGTTAAAATTATGTCATTTCACGTTATCTCTGTGTCATCAATTTTCTTAATCTAGGAAAAGAAAACAAATTGGAATATGTCTAGGAACATGAAATGATAAATAGTAAAAAGTTGACAGTTGGTAGTAGTATTTTATTAGAATCATCTGTGATAACAACTCCTCTGATACCTGTTATATGTGCTCATGAATAGCCACTGAACTAACACAAAACATCTGCTGCTTTGGCTGAATTTAAATACCCCAGTCCGATAACCTTGTAGAGAAATTTACAGTTGGCTAGAATAGAAATTCACATACTAGTCCTGATCCATCAGGAGAATGAGACTCCACACATCCAGAAATACATGTCAGTAGATCCAAATGCAGGACCAGATTTTAACTGTTGAGCATTGATTATTTTGTATTGTTATGTTTTACATAGAAGTTTACTGTTCAGAGGTAAAGAATACCTGTAATTATACAGGTAAATAAGCAGGCATTGCCTACAATGTAGCACTCAAAAAATAGGCAGAAAAAGTTGTTTATTTAAAATTGGATTCACTGATACATGCACAGACAGTATATATAGATTTTATAGTGAATAATAAAACTTTACATGCAAGACCTGTTCATATTTCAGATTCTTCACATTTTCTAGAATTCTTCACCTACAAAACAATTCAGCAAATGTTCCTTTTACAGTATCACAGGTAGTTACAAGTTGATTTTGGGAAGTATTTTATATGCTATATGCTGAAGTTATTTTTCCAGAAAAAAAATGGCACTCTTACATACTTGTGCATTTTCTGTGATTATTCTTGCAATATCTTTTCTTCTCATTATTGTCAGTTGTGTTTGACTGAAGCTTTTACCCTAATTCTGTTTATTCTATAAAGAAAAGTCTATTGTCTTTCTAGCTAGAGAACAAAGTAATTCAAGTTCAAGCTCTTGGCCAGCATGCATTTGAAAAATTATACTTTTCTTATCTCTTCTATTGGTGAAAGTGACTAAAAATGTTTTCTTTGTCATTGAGTGCACTTACATTTTTTCACTACTTTTTTAAAACTAAGTGTAATTTAGCCTTTAATGTAGAGTCTGTCTTGCTTAATGAAATCTAAGCTTTCTGTTATTTTCCATCTTATGCCTTTTAACTTTTCCAGTTTTTTATTAGAAATAATTTTGATATTATGAACTAAGAAATAAGATTGTGTACTTACTACAATTACTCTTTTTGCTCTTTGAGTGGTTTTTTTTTTCCAGCTCTTCCAGCCTGGCTTCTTGCTGTGGGCTTAAAGATCAGATATATTGAAAGGTGATAACCACAAATCTTTTAATCTGTATTGGGATTTTACCTGTTTCAGATGCTCCAACACTTAGAAACAAATAACCACTTTACTCTGTCAAAGTCTGTATTTTTTGAATCAGAAGAAACAGTGGATAAAAAAGTTTGCAAAGTTTGTTCTAATGGGAAATATTTAAATCCAGTTTGAGCTTTCATTCATGAGTATCATTAGTCCATATGTGTGACACAGTTCTGTAAATCCAGGCAATGAAATCTTTTGCAGAAAAGTAAATAGTTCTGATTGAGGCATAGCTTACTAAATTCTCAGTTGTCTTAATACCATAACAGCTGGAGCAGAGTTGAGACCTGATATCGGAGTTCCTGGGGCTGCTTTTTGAAGGTGCTTTGCTATTTTTCTGGGAACTTTACACGGGAATCTTAAGAATCAAGTTTCTGTATTTGATACAGAGTTGGCAGAAAGTCAGTACCAGAGGATGGAGAAACTGTTTAAATAGCAACTTGCAAGTTACTTGTAGCAGTTTTGGGGACTGACCCAGAGTTATTGGTTGTTGGAAGAAGAGGTAGCAAGACCTCATTTTTTCCAAGTGTGTGTATATGCAGGAATGCATACTAAGTATACATATTTTTAGGTCTATATACATGTGTATGTAGTTGTGTATAGTTGGTTACTTTGTTGTTTTCTAGAGAGCTCTGACTCCATTCAGTATCATCCTCTGCTTGATTCATTTATCGGAATGACAACATTATTGTATGACTAAGATTGTCTTCAGTCCTTTATTTCAAAAGGGAAAGGTAGAGGCTTTTAATATACTCTATATTTTTTGTATACTTTAAATCTTTTTTTGTGTATGTTCTTGTGTGTTTATTCCCTTTCTTTGTCATAAGAATAATTCTGTTTTAATAAGTTTATATTTTTTCCTTTTGATTATATTGTTTTTAACGCCTTATAAGATTCTCAGGTTATGATCTTGTGAACTGGGAAGGACTTGTTGATTCTATGTTGCTGTTTATTCTCAAGCCCTCAGCATTTAGGAGAAATGAGTTACATACTAAATATTTCTCAGGTATATTGCTTGCTGTGTATGTAACAGATGTAGTAGTCTGCTACCTGATAATGACTGAGAAGTATAGTATTCTGTGGAAATACTAAAAACTAAAAATGGTATGCATATCCATGAAGGGAAGATGGGTATTACCCGAGACAATTACCATATGAAATCCGAGTATTGTGCATTTTTTGTTAATTGCATTGGTGGCTATTTTGGGGCTTTCCTTTTTCAGATCAGAAGTTCTAAGGGGCTGAGAAATCTGTTGTATCTAATACACCATTTTCTGATATTAAATGGTTCGTCAAAGTTCCCAGCAAGCTTAGGCGCTTGGCTGGTTTTTCCTTATCCATTAGGTGTCTTTCTTTAGCATATCATTAAGAGGTTTTGGTACTGTCAGGTTTTTTTTAGTATTTGCAAGATGTTTTATCTTTTTTGTCTTTCCATTTTAAACACTCTGAAGCCATTTGTAGATATTCATACTCTGTCCCTTTGCACATTTTTTCAGATCTGTTAAAGTAGTGTCTTTGAGTTTCAGGTTTGATGCCAGTGAGGTTACATCATCATTCCTAAGTACTCCGTGCCATAGATGTTCTGGATTGAAAGATGAAAACGTACAACTTCCTTTGGCAAATGTTTAATTTTAAATTCATACTGAATGTATTTTTTTTTTTAATACGATGGCTGGCATAACTCCAGTACTTATCCTTAAATTCTTTTTTTTTTAATTTGTTTTTTATGGTAGAAACTCCTTTCTTATATGTCAGTTGTTGCAACCAACCAGTCAGACTTGCTTCATTTGGTAACCAGAAAATGCAGAAACCAGAAAATTTACAGAAGAGTACTATCTCTTTGTGTCATGGTAGATTTCATCCTGTACCTTTGGGAATAATGGAACAGGTGTCTCAAATAATGTGATCTGAAGTACAGTTTGCAAGTGCATTTATAAAAGATTATTTATAATTGTTCTTTAAATGATATGGAGATATTTAATAGAATGGTATCATAATAAATATATGGATCTTGTTAACACTGAGTAATTAAATTTGGTGGGTCTTAGTCTGTATTCACTTAAAAGTTTGCATTGGTTTAAGCTGGGAAAACTGCAGCTTTTTTTTTTTAAAATTTTTGTGCTTTGTCTGTTTAACTTCTGATTGATCTCTGGTTGTGGCAGGTAAGAATAGGAACTGGAATACTTTTCAAAGTCCCTTTTAGTAATTATATTTTCATTCTATTATTGTATATGACTGTTTTATCTATTTTTGTGGCTGGTGTTTCATGTTAAGTAATGCTAATTTTTTCATTTGCATAATAGATGAGTAACTAAGACTTTTTTCACATATGTCCAGTCAGTTAATTGTTCTTTTATCTGTAGTCTGTCATTTATGAGTTTAGGTGACCAAAAATCAGAAGAATTTTTGAAAAAAAAAAAAAGGATTATAATTCATATTATAATGGCATGTATTTTTCATATTTTTATCTGCACATCTTTCTCCATTCTCAAATGATAGGAAGTTTTAAGGTAGGCATTCTAAGCTAATTGTAGCATGAATTAATAATTCTAATAGAAATGAAGTAACTCAAGAATTTTTTTTTATAGATACTTCCTCTTCTCATGTATTTAATAGCATTTATGACCTAGAAATAAAATCTAAAATAATCTCATGAGTTTCTTGATCAATGGAGAATTTTCTTAATTGAAGAGAAATCAGAGAGACAGTCTAAAAGTGTAGAACAATTTCTGTTATTTTTTGCTAAAAAGTTACAAAAAAGAGGGATTATTTCAAAGAGGCTAATTTGAAAGGTTTTCTAAACTTCCTTCACTATTTTATCTATAAGTATATCTCTAAAATTCACAAAATTGTGCATACACAAAACAGTGCAACTGGACCAAATGACAGATTTTCTTAGAAGAACTTAAGGTAAATAAGAATATGAAGAGGGGTTTGTTTGTATTTGCTTTTTTTTTCTTCAGCTGTGCTGTTAAAAAATGGAGTTGGTACCAAGTGAAAGAATTTGAGTCCCAAAATTGGACAATCACAAAATACAGAACTCTTTGCACACAAGAGCAATGAATTCAGTCTGATTCCATTGCTTATAACTTTCTTATTTTAGTCAGTGCCAGGACTTCCTATACTTAAAACTTTCTTTGACAACCCACATCAAGGAACACCAGAAGAAGTTCTGTATTGCTATAGCCTTACTACTTCTAGAAATCATTATTAATTTTTCTGTCTGGCTTTGGGGGGAGATGGCTGCCATACAGATTACACTCACTATTGCCTGCTGAGTTGTGGAATGTACATGTGATGAAGAAACCTAAAATTTGTAGGATGGTTCCACACTGGTCTGTGGGGTGTGATAAAGTTTTGTGTGACCTACCTTTGCATTAAAATAACAAATGACAGACATTGGCAGGTAATACTAACAACTGTAGTGAGATCCTGATGTGCTTTAAACACTGTGTTTAAATACTGGAACTTCTAAAAGAGAAAAAAAAAGCACATAAAACTATCTTATTAATAAAATTGTTGTACATGTAAAGAGGAACAGAAAGTACAAAACTGAGGTCAGTACTATTTTCATTTATCTCTTCTATTTTGACATTTTTGTTAGTGAGCTAGGAAATCAATAAAGACTAATTTCATTGGCAAGGATTAGAGAGTACATAGGAAGGAACACTCAGGATGTGTATAGTTGCTTTCAAGGGCACTTTGAGTAAAATATATTTATTATAAAGTGAATTGAATGGTTCTTTTTGTCTAATTGGCTCATATATCAAGCATTAATTCTTTAGAATACTCAATGTGCAAAACAAAGTTTGTGATATTGGATATACAAAAAGTATTTTGTTTATTTCAGTAACTTTCACACCCTCATAACGAATGCTTGTCTGGTAGTCTGAGCCCTTTCATAAAAATCATAAATCATAATAAATGTAACTCAGAGTGTCAGTATAATACAGGAAGTATCCTAATAACTCCTTGTTAATCAATAATGTTCAAAAATTAAATATATTCCATGTGCATAATCTGTGATGTAGTTTATCTGAAAGAAAAATGCAGTTTTTTGTACCTGCTGTAGGAGATTAACTAATCACCATCTGGAAAGTTAGATGTGTTAATTCTGGAGTTAAGAATGTGCTTGCACACTGAATACCCAGCAACAGAAAATACTCGGTCATTGGCAGAAGAAAAAAAGAAATTCCTCAAAGCTGAGGAGGAGCCAGATGTGCTTTCAAGCAAAGCATCTGGGCCAACTGACCTTCAGCTATGCAAGACCACCAGGAGGAAATGGTGAGTGATAGTAGTAGGTGATTCCATGCAGCAGGAGTTGGAAGCAACCATCTGCCAACCTGACCTGTCATCTAGAGAAGTTTTCTGCTTGCTTGGGATCTGGATCTGGGATGTTGTGGAGAGACTGCCAAAGCTTGACCAGACCTATGACTGTTACCTCCTGCTGTTATTCCATGTGGGCACTAATGATACTGCCAAGGGCAACCTGGAGAGTATCAAAACTGACTACAGAGCTCTGGAGGTGATAGTTAGGGATATGGGGGCCCAGGTGTTGTTCTCGGTCTTGCAGGGAAGGGGAAGGGGTGTAAGGATACTGCACATCAACACTTGGTTGCAGAGCTGTTGGTGGCAACAGGGAGTTGGTTTCTATGACTGTGGGACCCTGCTTGAGGATCAGCATCTGCTTGGAAGAGATGGGGATCCACCCCTGTAAGCAGGGCAACAGTGTCTTTGCCAGTGTCTTGGTTTCAGCTAGGGCAGAGTTAATTTTCTTTCTAGTAGCTGCTGTGGTTTGGATTTGGTATGGGAAGAATGTTGAGGAATGTTGATAACACATATTGTTGCCAGATATTGTTTATACTAGTCAAGGACTTTTTCAGCTTCCCATAGAAGCTGAGAGGGAACATAGACAGGACAAGCTGACCAGAGGGATATTCCATACCACAGAGGTCATAAATGGGTGTTGGCCAGGGGGCAGGGATCCACAACCGCTGCTTGGGACCAGCTGGGCAACTGATCATTGGGTGGTGGGAGCAACCTGTATTGTATCATTTTATTTTGTATATCCTTTTACCATTATTATTATTATTCTTTTACTCTTCTGTTACTGTTCTATTAAACTGTCTTTATGTCAACCCACTAGATTTTTTTCTCTCCTTTTCTCCTTCTTCTCCCTACCCTGCTGGGGAAGAGGGGTGGAGTGAGCGAGCAGCTATGTGTTCCTAGTTGCTGGCTGGGGTTAAACCATAACAGCCAGCAGGATGTCTGACCTGGTAAGGAGGGCTCTCAACTAGCCATGCTGGGGAGGACAAGAGTTACTGGCAGCCCTGTAAAAGAGTGATGGTCAGGGTTGACAGCAAAAAGCCTGGGGTGATGTGAATGAAAGGGACCACAAAAATAGCAAAACAAGGCTCAAGTGGCATCATCTCTAACATTTGTGTGTAAACAAGGAAGTGCCTACAAGGCATCATCATGGAAAAAAAACCAACAGACCCTTTCTGAGGAATCAGCATGCTGAGGTGCCTCTCTGATGTGCCTGTACACTAGTGTGGAGAATAAACATGAGAAGTTGAGATCTCTGTGCAGTTGCAGGGCTATGATCTTGTTGGGATGATTGAGATGTAGTGGGATGACTTGCATGACTGCAATGGAAGGATACAGGCTCTTTAGGAAAGACAGGCTGGGAAGATAAGGAGGTGGAGCTGCACTTTATGTGAGAAAACAGCTGGAATTCATGGAGTTCTTCTAGGGATGAAAAACTGAGAGCTTATCAGTAAGGATTAAAGAGCAGACCAGTATGGGTGACACTGGAGTGGGAGTCTGCTGTCAGCTGCCTGACAGAAAGAACAAGTGGATGAGGCCTTCTACAGACAGCTAGAAATAGCCTCACATTCACAGGTCTTGGTCTTCATGGGGGACTTCAACTAATATCTGCTGGAGGAACAACACAGTGGGACATAAGCCGACCCAGGAGGTTCCTGAACAGCATCAGTGACAACTTCCTCACCCAAGTGACAGAGGACCCAATGAGGAGAGATGCTCTGCTGGCCCTCACACTCGCAAAAAAAGAAGGGCTTATTGAGGATGTGAAGGCTGAGGGCATTCTTGGCTGCAGTGACCATGAGATGGTAGAGTTCAGGATCCTGAGAGAAGGAGCAGGGCGACAAGCAAGGTCACAACCTTGGGCTTCAGGAGAGCTGACTTTAGCCTCTTTAGGATCTGCTTGGAAGAGTCCTGTGGAATAAGGCTCTGGAGGGAAGAGGGGCCCAAGAAAACTGGTTAATATTCAGGGAACACATCCTCCAAGCTCAAGAGCAGTCCATCCTAATGAGCAGGAAGTCAGGCAAAAACGCCAGGAGGCCTGCACGGATCAGCAAAGAGATCCTGGCAGAACTCAGACTTATAACAAAAGTATACAGAAGGTGGAAGCAGGGGCAGGTAACCTGGGAGGAAGAGAGGCACTGTCTGATCATGCAGAGACACAGTTAGGAAAGCCAAAGCCCACCTGGAACTGAAGCTGGCAAGAGATACCAAAGGCAGCATGAAGGGATTCTGTAAGTACGTAAGTGACAGAAGGAAGACTAGGGAAATTGTGGACCCGCTGCTGAATGGGCCAGGGGCCCTGGTGACCCAGGACATGGAAAAGGCACAGGTACTGAATGCCTTCTTTGCCTCAGTCTTTTACTAGAAAGGTAGGCCTTCAGAAATGGCAGACCCCTGAGACCAGGGGGAAATTCTGGAGCAAGAAAGACATACCCTTGGTGGAAGAGGATCAGGTCGGGGAATACTTAAGCAAACTGGGCATACACAAGTCCATGGGCCCTGATGCGATGAATCCACAAGTACTGAGGGAGCTGGCAGATGTCATTGTGAGGTCACTCTCAATGGTCTTTGAATGATCATGTTGACTGGGAGAAGTGCACAAGGACTGGAGGAAAGCAAACACCACTCCTTTCTTCAAGAAGGGCAAGAAGGAGGGCCTAGGGGACTATAGACCAGTCAGCCTCACCTTGATCCCTGGGAAAGTGATGAAATAGCTAATCCTGGAAATCATTTCCAGGCACATTAAGGACAAGAAGATGATCAGGAGTAGTCACTTCACTAAGGGGAAGTCATACTTGACTAACTTGATAAGTTTCTATGATGAAATGATTGGCTTGGTAGATGAGGGGAGAGCAGTGGATATTGTCTACTTAGACTTCCGTAAGGCTTTTGACACTGTCTCCCATAGGATCCTCTTAGAGAAGCTGTTGAAGTATGGGCTGGCTGAGCAAACAGTGAGCTACATTGAAAATTGACTGAATGGCTGGGCCCAAAGGGCATTGTTCAGTGGTAATGTGAAATCTAGTTGGAGGACAGTAACTAGTAGTGTAGCCCAGGGTTCAATACTGGGTCCAGTCCTGTTTAACATCTTCGTTGATCTGGATGATGGGGCAGAGTGTAGCCTTAGCAAGTTAGCTGCTGGTCCAAGACTGGGATGAATGGCTGATGTGGCACAGGGTTATACTGCAGTCCAGAGAGACCTCAACAGGCTGGAGAAACAGGCTGGCAGGAACATCATGCAAGGACAAGTGATATGTCCAGCCTCTGGGCATGAATAACCCCATGCACCAGTACATACTGGGGGCTATTTGACTCAAAAGTAGATCCGCAAAAAGTTACCTGAGGATCCTGGTTGTGATCAAGTTGAACATGAGGTGGCAATATGCGCTTACCACAAAGAGATCTAGTGGTATCCTGGGCTGTGTTAGGAGAGTGTTGCCAGTTGCCCAGGTCAAATGGGGTGATCTTTCCCCTCTACTCAGTAATGGTGAGGCCACACTTGGAGTGCTGTGTCCAGTTCTGGGATCCCCAGTACACAAGAGACGGGGAACTACTGGAGAAAGTCCAGTGAAGGGTCACTAAGATGATGAAGGGACTGGAGCATTTCTCCTATGCGGAAAGCCTAAGAGAGCTGTGACTGTTTAGCCTGGAGAAGAGAAGGTTCAGGGAAAATCTTATCAACATGTGCAATTATCTGAAGTGAGGGAATGAAAAAGAGATGGCCAGCTCTTTTCAGTGGTACCCAGTGACAGGATCAGAAGCAATGGGCACAAACTGAAACACAGTAGGGTCCCTCTGAACATCCTGAACATCAGGAAATACCTTTTTCACTGTGAGGGTGACTGAGCACTGGCACAGGTTGTCCAGGGAGGCTGTGGAGTCTCCATCCTTGAAGATACTCAAAATCTGTCTGAACATGATCCTGGGCAATTAGCTCTAGGTGGTCCTGCTTGAGCAGTGGAGTTGGACTGGATGACCTCCAGAACGCCCTTCCGACCTCAACCATTCTGTGATCCTGTAAATTCAGCTAAAGTCAAGACATGTTCCATTAGACTCACTATTTCTGATCATATACTTCTAAATAATTTTGGATAAAAAGTACTGGCAATAAAGGGCATTGTAACTTGTTTTTTTCTAGTGAAGCAATGTTGTTTAGGTTATAGAAGAAATATCTTTTAATGATTTCCTTTGGAGTAAATAAGCAGAGGAAAACTAGCTCAAGTGTCATGCATACCAAAAGTTTGATGCAACGTATTCCAAGATATGTTTGTTCTCTGACTACCATCTTAGCTGGGCATTGCTGAGAGAATTGAGTTCTTCACATCCACTTTGAAAAGACTCTTGTAGAAGCAGTATATCTGCTTCATACTTCTGGTGAGATTTATTTTAGAAAAGACTAAGTGTGCAGTTTAGTTCCAATGCATATTTTCTATAAACACAAGAATATTTAATCATTGCCGTAAGTCAGTGTAGCTTTATTTGTGTTGTCACCACATGATTGGGTTAAATTCATTGTTACTTTTGTAGCAAACCCACATCTTAAAAGCAGACTAAGAATTATCTAATATTTTAATGTGATAAAAGGAATACATACTTAGGAACCCAAAATTTTGCATTATTTTCTTTATATTCAGCGTCTCAAAAAAACCCTGACACCTATGAAATAGGAATCTATTTAAATAATGAGAGGTATACGGCTGTACATATTTTAAGCAGATCATAACTAAATAGTCTATCAGGAATAAAAGCATAAGTACTTAGAATCATAGAATAGTCTGGGTTCGAAGGGACCTTTAAAGGTCATCTAGTCCAACCTCCCCTGCAATGAGCAGGGACATCTCTGACTAGATCAGCTTGCTCAGAGCCCCATCCAACCTGACCTTGAATGTTTCCAGCGATGGTGCATCTACCACCTCTGTGGGCAACATGTCCCAGTGTTTCACCACTTTTATTGTAAATTTTTTTTTCCTTCTACCTAGTCTGAATCTTTCCTCTCTTAGTTTATAGCCATTACCCCATGTCTTATCACAACAGGCCCTGCTAAAAAGTTTGTCCCTATCTTTCTTAAAAGCCCCCTCTAAGTAATGAAAGGCCGCGATAAGGTCTCTGCAAAGCCTTCTCTTCTCCAGGCTGAACAACCACAACTCTCTCAGCCTGTCCTCACAGGAGAGGTGCTCCAGCCCTCTGATCATTTTTTGTGGCCCTCCTCTGGACCCGCTCCAACAGATCCATGTCTTTCATGTGCTGAGGGCTCCAGAGCTGCATAAGAGCTTACTTAATTCATTGTTGGCTTCTTTTTTGGTGCCCAGCTCACATACAAGACAGTAAGAGCAGCAAGATGTTTTTAGTGATGATTTACATATTTCTCATATGGCCTCTTAGAATAGCTGTAGAATAAACTTGTAAATGCAAAACATTTGGAGTTAAAGATCTAATCCTATAGTTTTAGGCATGCTGTGATTAATGCTGTAATTGTGAATAAGCAGTCAAGGAAAGAATTCTGGTAAATCCTTACTGTGTTTAACAAATTACAAGGGAGACTAAAGAGGACTTCAAACCTTATTAGCACTTACCAGTGCAGTACACACGCCTGCATCTCATGACTCAATAACACTTTTGGAGCCGCATAGCTTTTCTGTTCTTCCCATTCAAAATATTGAACGGACTGTGTATGCCATCAGGTAGTTTTACTATTCACTTCTAAAGAATGGTGAAAAAGGTAATGTAGAGAAATCTATATTCCCTTTGCAGTATTGGCACCCTGCTGAGCAAGTATCTCCTATTACTCTGGGATAGCAGCATTACTCTAATAGAAGTTTCAACAGAACTATAACAAACAAGTCTCTTGGGTAATCTTTTTTTTTCCACTATAGAAAGTGTTTAAAAACATAATAATTGTCCTTTAGAGAAGATATTCTATTTTTATACCTGCAATATAAACATACTACTCATGTTGTTTAATTTATTAAACTATTGAACATATACATATAACTGCCTGAATGTCCCACACTAAATCACTACGTTACTGTTGAAGGTATTTGTGTAAAGATGTGACATGATGATTTCTTCAGAGAGACTACATATAAAAAACACCAATATACCAACCACTTCCTTGTGACCTCACTGGAACTGCATACACATTAAAATTAAGCATGTGTTTGCAGTGAACTGGGGACCCAAGCAGAAAAGTGACAGAAAGATGAGATACCATCAAAATATGCAGAGTTATAGGCATATATTTCCCTAAGTGCTAAGTAGATAAACAAAACTTCACAGCATTAAATTTCATAGAAGCAAGAAATTTTGTAACGTTATTTCAGTATTTGTTCTCGCTAAATCTTTTTTCTGTCCTGTTTGTCTTGTCATCTTTTTGCTCCTTCCTATTTTGTGTTTAGCTGTATTCCCTTACACATAACACTAAGACCTTTAGCAATTACGTGGTCAAATAGCTCTGGACAATGGGTTTGTTAGGCAGCCTGTCACTTCACAATAAATAAAAGAGTAAGTAGGTATAACAAACATACTTTAGATGTTACACATTTATTCAGCTATAATAAATAGACATTATTAAGTTATAATGATACCTTGACACCTAGGTGTTCCCCCATCAGAATGTCTTTTTCTTAATATATATGGAAGAGACTGGGAGCTGAGAGTTAATCTGGCTGTTAATTACAGGCTGAATTATTACCAGGACGAGACTTAAAACCTGTTGTATGGAGTCCAAACAATAATGGTTAATGCACATCATAATTCTTAACCTGGAACTCGGACTGAGCAGAGCTTGTAGCACTTATCACTTAAACAATCTCTGTAAAACTTCACAGGATATTTATAATAGTGTGTTTAGCATGATGTCAGGTTTCATTAGTTGATGTCTTCCTGTTGAGAAATGCATCTTTGCTACCAATTGTTCTTTAGCCAGGAAAAAACAGATACATTTTTACAAGGTTTAGAATTAATCAGTCTAAATGGCATTTAGTAACAGAGAAGCAACATTGCTCAATTTTTATGAGTAACAGTAGGTTACGTCGAACAATTTTTGGGGGAAAATTCCATCAGCATAGTCCACTGCTCTCATGAGACTGATGATGTTGAATCTGCCATTTTTGATGCCCTAAAATCTGCTGCCACCAGAATTTCTTTTCTTAATGTCAAGGACTGCTTTGGCAGTGAGACAGGGGTCATATTGTGGATCTGAAGAAAAACAATTTTGGTGCCAAAAGAGATGAAACAATTGGTGCATAAGGTCAATTGATGTTCTTGCCAATTGCTTCATGGTATTAGACCCTTCTAAATCTTTCTTTAAAAATCTTCCATCAGAAAATTGAAATACATTAATCCTGTCCTTTACTACTCAACAGGAAGGATGAGTAGTTCAGTATTAAATTTGAAACTATTTTTCTCATGAAAAACAATCTAAAGATTTTTTTTAAATGGCTTTTTTGTGTTTGAACAAAGCTATTTTCTACTTTTATGCCTTTCTAACCTGAGCTGATAGCAATTTCACGGATTTGTTTTAATGTTCCCTATAAAAAATTGAGAATTAGTTATTTTCTGTTAAAACATGCCTAATTATGAAGAATGAATAAAATCACATTATCTTTAGTATAAGAGAAATCAACTATAGAATATTTTCTTTCGTACAGTTTTATCTAGCACTTAGTGAAAATGGCAAACAATTCCTATTTACATCCCTAAGATATTGTTGTCTTTGTGGTTGGTGATATCTGGCTACTTTCTTGGCAAAACCCTTTCTAAATTGGTTTCCTCCTGATTCTGTTTCTTTTGCATGCACCTGTACTAAGATAATACCTACCTAAATTCTTCAATCCTTGTATGCCTAGTAAGGGTCTTAAGCAAGTCTGTAACACCACCTTATTTAATCTATTTTTAGCTTAGTATTTCTTATGAGTTTCAATGGTGAATTTAGTAAGATTGAAGGTGGAAAATTGGTGATATACTTGACGTAATTTTATACATCTTAATACACTCTAGAAATTGATAGAGAATTGTCTTCATATAAATATCCTCTAGAACACTATTAAGGTCAGGTTTACAGGCAAGGTCATCTCAGGGCACTAGTTTAACTCTCTGTATTAAAATACTGTGCAAACACACGGAGTTGATTGTGCATGTATAAATATTTTCAGTTGCTTTGATTGCCAGTTTATACTGCCCAAATATTCTCAGTGGCTTTGCTTTCCTTAGTCATGGGCACAAAACTGAGCCAGAATCAAGCACTCATCTGGAAGTTGGCAATGGATTTTGTTGGCTTGCCCATTTCTTTTGATAAGAAGGGCTTTGTCCCTTAGCATAAGATGTAGTTGACCTTGAGTTGTCTGGAATGTTGTTAATGCTGAAGAAATGACTGACAAACAGCAATTATGGAGAAACATGTGGTTGTTGCTATTCTTATGCTCTCATCAGGTATTGTTACACATTTGAGGTCAGACTGTGAAAGGCAACATTGTGGATGAAACAATGAAAAAGAAACAGCATTATTTTCAAACTCTTTATTCATGACTGCAGATATTTTCTATATGATTTGCCCTTTCTATCACAGTGACCTCTACAGACATGATGATGAAAAATATTAACAAAAAGGTAACAACTGATAGCTGGTATAAGAAGTTATTCACAAACACTAAGCTAAAAGCAGACAAATAATTGCATCAGCCATTGTTGGCATCACAGCAAGTATAAAGTCAGATCTGGTTTTCAAATTTACTAGTATAAGGACTCCCTGCTGAAAGCATGTACCAGATGCAGGATTTTCTCAAGGTTAAATGTGATTATAGCGCACACACACATACAAATTGCAGACAGAGATTAAATCACAAAATAATGAGAACTTTTCAAAAGGTAGTATACTCTCTGATTATCCTCTCTACCTTTAAGATATGCTTGTGTTTTAAGTCTTTACACACCATGTTCATTGGGAAATTGCATTTAAGCTGGTTTTATGCCATTGAACTTGAAGGTCTGTCCATTTCATTGTATTACCTGCAGAAAAATTAATTTTATGTAAAGGATCTACAGTTTTACTTCTGTGTGTCAGCAGTCAGAATTATCTTCAATTTTTTTTTTTTTTGACTGACTCCTTACACATCTGAAACGAGATAATAGAAATCACAGGAAGATATTAATGAAATGGAAACTACTGTAAGAAAATGAAATAGATATGAATAAGTAACATTCTGTGCTCCATACTGAAAACATGTTAGTTTGAATTTATTGCTACCTGTCAAAATCAGTGACTTCAAAACTTCAAAATCCTGTAGTGAGGTGGATTTTTAAAAAATATTTTATTATATGTGATATTTTAACACAGATGGAAAATAGTGGACTGGTTAGATTGCCATAGCCAGAGGGTCTCTGAAGGCTGTGTCTACCCTAATGATTTGTCTTGGTGCAGTAAGAAATATTTTATGTGAATAGGCCAATGGTATCCATTTGTCTCTTGCTGGTTCAGGTCTCCAAGTAGTCTGATGCACAAAAGTAAAATTCCTTTTTGAGAAACCTAAATCAGAAGTCCTGATCCAAATGTGTTCCAGTGCTAACACTTTTACATTAGACTCCCTTTTCTGTACTAATTTGAGGCAAAGTATCTGGTAAACAAAACCAAATTAAAATTAGGTTATGCCAAGCCAGTGTCAAATTCATGAAATGATGATGGAACTGAGTGCATAAACCGATTCAGGGTGATGCTGCAAAGAGTTAATTTTCAAATTAATATGTTAAACAAAGCAGATTCTACTGTATACTGTACTTGGTCCCAGCTTCGGCTCAGAAAGGAGTGAATGCTATCCCCATTCTGAGTAACACCATATTGTGCTATCCAGAAGTTTTTCACAAGCCTCCCCCAAAACAGTGCTATGCCTTCAAGGCATAACTAGAGCTCACTGGAAAGCTGTTGCTTTAAAAAATGCTCATTGAAAGATGCAGTTTCATTGAAATGGAAATGTACACAGTTTCATGGATTAAAAAGCCAGAAGGGAGTACTGTGATCATCTAGCCTGGCATACTGTACAACAGAGACCTCATGGCTGTCTTAGCTTCTTCCCATTTGAACTAGGTCATGTCTTTCTAAAGATAAAAAACCCCTCTACCTTGCTTTTTAAAAAGCATACTTCAATGATGGAAGTACATACCACAATTTTCAGTGAGGTACTCCTCATTGTTAATTATGCTGTTAATTCTAAGTTTGCCTGTCTTCAGTTTCAAGCCCCTGGGTCTTGTTATGCTTCTGTCTGTGAGACTGAAATGAAATTTATCTTCCTATGTATATATTTATAGACTGTAATCTAGTTATCCATTATACTAAGGAGGTGAAATTTCTTGATTTTCTCACTTTAGGTTATGTTTCTCAATGCTTTGATGGTTATATTGTGAATACTTAGCGACTTACCAATGTTATTTTTGACTTATGGATGCAGAAATTACATACATTATTTGAATACTGAAGTACCTGATGCTAAGTAGTGTCTCTGTTCCTGCTTGAGATTCCACTGTTTGTACATCCATGTTCACATTCTTTTTTGACTGAGATTAAGAAAAGTTTGGAGCTATCCAGATGGTCTAAAACTGCAGGGAGTTCTTTGCCTGACAGCTTGTATTGTAAGCTTTTAGGTGTTTGTAGTTTACAGCTCTATTGTCACCTCTGGTGACACTAAATCAGACATTGTTGTATCCTTCCTTGATGCTAAGTCCTTTTTAGGCCACTAATTCTGGGAGAAGTTTTCTTTTAAAAAAGCAGAGAGCTAAGACTGCATTTTTGGTTTACTTAAATACAGTCTTGGATCTCTGCTTTTGGTTTACTTAAAGCAAATCGCAGTTTGTGATTGGCTTATCCAAACAGCAGCCTTCAGGAAAAATATGAAAAATGAGCAAGAAGGGGAAGGACTAGTCTGATGATGTAAATTATATTTGTGTTGCCATATCCATGCTGTGTGAGAGTTCAGTGGTTAGAGCGTTCAGCCCAGATGTGGGATATCTTAGCTCATTTTCTTCCTTTGTCTCAGGAAAGACAAACTTACATTTCCTGCTCTCCATGAGAATAGTTTTACCACATGGACGGAGAGGGATTTTGCTGTCTGCCAGCACGAATAAGCGTTTCATGTAAAGCTGAGTAGATGCATGAGTTCACCGTTGTACTTCAGCATATCTCCTTTTATTCCTTATCTTAATTAGGGCAAGGAATCACTTTGACCTGGGAGGATTCACCTCTTTTTGGAGTATCTTGGCCACTGAGACAATTATGATGCAAGTTTTTTTCAGTTTTCCCGATTACTATTAAAAAGTCAGAATTTCCTTTTTCTGGAAAAAAAAATATTCTCACATTTGTGTTCTTTTGGTGAACAGTGAATATTTGGGTATTTTTAAAAAGGTTGACCTTAAATCATTTTTAGAATATGATTTAATGACTTTTAAACTTACTTTGAAGTACAAATATGCCATCTCTGAGAACTTCCTTTGTAGCTTACGCCAATAATACAGACCGTCATTGAAATGAAGTTAGAAAATGGATGGTGTTTAAGATATAGTTATTATGTATGTTGTGGCAAAATGTTACTTTTCTAAAAGACAGAATCATACGCCAATTGCAAGTAGATCAGTCTTTGCAAAGGAAAAATATTTACCAAGGAAGAATGTGACAGGTGTGGATATAAAACCAGTAGTATTACTGCCCTATTTTCAACTGTCTACAACTCGCCTGTTTCAGAATTTGAAGCAAAATTTTACATGCTGCTTGTTATGGTCAGCTAGCTTGTTATGGTCATTACAACTGAAAGGCCCAGTCATTTCAGAGAATGGAGGAAAAGGAATTAAAAAAAAAAAAGGAAAAGAAAATGTTGATGCTATTTTCCATTTAAATACTTTGTTGCCCTTGTGCTTTGACATGGGACTAGCTTCTACATCAGGAATATGACTTGGTTGCCCAGGTGAAAAGGTCTCTACCCAAAGCTTCCATACTTGGTTCTTCCTTCCCCACTTCCCTCCTTCAACATTTATTATCCTTTGAAAAACTGTGGTTTGTGTGCTTAGTGTATGAATAGTCAACAGTGACTTCCTGGAACTTAATTGCTAATACTCTGTCATCACTAAGAATGCTTGATCCTCTCATAGTTTGTAATTGTAACAGATGGCAACTGAATATACTTCCTCCCTTTGCATCTCCTACATCTAACGAGCTTGTGCATCAACCCCAGACATGCAGTTGTCTCATCACTGCTAGCACCTGTGCCACTCCTATTCAGCTACTGAACATGCTCCAGAGTCAGAATAAATTTCCTTCTTAGTGCAGTTCTGAGCCAGAATAGCAATGGGGCATTGGAATTGGGAGTTGCAATGCAATTCCTTTCAGTCAGGCCGTTGCTAGCCCTAGCCTGGCTGCTGGTGCTTGGCAACCCTGAGGTTGAAACAAATGTGTTTGCTGAAACTGAGACTTAGAGAGAGAGAGGGAAACTGACTGGAAACTGGAGGATGAAAATGAAAGTAATTGCGAAAAAGACTGGTTTTGGAAGTTGGTTTTAGGCTGAGAAGCTGAAAGGAGAGGGATAAGAGTTTCACTGGCCTATGCATCCACTGAACAAATGAATGTGAGAGAGGAACATGCTTTCCAGCAGGGTTTCACAGGTACTTACAGACAGTAGAGGACAAAACATCCAGAACCTTGGTTCCGATTTCAGACTTTAAAGGAAAGTGTGTCAGTGTGGCATGGACTTTTCTGCTCAGTCCATCTCAGTTTTCCTGGCATCTCCTGTTCCATCCATATCACCTTGGCCATGGTTCCTTGTCCCTGTGTCATCCAAACTTTTTATATTCCTCACTCATTCCTGTTGCTTCCCCATTATGTCCTATTTCTTATCATGACCCACAGACCTGATCTCTTCATGCATGCAAGCTTCCTGTCCTAGCCAAACCTCCTTTCTGCTGTGCATAAGCTATTCCAGATTTCCTGGGTAGCCACTCTGATTCTTACTCCAAAGACCTCTCCCAGTTCCCAGTCTCATTCACAATCACGTGGAAGGTGTCCCTGGCCATGGCAGGGGAGTTGGAACTAGGTGATCTTTAAGGTCCCTTCCAACTCTAACCATTCTATGATTTTATGTCCTGTCTCACCTTTTTCTGACCTCTCAGCAAGTTTCCCTCCCTCCCCTCCATGTGGTAGAGGCTTTCTGATCTAGTATGGGCACTAAAACAGGATGAGTGTTTGTCTCAGTCGTCGTCTTGTTTCTTTTTTTTCCATTTTTTTTCTCAGGTTTCTCCACATCCTTTGCCTCTTTGTCAGAATGCTCTTTCCAAACTCCTTTTCCTGCCCATTCACTACATTTTTTGTTGACCAGACAGTCTTGAACTCTTTACTCCCTGACAGTTAAGCAAATTCCAGTGCTTATTCCCAGACCACAATCTGTGCAATTTAGATTAAATATGTACATATTAAATACAGGTCTCAGTTGCAATTGTATTTCAACTTTGTTGGCCTGTTGTTTGAGATGTAACCTTCTGCTTTCTGTGTTGCTCATTTTTGCTCTGAAGATTGAATTACAGCTTTTTCATGACACTGACTGTCTGAGTCTTCATAATCTTAATTATTTTATTTTTACGATCTTCTAGAGAAATGAGGGAGGAAAGAGTGGTGCTATCCATATAAAATAACACAGGATAGGCAAATTGAAAAAAACGTAGAACCTAGTTTTTCAGAGTACTTGACGTTGCTGTATATTAACTTCTGTATGTTGAAAGCAGAACTCCTATGGATTACATCTGCAGCTCTGTTATCAGCATTTCTGCAAAACATATTTAAGAAATAAGTTGGGACAGGATATGTGGGGATGCAATTAATGATGCCTCAGAAAAGCTTGGTTTAAGTGCCTTATCAATGTTGTTAAGGCATGCAGGAGGAGGACACAATCCAAGTTTTCCAGGGAAGCTATCACCTGTTTTGATCATGATACCTTCTTTTCAATTGTGCAGTTGTTTATTACACAATTTCCAGGTGCTGCAGCAAATGAAATAAAAATTCTATGTACAATCATGGTTTCCTATCAGACTAGATTCATCCTGAACATTAAATGAACCTGGAGGTCCCTGGGAAAGGATAGTGGATGTTCATGAAGTAACACAGTGTTATTATTCAAAAGTACAGGGAGGCAGAATTACTTCTGGATTGGTAGATATAAATTTATTTTGAATGTTTGATATGAAATCTCACTAGCATTCTGTTAATTTATCAAGGTAACTGTGATATCTGAAGTTGAAATGTTCATCTGTGGCAAATAACTACTTCTCTGTTCTAAACATAAACTTTGGGAAAGTATTAAATGCTAACCGGACTTAAAATAATATAGTAAGAGGTACAAAGTGGAGCTGGATGGTTCAATATGGATGTAATTTGGATGTAATTGTTATAAAAAAACAGCTGCTATAATTGGCTGATAGGCAGGGCTTTGGCAAAAAACAATAATTACCTAAGGTTCTTTGACTGACTATGACACCAACAAGCATGCTTTGACATACAGAGTAAGTGTGTTTACTGGCTACCGAGCTCTTATAAATGGAAATGGGTAGAACTGACATTTGGGCATCTAGAGACTTGAGCCGCTTCTTTCAACATAGAAGGAATGATTTAATAACCAAAATACAGGTGTCTAGTTCTGTTTGAAATGCCCTACCGCATTTAACCCAGCCTCTAGGTGTTGCTCCAGAAGGACTCCGATTTCCCCTAGTCTCATGTCTGTCGGCCCCAGGTCTCAGATACCCTCGGTGTCTGGAGTGTCACTGGCTATTTTTGAGCCACTGAGTCATAGTTCTGTATTCAACATGTACATTTTTGATCTAATTTGTACAGATTTTGGTCTGGGAGTGCTACTTGCCCAGAATACCCTTCAAGGCTTAAATGATTTGTAGTTCAGAGATCTCCATTAGGGAGATTTTTTTATTAGGGATTTTTATTTTCAGTAGCCCTTGGTAGGAGCATGGTAGGTGCTGGAGCAGACATTCCCTGCAGCTTGTGGAGGACCCACACCAGAGATGATTCTCCTGGCAGGAACTGCAGCTCGTGAAGAGCCCACACTAGACCAGAGAAAAAATGTGAGAAAGAAGTAGCAGTAGAGGGGAACTGCTGTGTACTGACTGTAACCTCCTCCTTCTCCTCTGCACTGCTCAGGGGTGCAGAGAAGTCTGGACAGGCAGGAGTGAAGTTGAGCCTGAGAATGCCGGGAGGAAATGTGTTTTTTTAATGTTGGCCTTTTTGTTTCCCACTACCTGAATTAGTAATTACATTTTTATTTTAACGGACGGTAAATTAAGTTAATTTCCCCCCATGTTGAGTCTGTTTTGCCTACAACGCTCATTAGTCAGCAATCTCCCTGTCTTTATCTCAATCCGCATGCTTTCTCATTCCTGGGTTATCTTCCTGTTTTCATCCCAGTCCTGCTGAGGAGGGAGATCGAGTGACTGACTGGGTGGAATTTTGGCTGTTAGCCAAGGTTAACCGACCTGACTACCTTTGCTTTCTCCTTATTATTAATACACACAGGTATTTTTCTGAATGGAATTGCATGGCAATTTAATTTTTTTTTTTTTTTTAAAGCAGTTCTGCTAAGTGACCTTGTTGAATGCAGACTGGAAAAATTAAAAAAAAACCTCTCTGGTCTATATACGCGTTTACTCCTTTAGAAAAAGTTAATAGATTTGTGAGGCACCAGTTTCTGTAAAAAACAAGTTCTTCACTATTATTTCATAGTTATTCATTTGTCCACTGGTTCTATTTTTTAGAATATTAGCACTTTACTTAGTATGGACATTGTTCTTCCTTGTCTGCCTCCCTGCTGGGCTCCTCTGAAATCCCCTTTCAAAAATCCATATCGTGTTAGCTGTTTTTCAGTCCTCTAGCGCTGAAGCAATTCAGAGTGAAGTTTCATAACATGCTTAGTTTTGTTATTCTTGAATCATTTAGAAACTTTTGACAAATAGCAATTTAAGACAAATTCTGGTAAGGAAAACTCTTCAAGCCCTTCAAAAGTGATTACGGATCTAAAAATTAATTTAGGTTTTTTTGCTATCTTCTTTGAGTGTTCCTTAATTCCTACAAGCTCCATGTCATTCTCCCTGCTCCTCATCTATTTGAGAAGGTGTTCGTTATTAGATTTTCTGCCTTTTGCAGTTTTTTTTTCAAACATTTGGTCTTCCTCACTGTATTTTTGCACAAATGATCAGAGTTTATGATTTTTTCTACTTTACTCATTTGAATACAACTTCTTCTTCTGAAAGGTAACTTCCTATATTATTCACTGGGTCTCCCTGACTATGCTCTAGTAGTCATAACTTTTTCTTGGTCTTTTTGGTTCTTTTGATAGTGGGTATTCATTTGCTCTGAAACTGGAGATTAGAGATTATTATTTTCTGCCTTTGCATTCTCAGTTCATGTGTGGATTCCTGATTCATACTTGTTTATCTGATTTAACTCTAAAACTTCTGTAACTTTTAACAATAAAACTTCACCAACACAACCAGTCTTTCCTATGTACTTTGGTGGTAATATTCACTGATTTATCTTCTTCCATCAGGTTCCTGATAATAGCTATAAAGTTAATTTCTTAGTTGAATCTAAGCATTTTAAATCCTTTATTTTTACTTTTCCAGCATTTCTATAGAAACATAGATATTGTTTCACTTTTATGTTCTTCTGTACTCTATTGTCATTGTTCTTCACTTTTTAATTTGAATTTTACTCTTCTATCTCAGATTTTGAGGTTTTGTGAAGAAGTAGGGGTTTATGCAGAGTTTTTATGAAACAACTCTTAAAAGATCTATTATCCTGGATGCCTCCCTTGCAAGGTATGCAACCCTTGTTGGCTTTTCCGGAGCTATGTCCTGGTTTGTAGGTTTGTAGTAGCTAGTAGGTTTTTAAAGTACGACCGGTCTCATTCTGTTTTGACTTCAGCTGAAGTTCTCTTGTACAGGTTCTGACTGCCACCAGTTCTTAATATATCCTTCTTCCTGATGTCATTTATTCAGGCATGTGTGGAGACTTCTACTCTGTCTGAGCCAATAGCTGGTACTGAGAACATCTCAGAGAACACTGCCGTGGAGCTTCTGGCATATAGTTTCCCCCAGAACTGCAGGTATTTTTCCTCTGAACTGTTCTCCTGCTCTTCTTTGAGTCACTGAGGGTCTCTTACCCTGCCAGCGCTGGCTCCTTCCTGGCTTTGGCCCTGACTGATCACTGCCTTCATGTAACCAAGTGTCAGGCCATCAAGTGGCACCATTGGATGTCACAGACTTATTATCAAACTGCAAACTGGTTTTAACCTGTTTGTAAAATACCATTCCTTCCACTAAAATAATAATAATAATCTGCCTTCAGATTTCAGTTTGGGAAGCCCACTTTTTATCTTACAACCTTTATTTCTACAGCTCACTAGTTATATGATAGCATATTTTCAAGGTGGAGGGGTAAGTTATCTATATAAAATGTATATATACAAAAACATAGATGATTGTCAATAGGTGCTGTTATTTGAACTATGGAAAAATTTATATTTTGAGCAAATGCTGTTCCAAATAAGTGCCCAAACTGTGATAATTTTAACTATATAAAATCTTGGATAGATAATCCCATTCTAGTTCTTTGATTAAAAAAAGATCACCCAGTATGCAGTTTTCTGGAATGAACAAGTGCCCATCCCTCCGTTTCCTATACCTCTGCAAAGCTGAAACAGATCAGGGCTCCCTAGTTATTCTCTGCTTCACCTGCCTTCTGAGAAGCAGTATATAAATGAAGGCAGTCATGCAGCTATTCAAATGAATACTGGAGATTTTGTAGGAGCCATCAGATGTAGGGCACAAAAATGGCTTAAACCCATCTTCTTTCCCCTATTTTCATTTCTGTCCCTCTACTGAGATATTTATAGTTATGGGTAACACAGCAATACCCAGAATATTTTATGTAGTTTCTGCTGTTACATGATTTATGATGATATTCATCCCCATCAAGCTCACATTTATATGCACTGTTCTTTACAATTAACTTGTTTAACAACAGTAGCTTGGTTTCTGGGTTAATATAAAAGTATCATCCCTTGATAATGTAAATAAAAGCTCCTAATTATATCTATTAACATTTTGTCTGACCAAATCTGCATCACTGAGGATTGTATTCCAAACATGGCTGCTAGTAATCTATCAACATTTTTTGTCTTGATTGTCATGTAGTAGAATGCTCTTATATTAAAGTATTATGCATGAAAATTAGACAATATTTCTGATTATCAAAACATTACAGAAAATGACAACATTTTAACAAAAAGCATTAATAGAAATCTAACACTTTCTATACTGTTAGATCTATGAAGGTAGGGATAGGGTGAAGATAAATCACATAGTATGATGCTGATAGTGAACACCAGTTGATACCTGTCATCTATAGGAAATAGGCATCTAGTGTATCATTTAAACAGAAATTTCACTTTTTACACTCTATTACTTTACTTCAAAATGCACTGCACCAATGCTTTTATGGCAGTCATCCCAGGGAACAATAACATGCATGTGAATTTCTGGTGTATATTGCACTTCCAGTGCCATATAACGGGGTATGTATGGTGCCAGCAAGATGACAATATTCAGAAGAAAAGTTTGTGTACACAGTCATAATAACAAAGTGGTCTAGCAGGGGAAATCTGGGCTAAATGGACAACTGTTTTTATAAAATCCTGTGAAACATGGTCTATGACAGTACTTCAGTCTTCATTTTATACATTATTCTACGTGGTATATATTGTTTTGTAGATAAAAGTAGAGCAGTGATTGTACTGTCACTGAGATACCATTTCATTTTGTTGTTGCTATATGGTGCTGTAGTGCAGGAATACTGTGTTACCTTAGAAGGAAGGGTGACTGCGTTACTTCTTAGAAGAAAACATTACTAAAGTAATTATATTTAAGCATCTTTCTCTTATCTTTTATTTTAGTTTAAACCATAGACTTAAACTATTAGTTGACAATTCAATTACACCATTCTTAGACTGTTTCTCCATGAAACATAAAGTTTTATGTGACGTAACATAGAGTCTGCCTGTTGCTTTAATGCTTGTTTCCTTTTTGGGCATCTGTTTTTGGGGCTATGATACAGTAAGCATTAGAAAAATGCTCAGTATATCCCTTTTTTTTTTGGTTGTTCTTTTTTTTTGTTTCTTTTTTAAGATATAAGGGTCTGTGAAAGTGAAAAGTATTCCAAAGTGAGTATAAAAAAATTATTATTTATTTAACAGCAACATTATTACTAACTTTCTCACAGTGACTTTGAAATATATACATCTACATTTATATGCACCAATCAATAAACATATTATGGACAGGGTAAAAAAAAAATATTTTCACTCTGAAAGACTCTCCTTATTATATTATAATGTCTTTAAAGTAAGTCACATGTTAGATAAAACTACCTGACAGGTAGCCATTTTAAAGACATTTATGAATATAATCAATGTAATTCTCAATAGTTATATTTCTAATAACCAATTTGCTGACTTCATGTTCTTGTCAAGATAATTTATACATACACACCATATGTTCTGTGAATTTTTTCTTTGCCCAGGTGAGCATTTAATCTTCCTTTCTCCCTAAAGGAATTATCCACATCCCTGAAATCAGAGGATCCTCCACTTATTTTTCCCTTCTGTCAGACCTTCGAGCCTTAAGACCTCAAGTCATAATGATCATCTTTTCAGCAGAGGGCAGCATATGGCATTCTCAGAGTCCATCAATTCCACTGTTTAATTGGCTGTAGAAATCACTGTCGAGCTAAAGGTGATTTTGAAGCACTTCCAGCTCTTCTTGACTCTTAGGCAAGATTCAGATTTTGGTATCCTTTGTGATTGCATAGAATATTTCTCAGGGGAATGGTCTGTAGTAATGAATCTATTAAATAAAAAGAAAGTTGTTTTCCCCTTTTTTTTATTGTTACATGAAAGCAATACTTCTCTGGTTGGAATTTTCTTACTAATGATAGAAAAGTTTGTAGAAAAGATTACTTTGCTTCAATAAATTAAATAGATGCTAAAAAGTTGCATATCAGATAGTTTTCATTTTTGGTAGTCATAGGCCCTTGTCTTCACAATAATGATAAACCTGTAAGGGGAAGAAGGGCTTGGCAAGCCAGTTGTTTGGTATCAAACAGCCTAATACTCTGAGCTACTAATTCTGTTTTACAATCATTTCCAAAAAAGCAGGAGTTTATTTTTTGGCACACGTTTTTCCCTTGCATTTTATATAGAAAGAAGAATGAGTTTACATCCATGTTTCATTATTCACATTCTGATTTTTTTATTATAACATGTAGTTAATTTTCTAAATTATAGACAAACGATACAGTTAATGCACTGAGTAATCACCTAATATCCTGCAAAAACTTCAGGTTGATTCTCATCTTTTTGAATTTTTACAATCACATTTTCAAGTATTCTTTATATGGAATCCTTGTTTATTGCTCAGAGCAGATGCAAGTTATGCTTCTAGTGCAATATGTTTAAATATCTTTGATTTTGAGCAACTAGTTAGAACAGGTTCTTGATTAGCCTTAGGTTATGAATTTATTGCTTTGCTCGTTAGATGTAAAAAAGGGTCTTTCATGGAATGTCCAATGAGATGGCATTCCTCATACTAATGGTGATGCTAGCATAAATTTGCTCTTTTTTCATTCTTCTTTTTAACTAACAATTAATGCTTTCTGGTTTACATAAGTTCAAAAGTTCTTAAAATGCATGCTGCAGAGGCTTCTCAATAGATTAAGTTTAACACAAGTTTTACAATATCACACAGCCTCTGTTTTCTGGAAGCTATAGAATCATAGAATAGTTTGGGTTGGAAGGGACCTTTAAAGGCCATCGTGTCCAACCCACCCTGCAACGAGCAGGGACATCTTCAACTAGATCAGGTTGCTCAGACCCCCATCCAACCTAACTTTGAATGTTTCCAGGGATGGGGCATACACACAGAACTGTATGGAATGATTGATTCTTGTCACCTTGGTGGTGGGATAAAATAAGAAAAATAAGTGTTTTAAGAGCTGCTCCAGATTTTTTGTTTGGTAGCTGTGGGGGAATATATTGTTGTGTTAGTCTTCTTGAAGTTCTCTTTTGGTGTTTATTGAAGTGTCTGTTGTTTTTCACAGAAGGGAATAAAAATTGTAGATGGACTATCTTTTAGTAGAACTTAATGCCAACAAGTGACTTGGCAGTGACAATGAATGCCCAAAACTCAAATGTGGAAATTGTTTGTTGCTCTTATGCATCATACTACCATGAGCATTAACATGAAAGAGGTGTTTCTGAGTTACTTTAAAAAAAAAAAAGTAGTCATTTGTGACTCTAGTTAGTTAAGCTGGCTCTGAGTTGTTTGAGTCTTACTATAGAGAAGTCCAAAAATCTGTTGACTCGAGTGTAAGACAAAGATGTTCTAGAAATACATGGTTGACATTTAAGCCAAAACCTTGAAAGAGTTTTGGATTAGCTCATGCTGTTTGGAGGGCTGGATAGGACTTTTTTGGTCTAATAGCAAAAGGATTTTGTTCTAAGTGCTTAAGTTGTTCATCTTAGATTGGGTATTAAGACTGCTGGGCTTAATGAAAATATACTTTCTGGATATGATGTTTAAATCTCTCATGAAGTTTCATTCTAGCTCCTTAAAAACACCTAAAGCCTGACTCAGTCATTTAAATGTTTTTTCATTGTTAATGTAATTCTTATTTGTACAGTTCCACTATGTCTCCTATTTATTCTATTTCTTTTTTTATACATACATAAACTTTCAGATATATTTTATAAATTAAATGTGTAACATTAATTTGTCTGGACTCCCCTTTTTCATTTTTGTTTCTTGTTCTCATTTCTTGAAGGAGCATAGTCAAGGGAGAATCTGTTCTTTCTCCCCTTTGATATCCTCAGATATCTGTACCTTTTTCATAGGAATTTTTGCAGCCTTATTATTGAGTAGCTATGAAGCACACAAAAGTGAGCGTGACAGCCTATGTAATTTAGAACACTTAATTTATCTATTATATCATCAATTGAGTGATAGCATAATTTGGGCAATTTTAAGTGCAAGATAACCATCCAGCGAGTGGTTAAACCTCTACAGTATAGCATGTCTGAGGTATTGTTTGGCAGCTGGAATTTACTCTCTAAAAAAACCCAAAAGATCTCTTGGAGGACTTCAGATTGGAATGCTTCCTGAGCACAACCAGTGTTTGTGGTACATCAGTAAAGAAATCTTGGAGCCTTTGAACTATTGTTTGAAGTGGTTATGCCTCTGTACACAATGGGAAAATGTTCCCCTAAACCAAGAGTTTTGAGTCATTCCTCATCATACTGACCCTGAGGTTAATATGGATTCTGAAAGTCCTTTAGAACAAGCTCAGGAGTTCATTGAAGTTATGCTCGGTAAAAGATTGTCTCAAGACCTTTTCTGGGTTTTCTCTCAATTTTGTCAGAGCAGAGAGAAGCAAGCACTTAATACCAGGTATAGGTTTTCCATTTTCTATAATAGTACTAATCACCATCATAGTTAAATAATTTCAGCTATCATTTAAGGCTGGTTTAAGGTTATTTCACACTATTCACACTATTCTAACAGTTAAAAATGGCTTAAGTGGGGGAGCTTTGGATTAGTTTTGTTTCTGGGAGTGAACACTTGGCAAATAAAGAGAACCTTGAAATAGGATAGCTATATGAGCCTTATTGAATTTTGATTTCCAGCTTGCATAGCAATATCACATTTGCTTTAATCCAGAACATCCACTTCATCTCTGACCTCTCAGCCCTGCTGCTCAAGGGAAACATACAAAATACCTTCAAAAGATAATTCTGGAACTAAAATTCATAACTCTACTGGGCACTAAAAACCATGGACTCAACAGAGACATCGGTTTTATGGCACATTATATTTTTTGCCACCCCAGGATAACCTTTCCATGCTGCACAGACAATAAATTACTTGTGTCGCTCTTGCTCTCTTTCTCTGTCCCATAGGAGCAAACAAATGTATTGTCTTTCCCTTTCTAATATTTCTCCGCCCCATATTTATGAACTATCTTATCTTTTAGTTAATTGAATTGGCAAGTTTGATTAAATTAAAATCAGAGTAATTGTTATCAACTTTTATTTAGTTTGGAAGATTGCAAATTCTACTTCAGACTGGAGGAAAGTCTGGCATGCCTGAAAGCTTGTCATTTTCCCCTCAAAATTAGTCTAATAGAAGATAGTAATGCTTCTTATAAATGGTACATATTTATACTGTTAGAACACATGGCTACAGTAGTACCACTTAATTCACAGTAACATGCTGATTAGATACAATTAATTCCTCCCTTTTGGTTCCAGAAGTTTTATAGTAGTTCAGTCTTTCAATAAACAGTTTGACCAGTCCAAACTCCTAGGTAGCTGATATTTTGTATTTTTAATATTTTCTATTTATTATTCTTGTGTTATTGTGTATGTGGTTTGTAAAACATTTTGAGATCTATCCGGCTGAGGAGTGGTGTGTAATTGTCCTCTTTCTTGTTTTCCAACAAGAATGGTAGCAACTAAAGGAACAAAATGCACTCAATCATAAATTTCCTTGTTTTCAAGATTAAACACTATCTACAGAATTTGCTAATTTCTGAAGTTTCTTGGCACTCAGTGATGTCCTCTGAAAGTGTGGTAAACTGCAAGCTGTATCAGTAACTGAACTCTATTTGGTTTCTAGCACAGTCGATAGTGCTTTGATAACGCTGGAAAATGCTGAAATGCTGACAGTTTCTAAGATAAGCCTTTAAAAAGTGGTTGCCAGTACCAATACATTTTAAAACAAAAAAATATTGCTTAGAAAAAAATGCAATAAAATGATGTGTGCATTATTACATACTCTTCACTTCAGTGATTCTTCAGCGAAAAAAACAAAATCAACAGCACACGCTGTCTCTGCAGGTCTAAGACATCACAGGAGATGCTTCTGAATACACCCTTATGGTTTGGTGCTTATTCTTAGCTGGGAGAAACAATGCCATAAATTCAGATCTTGCCTCCGTCTCTAGTGTTATAAAACTTCAGTAAAATAAATGAAAGAAAACAAAGAAGGTACAGTATCTGGACTCATGGCATTATGACATACCATCTGAGTAGACAACACGAATAGCCTGCGGCATAGATCAACTTTAACTGTGGTCTTGTCACATTTCACCAACCGGAGCAAAACTGGGCTTGGTCAGAATATGATACAAAGCCTGTAAGAACACTGTTCGTAATTCAGAAAGTGATGCATGTAGTTTGGCTGTTTCACAGTGTTTCTTCAAATATTAAAGAATGTCTCACTACAATTAAAGGGGATCATATTTTCTGAGTGGAAGATGATACAAGAAAAAAGCCAATTCTTTCTATCAACACCCCTCCCCTGCAGTGTTTCTTTTCTTTTTTTCCTAGTTAGATTTTGTTGTTTTATAAAACAACAGACATTTCTGACAAAAAGTGGAAATTTACTATTGTTTCACATATAAGGGTTTTTTCCCAAGACTTTTTCAAGTATTTCTGTGATAATTACTGGTTTTTACTATTAAATATGATTGAATCATATTTAGCTTCAATCACCTTAAGAAATTCAGGTTCACATCTGGCTATTTTTCTGTGTGTGACTGTAAACACCAATATAGTCTTATTTTGTTGTGTATGGGCCTACGTAGCAAAATTACTATTCTGAAACATAAGCATGCATTGTGTAATAACGTCAGGAAGCCACTCATTTGTTGTAGGATTTATTATTCATATTTAGAATTTAAATTGAATCTCTGATGTAACAAACCCAGCACACTCTCAAGACTAGTAATTGTAAAACATGATGCTTATCTGCTACTGACCCTGTAGAAAAGATTCTGTGTTATTTCAAAATACTCTTTGTTGTGACAATTACTTAATGACAGAAACACTACTGCCATAACATTGGTCATAGTTGGTCTATTGAGTAAAGACCTGTTACAAATCCAGTACCAATCCTCTACCCTTTTGATTAATACAGAAACTGTGTAATTTTTTTTATTAAATTATAGTATCTCATACTCCTAACCTAACACCAGAATAATGGTAGAGATGTTTGTTTGGGGTTTTTTTGGTTGGTTGGGTTTTTTTTATATTTTTTGCACAGTTACTGGAACAAGTATGTAGTTTGCAGTACGCTGTGGGATAACTTCAGCTGCGTTTATAAAAAACAAAACCTGACAATGTTATGTTTTGTAGTAGCTACTGACTACCTAGAGAGAGGTGGCTACAATAAATTGTGTGTTTAATTGATATTGTGTATTTATTTTATATTTTTATTTGATCTTAAATATGTCATACCTTATTAAAAATAATCCTCTTCTGTTCTTACCTATGTGTAGTTTAGGAAATTTTTAGGTTTTCATTCATTTTGTGGGATTTCAATTGCACAATAATACTATAGTTGTCACACCACAAGGAAAAACTTAAATCTGTCCTCTCCTTTCCCCTGGTAGAATTTAATAAAATTATGAATCTTCTTTCTTGATAGGTTAGGTGAAATCCCGTGTTCTGAAATTAAATTGCTTTCCCGTGTATACACAGGAAATTCGATCTCAACATGAGGAAAAACTTTACTTTGAGGATGACAGAGCACTGGAATAGGCTGCCCATAGAAGTTGTGGAGTCTCCTTCTCTGGAGATACTCAAAACCTGCCTGGGTGCATTCCTGTCCAACCTGCTCTAGGTAAACCTGCTTTGGCAGTGGGGTTGGACTAGATGATCTCTGAAAGTCCCTTCCAACCCCTACCATTCTGTAGTTCTGTGATATGTTGTGTGTATGATTAACTCATGCTTGGGGTATTCTTAGCAGGGTGATTAGAGTAGAAATGTCATCCTTTGGTAGCTTGCTATATCCTCATGGAGGTATAAATGGGGTTGGAATCGTTACATCCACAGCAGAGAACATTGCTGTTTTTTGAAGGAACACACTTATACTCTTTGAAGTACCAGGCTTTAACTGTTCCTGTGGCTCAGCAGGTGGAATTAAGACACTAGGTTCCTTTGTGTTTTCCAGTTTCAGTGGAACAGCAAGATTTGGAAGTTAGGATTTGGTTCCAGGATGTGGAGAAGAGTTAGTCTGAGGATTATAGAGTCTTCTGGTTTGTTCTTTACAGCCTGCTTAAGTTTTCCTTGTTACTTGTTCTTTCTCCTTCTCTCCTCTTTCAAGCTAATGCCCTTGTCCCAGGTCTCTTTACCCAGATAATCTTGGTTGCACTTTGGTGGTTCCTTGCTGCGTTTTTTTCTCTACAGTCAGCTGTTCCTCATCACACTGTATTTCTTTCAGTTCTCCCCTTCACTATTCTATCCCTCCCTAAATCATTGAGATCTCATCATCTAATGTTGGACCTTTCCAGACTCACTATCATTCCTGACTCTTTTTTCTAGTTCTGTTTCAAGTGACTTCTAGTCACTTGAACCAACTTCATATCAACTGAGGTCCCAGTGAGTCCAGGTACGCAAATAATTTCTTTATTTCAGTCTCTCACTCAGTCCCTGGTACTGTGGTTCTTTTATACCCTTTTTTGCTCTCAAGCAATAGTCCCACTGCCCTGGCGCTCAGTTCTCAGTCCTAGTCATCCGCATGAGTCAATCCAAGGCCTCTAACATAAATCACCAGTTTAATTCATGCCCAACAGCAGCACCTTGATGTCTGTTCTCCCATTCTACTGCCATGCAAATCCTCTTCTGTCCTATTTACTCCCCCGTTAGTACTGCCTTTGGAGAGTATAGGTGAGACAGTCTCTTTGTTCACCCAAAATATGGATTGGAACACAGGGAAAAGCTGCATTATGGAAGGAATATAGGATCAGTCTTGGGATGGGGATTACTTTGTGCAGGTGGAATCCTTCATGATTCCAATTTTCAGCTGTTACGTGCCTCTCCTGACCTTGTTGTGACTGCAGTTTTCCAAGCCTTACTATCTTGTTCAAGTTTGGGTAAATTTTCATCTCATGCTGAATTTAAGTCTGTATTCCACATTATGGGTGAAACCCAAAGGTTTCCATGAAGAAACAGGTAGAATTTTTGTAAAGGTAAAATAATGTATTTTCCCTACCCACTTTGTTTTCAGGAGCTAATAATTGGGGTGAAACTACACCTGTTGTGGTTTGCTTCAGTGTTATGATTGTGAAGGTGTCCAATTATTACTTGTACCTATGAAATATTCTTTAAATTGTTGACTTTGCTTTTGAAGGTGTGTTTGAATGGCTTTACCAACTCCACTTTCTAGGATGGATTTGTAATTTCTTGGAGACCAAGAATCTAGTCAACTGGTAATTTTGTGCAAAGGAAAATTATTAAATGTATAAATCTTCTGTGAAAATATACATTTGCAGGATTACCATCTGTTTTCAGAAACAGACATCTAAAATTTTACTAATTGTAGGGTTTTTTTCTCCAGTTTGTCAATCAACTGTTTTTCTAAGTATCATCTTGATGTCACATATTGCTAATTTTGTATTGGTGGTTGAAGCTTCCTAGTGTATATATGAATAGTACAGGCTTTCAGTGATTACTGCTTTTTATATTGTTTCCCATTTAATCACTCAGCATTTTGTTTTCCAGTTCTAGTAACAGTTAGCATAAGCCGCTAGTATATAAAAAATGCCTCTCAGACATGTTTGCATTGTGTTGTCGGTATAATTTTTTCTGTATTTTACTTTTTTTTTTCCCCAGAAAATTGTTTGGTAGTCAAAAAAATTAATCTGCAGAGTGGCTTCATTCAGGTCAGGTCAAACTTGCCAAACCTATCAGCTTGACAAAATGAATAAGTTCTGCAGATCTCTACTTTAGTACTAGCAAAATAGCTTGATTTGAAAAGCAGTAAAGTGAATGTCAAGGAATATGGTATCAGAGGAGAGAAGTATCTCCAAAACACTTTTACCAATACTGCAGTGGTGTCAGTCCCTTACTGAAAAATATGGTGCTCTACCCTTATGTTTCTCTGCAGGGGGATGAACCTGTAGTTTTCTTTTCCTAAAAGATGCTCTTATGATCTAGGGTGTTCCAGGCAGACTGATTTTGATGTTTTCTTCTGGAAATGTTTTATTCTGCATGAATTATACAGACCATGTCTACATTATGAATGTGGGGGTTTTTTTTTCTTAATTATCTCTGCAGCCCCAATTCCTCTGTACGCTCCTTTGGCTTGCTCTAAATATGGACTAAATACGTTGCCCTAACCTGGCTGTCGAGATCAAAATGGCTCTAGACTGCATCAGAATTGATAGGAAGAGACCTTGGTTGAAATCCATTCTGAATCATGTTTAGAGTAGACAGAGCTGTAATGTTTTTTGGTTTGGTTTTTTTTTTTTCTGACTCAATCACCATATAAGTAAATAGCCCATACAAAGTAGACCTGTATTAGCAGAAGAAACACCAAGCTAAATAACCTTTACCCTCATGCATTGTCTTGGACAATACTTGATGAAATTTTCATCTTCTTACAGGTAGGATCTGAAATGTAATCTTCCATAATCTTCATGGCTCCCTTTCCATTGTTTACTGGGCTTCATTTCATAGGGCTGTAATCTGATTGCTTAGCTAGACAACAGAAATAAATTGCAGTTCCCACTACCTCAATCTTTGGTCTTCCAAAAAACACCATGTGGAAAACCAGTCATGTCCCTACTACATATTTAACTGAGATGTGAAGAGGAACTTTAGAAATTTAGACTGCATATGTTTGGTTAAAAAAATCCCCCACCTCTGTGAGGCTCTGTTGATGCTTCAGATGGCAATCAGAATCCAGAAACGCTCTAATGTAATTAGTAGGGATTCCATATGATAGGCTTTACTAGGCCTTTTCAGAAGTATCTACCTGGTAGGATTTCATTCAAGAACAGATTTTTATCTTTAACTGTGGGGATACTTAAAGTACATTTTTTTTTTTCAGTCTGGCAGTGTTTATTAAAAATTGTAGGTTTATATTATTGTGGACTGCAAGATATGAGATAAACTGTTTTTTCTGTTGCACCTTAATTTGCACCTAATATTATTAAAAAGAGCTACCACTGGGTGTGGGAGTGGAATTCAGTTACTGGTTGCTTTGCATTGGTTCTTGGTCTTCCAAGAAGGATGCAACTGAAAGACATGTCTTGGGAAAGACAGATGTGTATTCTCAGTTATTGGATTGATACAATGATTTATTTCTACATATTTGTGTCGTTCCACTGATCATTTATACCTAACTGCTGTTTTAAAAGACTATTTGAATAATAATTGCTGCAAACATTGCAAGCTTATAAATGAACATTACAGAATCAAAGAATGGTCAGGGTTGGAAGGGACCTCTGGAGATCATCTAGTCCAACGCTGCTGCCAGAGCAGGGTCACCTACAGCAGGTTGCACAGGATGGAGTCCAGACAGGTTTTGAATGTCTCCAGAGTGGGAGACTCCACAGTCCCTCTGGGCAGCCTGTTCCAGTGCTTCGCTACCCTCAAAGTACAGAAGTTCCTCCTCATGTTCAGATGGAACTTCCTATGTTCAAGTATGTGCCCATTATCTCTTGTCCTATTGCTGCGCACCACTGAAAAAAGACTGCTCCCATCCCCCTGGCACCCTCCCGTGAAGTATTCATAAGCATTGATAAGACCCCCCCTCAGTCTTCTTTTCTCTAGACTAAAAAGACCCAAGTGCCTCAGCCTGTCCTTATAAGAGAGATGCTCCAGTCCCCTAATCATCTTTGTAGCCCTGTACCACCTATAGCATCCAAAACTACATTGTCCCATCCATTTCAAAATTATTTTTTGAATTCTGTTATTGTACAGATTTTAACTGATACATTAAAGAACGGGAATGTAGGTGGAAAAGTTAGTTGGATTTCTACCACTGTTTACACCTAATAGCACATCTACTTAAATTATCACAGATGAAACACCAGGATATCACTCCAGATGATTTTGTTACTTACTACTGCCATATTTTTAAAGACAGGATCTAGTGCCTAAGAGCTAGCGTGTAGAGGATCTATTTTGAGCCAGGTATGAATATTGCCTAATTAAGATAGCCATAGTATTTCTGATATGTATAATTTTGACTTTGTCATTTTCATTTTTCTAGGCAATATATGATTAGATCATAAGACTCTCTTTTAAAGTGATATTTGATAAAATATATTACAGAAGGACATAGAACAGATTTACAGATATTTAGATTAGTGGTTGTTATTAAAATTACTATACATTCAAGTGGCAATCTTCCATTTTGATATCAAACACTGAAATTTTTCAGAGAATGCCATTTGACCTTCAGGTTTAGCGAACAGCTTGAGATTAGCAAATCACTGAATAAAACTAATGAAACATATAATAAAACAGGAGTGGAAAAAGGAAATAATTACATAACTAAAGCAGCAAAATAGTGTACATTTTTATTTTTGAGTTTGTATGAATAAAATCATATAATATTACTTTGCTTTTAGATACTGTCAAACAGCATAATACTCTTAGCTTCCAAAAATAACATGTTTTGTTTTGCTTTCTTCTTTTTAGTCTAATATTACTACTAAATAAAAGATTGTCGGATTTTATTTTTTAACCAAAGAAGGGGAAAATAAAATACAGCCACCTCTGGGTAAATTCTGACGGTGAACAACAACAACAAAAGAACGTGCTTACACTTTTATCCCTTGTGGATTTCTTTTTAATATTTCAGAGCAATGAACATATGGCTGTTACTATCAGCACTAGTGTATTTGCGGCGATGCCTATCAACATCCACCAGAGAGCAGGGCAGCTCCAAAACCCACATCTTTTATGCTGTGGAAATTGATGGAGACAGCAACACAGCCAGCTTCTTGGCCAAACAACATGGAATGCAGTTCATTTCAAAGGTCAGCGCATATTTAAACTTGCTTCATTACTCCCACCTTTATGCTTGAGATTTTCATTTTTTTAAAATCAGTTTACCTAGAGGTTCCTTTAGAGACAGAAAAATGAAAGTGCTGAATCCTATTTTCATTTGGGGATATCAAGCTTTTTATCAAATTATAGAGGTGGCGTTTCAGAATATTTCATATCTGATCAGAGGGAAAATCCAAAAATAATTTTCTCTTTATTCGGGAGTCTTTCAGGCACTGGGACTGTTTTATTTATTACTTAATATTGTGCTCCAGTCAATCATTTTGAATTCAGACAGGAAAATGGAATTTTTATTTTTAAAAGGAAAAAATCCTGAGGAAAAATGCTATTGGAATAAAGCAGATTTTATTATTTTTAAAAATACAAATATGTATTTTCTTCCTCTGCTAACTATTTTATTTTCCTTTAACCACAGTGCATTAATATGAAGACATATATTAAACAAAGGATATTATAGAAAATCATATGTTGGTTAATTACAGGCATTTTATTTCAGAGCATTTCTACAAGGTGTATCATTGAGCTTGAGGAATTATGGCCTTGTAACACAATCAAGGAAAATATTTTTCTTTCTTTGGACTAATATCTCAATGCACACGTTTTCTGTATGTGTTCTATATAAGAGTGTATAAACATGAATTATGTATTTATATTGCATTTAGCTTTATTTTAACTTTCCATCAGAAGAAGGTTATTCCTAAAATGTATGTTAGTACTCTGGTACACAGCCCAAATAGAGGAAACACATTAATACCTTTCAGTTACAGTTACTGGTGTGTCAAACTGGACATGTATACCAGTGACATAGTGTTAAATTTTCCTGTTGCTTCTAGTTTAGAAACATCTTGCATCAGTTAAAGTAGATCACAAATAAATTATTAAAACTTTTACTATGTTAATCTGTAACAGCCTCCCCTCATTGACCTGAAAGTTCATTGCCAATTTTAATGAATTAAGCCTTGAAGTGCTCCTGTTGCTTTTATCTCTAGTTTTCAGGTGTGAAAAACAGAGGTAGAGTAAGTTCAAGATCCACACAGGAAGACTGTGGCCCAGTGAGAAATGGAAAATACATTTCTAAATTTTCAATTCTGTGCTGTAGCTGTAAGAAATTATCGTAAGAGAGAAAATGTAATTAGCTTATGAAGAAGAGGCAGTGCATTATACATACCTCAGCAGCCACTATGGTCTACCCCAGTCATGAAAATCACTGAAGGGTCCCAAGGAAATCTGCACCCAGTTTTCTCTTAGAATGACGATGACACAGCCCTCCCAGTGTGTCACCCTTAGTGTATAAATATTAAAACCACCACAGACTGTTATAATGAGGATGTTAATTAAAAAAAAAAAACCAACAAAGAACACTGAGGTATTAGACAGTAAGTATTTCTGTAAAGGGTGACTTCAATGATAAGGTTGCTAAAAAGGGTTTCCTCAGGTTTTGAGTAGCACAGAGGTATTTTGTACAAGGGGAATAGATGACAGTTTCTGTTGCTATACAGTCTGAGCACTATTTATAGCTAGGTTGCTGGAAAAAAAATTGGTAGTGTAACAGAGCCAATCACACTGTATTCTTTCTTCTGTAATATTTATCCAGGAAAACACCTTTTTATTACAGTGATTATGAATAAGAAAAAGCAAAAGATGGAAAGAGAAATGCGGGAGACATAGGAAGGGTTTTTCCCCGGCTTCCTGGTTTACAACCTGTTGTATAAGCAGCAGATACCTTTCTTAGCATTCTCATTTCAACTATGAAAAAAAAAGCTTCTGTGGTATTTAAAGCTTATGGTCTTTAAGCCATGAGGAGCACTGCTAAAGTATTAAAGATTCAAATATGATTAAGCTTAATATTTTTTCAAACTTTTTGTTGGCTTGTAATAAGCTTACAGCATGTGCTATGTGGTAAGACAAGATGATACTAAAACATTATTTGGAAAAATAAACCTGTAAAACATGATAGAACTTGTCACTTAAATTCCTGGGTAGTCGGGAGTATTAGTAGTTTTGCAGATAGGAGTTATGCTCCTATTTTAGGTTCCCATATGACAAAGCATTTGAAACATATACTTAAGTTCAATCCTTTTTCAGAAAACAAAATTGTAATCATTTGCCTAAGTACCTTTAAAATAAATGGGATCGAGGCACACGCTTAAGTGCTTTACTGGATAAGACTGGGCTACTGAATGGGGCTCTTAGTGAAAACACAGTCTTGTTTGAGAAAAATGACATCAAAGTCTGAAAATGCTATCTTTTAAATGTGCTACTGTCACCACAGGAAACAGGCTCCTGTAGAAATGGTAATTATGTGTAACTGTGACATCCTTGCTTCAGCATGTTAGTTGCAATTTGGAGTTGCAGTTTAAAGGCATAACTTCCCTTTGGCGTAAGTGTACATTTTTACTGTGGTACAGTGAATAAAGACAGTGAGTTGTGTGTTACTTTGGAGTGCTTCCTCTCATTAAATGTCGTTATGTGTTAATATGCAGATGCTTGGCAAAAAAGTAAGAAGATTATAACCATGAAGAAGGCTACCAATTAGGTATCGCATTGGAATGCACTTCTTCAAAGTGTAACTCTTGAATGACATTTAGTGTATAAAATCCAAAATGTTAAACTCTTGACATTGATTGCAATGCTATTTCATTTCACATTCTGTGTCAGATAACTTATGAATAGAAACAGTGTAGGTGAAGAGTTCTTTTCAAACTTACTGTTATGATTTCTCTTAACCTTAAAATCACTGACTTAAAGTTTCTGTAATTAAAACACTCATTAAATACTGTGAAGATACCCCCTGCATGTAGGAGAGTCTCACCAGTTCTAACCTAACCAAAATATTTTGCAAAGAAATGCTTACTTTGGTTCTAAGTTTTGCATTTCTAGGTGATAGCATTGCACTCAACAAAGATTAGAGAAGACAGCAGATATTAAATATAGTTATATATCAGAGGAATGCATTAGAATCAAGTGTGTTAGGATTCTTTCACACAAGTGTGTTTTGAGTCACCTCAATTCCTTTATTTTTATCATTATATCACTGTAGGATATGGTGCCATCCACTTCAGTTTCATTCCCTTGTTTCCTTCCCCACTATTTAAGACAGAGGTTGTAGAGAAGATACAGACTTTACTGAATTTCTCTGGTCTCGGGGAAGGAGGTGGTAAAATAGTAAAACTCGAAATGGGAGTGCATGCACACCAACTGTGGGTCATCAAGAACAGTGGCTTTATTTGGCTGTATAATGCCTCATCCTTACCTCAGTGAAGTCAACAGAAAACCTCCCATTGACTTTCAAGGGAGCATAGAAGAAGAAATGTTTCTATGTAAATGTATCCAAGTAGCAAATATCACTAGTACTTGAACTGTGTGAGACACTCATAGGTAAACAGAGTGAAAAATTGCAGATTTGATCTCAGTCTTCCAGTCTTCCAAAGTGGGATTTCTTGAATCCTGTTGTACATTTTGCTCTTGTGTAGCAGATACAAAACCATGAAGAAACACTGGGGAAGCTACGCCTAAAATCGGTTTATGTTCTGTTCATTTAAAGAAGTAAGGCTCTTGCACAAACAGGTTTAATTGACGGCTCTCTTAGCTGAGATTTTAAAGTGAGCACCAAGTTTCTATGGTTTTACATAAGTCAGACAAAAGAAACTCATCAAGTTTTTCCATGTGTGGATTCTTTTTTTTCATTTGGATTAGTAAAAATCTTGCATAATGGTGAATTTGAATCTCAGAGTGAAACTAGAAAAGCCGTAGTAGTGGAAATCAGGTTCACTGGCAATTATATTACTGATGCATTCATTGCTGAAAAAAAACTGTTTAATTGCTGAATCAGTTTTGGAGATTTTGTTAAGTACATACACATATACACGTATACAGGTAAGTATAATGCATATATGAGTGTATGCTTGGATGCACACACCCAATACATACTTATCGAAGTGTATAAATACAGGTATGTTACGAATTTAATTTACAACAAATTTTCCTAGCTCTATCGGGTATTTATTTTTCATCAGCAAAACTCTGAAAAATATTATATAAAAAGTATGGGGTGTTTGAGAGTTATATCTAAGAATTTGTTCTTGATAATGCAAACTGGGAACACCTGCAGTGCAGTTCAAGGTCTTGGTATTTCTACATTTGTATAGAAACTACGAACAGGTCTTGGATGAAAAAAAAAAAAGAAATGAGGATTTGAAATGAATTCTTCTGATCAGGAGTGAAAAATTGATTGTATGTCTGTATATATATATATTTAGAAGGTAAAGTCAAGCTGGGCAGCAAACCCCACTTTTAATAAAAATGGGTTTAATACAGGTACTTTCTAGGAATGAAAACAAGATTGCTGAATGACATTTTGACTGTGAGTAAGGTTAGTTTCATATTCTTTATTTCTTTCTCTTTTTCTCTTATTTTTTCTTTCTCCCTCTTCTTTTTTCTTTCCCTTTCTCCTTCATTTTCTCTTTTATTCTCCTCTTTTTAAATTTCTTTTTCAGTCCAGAGAAATTTTTAGTGATTTCATGACAATTTCTGCTTCCCAAAATCTGTATTTTCTTTATTAAGATTTATTAAGATATTTTGCAAGCTGTATGCAGAGCAGATATAACTTGATGTTTCTGAGTTTATTTATTACTCTTGTTTTATGATAAATCCCTTCAATATTATTGTACCTTTAAAAGTTGAAGTACATGAAATCTAAGGAAGCTATGGAAATACCTCTTGCTGAGCTGGACACAGGCTTAATAGATCCTATCCGAGAATGTCTGTTAACTTACATCACCTCATGCTATGGGCAAGAGTTCTGAATAAATTATTTCCCTCTCAAGTTTTACAGCACATCTTTAGTGTATTATATTTGCTGCAGAGTAACTTCTGGGATAAGCATTTGTCCCTGTGTGATTTTTTTTTTTTCCTATTCTACTGCTTCTATTTATCTGGAAAAAGTATCTTACATTTAAACTACTATTTTAAAATTGATTTTCTCCCTATGTGTTATGTGGTTGTTACAGAAGACAAAGTGATACACCAAACCTTTTAAATGGGAAAAAAAAAAGGGTGTGTTATGGGTTTTGATTGTCGGTGGAGTTAATTCCTTTGCCTTGGACAAGCCAGGAAAATCTGTTTGGTTTTTTTTTTTTTTTTAAAAAAGGGAGGGGTTTCTGTGATAGTGACAGATACTTACTGTTGCTACTTTTCCTTCTCCTTTTTACCATCCTGTGAAGCTATCAAAGTGTCCAAGAAGTGTTCCCCTTGTGGCAAAGAGAGGAAAAATCCCTGCTTCTCACCGAAGTCTCAAAGTAGTAATAGCTGCATTTGGCTAAATCTGGGGGGAAAAAGGACACCTTACGTGGCACTAAGTTTGTTAACACAGCTGGTGAATACTTGATGATTTGAAAAAACTGTCAAGATCCTTAACAAGGGGTACTACAGTAAAAGCTTTCGCTGTTTTTCTTTTGTTTACATATGTGATATTATAACTGATGTTTTCTTTAGTACGGCAGTTGCTAATTCATCCTATTTCTGTTAAAACCGGATATTTTTCTCAAATATTCTGCTTCTGGAGCCATGTTTTCTTTCAAAGAAAGGCACATTAGTTTTTCTATAGCATAAAATTAATACCCTCTTAGGCCATTGATTGAAGATTGCAGTATTATTATATTGTACTACTGTAAAATAGCGCCATCTGCTCTTTTAATCGCAGCTAAAAATTCTCTTGCATTTCTTGAGTGTTGTGAGGTGTAGATTCAGAAGGACCATACATCTTTTCCATCATTTTGGCTGTGCTGTGTAACACTATTCAGATGCATATGTGACAACAGCTTATGTATTCACCCTTCTACCAGGTGAATGCTTGAAAAGGGCTTTACAAAAAGGCAGAGAATTATAAGCACTCATTAGTTATTACCAATTTATGCTAATATACTAGGAAACTAATCATTTAATCGTTCTGATTGAAATGATGGGCATGATTCACAGGAGATGTAAATTGGTATAGCCCTATTTAAATCAATGAAACTATACTGATATATGCCAGCTGAGAATCAGGTCCCTCATCTTTATTTGAATAATTTAATGGTAGGCTGACCAGACCATTAGAGAATACAGTTAATAGAACAATCCTATCTTGAAACTGGAATGGAATATGGAAGCTAGTAATGTTAGATGATTTTTTTTAAATCTTTTTTTTTTTCTCTCTATTGTCCTGTTGAGTAGACAAGTCTTAAGTAGATCAAGTTTAAGCTTTGAAGTTAGTGGCCTAATGATACATTTAGCAAGCAACCACAATGTGGAAAAATATTGGAAAACATTTTTACACAATACTGCAAAACCAACCACTTTTTGATGACTTTTGAAAAAAAAAAAATTATTTTACCTCTGCAGCTGTTGATATTATTCACCACTCTGTCCTCGCACTTAACTAGTCTGATGTTAAAATAGTAACTACAGTGTAAAAGAAAGGTTAATAAAAAATGAACATCACCATGATTCATCTAGGTCTTGTTGATGAAGGAATGTTCCCTATTAAACATACTCATTTCAAATTCTGGATGCCTGTCGTTGTAAGGAAATAGTGTAAACATGGTTACAAGCCTTCTATTTTTTTAAATGAAAGTATCTTAAATAAGAGTTATGAAATTGCAAACTCTCCCTGGAACTACAACAAATGTTTCTTCTCATTTCTTGCACCTCTGGGACTGTAGCACTGGAAAATGGATGCAAAACCCCATAAATTTGCCAGATGCTTGGTACAGGGTTCCCCGCATACATTTAATCCCTCACTATTTTTGTCCCTAAAAGGAGAAAAAAAATCAAGATAAATTGGAATTTGGTTTAATTTAAAACATATTACTGAGCTAATATATGCATGTCTATTTTTTTCAGTGATTGCCAGAGGTGTTTAGCAAACTGATGTCAATATATCGTGTGTGCATATATTACATACATGGAATGGTATGGAGTGCATGGTGGGCCAAGTCGTTTATTTCTATCAATTTACTATGGAAGGTTCTCTGTAGAAAGTGGAAGTGATGCCTCAAGAGGCAGTTCAGAGTTTCTTAAAAGCAGTTTGATTTTAAGAACTTTGGTGTCAAACATATGAAGTCATACAGTTTCCTACATCTTTATGTTGTTTTACAAGAAGTATTTTGCACCACTGAGATCCAACTTAGTTTTGAGGCTGCATTGGTAGGCCGTTTTACTTTGTAAGTTGATGTAATGACAAGTTTAAGCTCTGGAATCTGGATTTTAAGAGAGAAGTGAGAATAGAAGGCGAAGGAAGGATTGCTTCACCTGATCAATCATTGCAATGTTTTATAGTACTTAATTGTTTAACAATTATAACGCTTTTTATTTGTGTGGCGCACTTCATTCAAGACTGTAAAGATTCCTTACCAATTTAAAGTTTCATAGAGTTTCTGAACATGGATCAATATCACCAGAGCTGTGAGACATGATTTCAGTAAATTTTACTCACATGGGTTTTTGAAGTAACTGAAAATATTTACATCTTTGATTTATGTTCAGACAATAGTTTCAACTAAACCTAAGTTGGGAGAAGAGTAGGAACTTTGCTCAGTGTTGTCTTCAAAATTAAGTATCCCAGCAAAACAAAAATTAGTATTTATTTTAACGTGTAAACGTCTTGCTTTTTAATTTTAAAATTAAAAATTATAAAATAAAATTAAAATATCTTTAAAAAGGAAATTCCAAATATTAGATGGAAATTTTACATTTTGTCTTGGACAACTTTTTAAAAATTGTCACAGACTCACAGCATTGTTGAGGTTGGAAGGCACCCTTGGAGGTTGTCTGGTCCAACCCAGCAACTCAAGCAGGGCCACATAGAGCCAATTGCCCAGGACCACGTTCAGACAGCTTTTGAATATCTCCAAGGGTGGAGACTCCACAGCCTCTCTGGCCAACCTGTGCCAGGGCTCAGTCCCCCTCACAGTGAAAAAAGTATTTCCTGATATTCAGGATGTTCAGAAGAACCCTCCTGTGTTTCAGTTTGTTCCTATTGCCTCTGGTCCTGTCACTGGGCACCACTGAAGAGCCTGGCTCCATCCTCTTTGCACCCTCCCTTCAGGTATTTCTATACATTGATAAGATCCCCCTGAGCCTTCTCTCCTCCAGGATAAGCAGTCCCAGCTCTCTCAGCCTTTCCTCATAGGAGAGAAGCTCCAGTCCCTTCATCATCTTAGTGGAGCCCTGAACTGGACACAGTACTCCAGGTGTGGCCTCACCAGAGTCCTTACCCAGGGTACTTACTCTTTTTCTTCCTAATTCTCTTCTTCTGACCACCAAACCAAATTTTCTTGTTTTTTCCAGCTCTGGTTATCATAGCCATTTTATATATTGATAAGATCAATCATTTCAAGGCCACATTAATATTTTAATAGCAGATTCTGGAAGAAGTTCCATAAGTCCTATTTGCCACTGTTTGTGGGGAAACAATGCTAGTGAAAATACAAATGAAAACAATGTTTTAAAGAGGCATTTCAGATGAAGTCCTTAATTGTCTGCTTTAAAAGCAATAGCACGATGGTGGGGAGAGATTGCAATGGTCTGAGAGGATAATAACTCAGGAAAGTTAATGGCTTCTTTGGAAACGTTGGTGGAAGTAATAGTAGTATCAATGTGATGAAACATTTTGTTTAATATTAAACTACATTGTTCCAAGTGGAATTTACAATAATAGGGCAGATCATTTTCTCACTGCTTTGACTTGTGTACTCAAGAGAGTTCTCTAGATACGGATCTCTCTTCCTTCCCATCAAAAGTGTTTCATACTGGTGCGCGATCTATCAGAGTCTGTGTAGACAAAAAGGAAGCAACAGACAACTGACGATTTTGCAGGTAGAGGCTCAATGATAGGTGAGGACGAAAATAATTCAGCATCAGCTGACAGGAGTGTTTTCTAGAAAAAAATCCAGTAACAAGTGGCATCTTCTACAGCTTAAATCATCATCATCATAAATAAGATTATTTCAAGAACTTTCTTCTCCACACAAGCTAGGAGCTGGGATTATCCAGCATTCCCGTGCCAGGGAGGGGACAGTTATGACATGTATCCAAAAAGTGAGGGTACGTGGAGGTGTTACTACTTTTTCTCATGGACTGTCACAAAAACAAGAACTGCTTTGCAGCTGATGACTTAGTGCCAGTGTGAATGGAGAGCCTGCCCCCAGGATGTCTGTAGGCACATAGAAAGTAATTCCTTGAACCAAGAAACCTGAACAGTTCTCCTTGGCATCGGTTCTCATGTGCTGAAATCTTCATGGAGAGTTTCGACTGGTTTCAGCATCACCTGAGAAAGCCATTTTGCAGTCAGGATGCCTTTATCAGTATGTGTCAGCATCCTCAAACACTTGCCTCATTCCCAGTCTGAGAGGAGTATTTCTAATCAGTGTGTCTGAGTGTGCGTATTATAGCATGCACACGCATGCACACACACACACACAAGCAAACAAGCACCTGTGTACACTTTTACTTGCACTTCTTTCGGGGACTAGCACAGCTTTATGTGCCCTCTCTACGTGTGATTAAATATTAATTAGGCTTCTAATATAAGCAAGTGAGTTCACAGGCCCGAGTGCCACATAAATAATGCATGAGGTACCCGAAGGCTCAGCCCGAGAAGCTGATTGGCCACCTTGGATTTGTATAATTATGAAGTTTCATTATTAACAGTGGAAGCAGTGGAGAGATTTGCCTAGCTTGAGGGACTTTGAAAGCATAAGCTGTCTCATTAGGGAAAAAGGGAATAAGGCATAATATGCAAACTTGTTAGTAAGAAAAAAAAAAAAGGAATAAAAATTAAGCATAGCTCTTTAACGGGAATGTTTTCTATGTATATATAAATATTTCTAAGTGTGTATAAAAAGACTGAAATTCAAATAGGTGAGGTCTATACTACAGCTATTTAACAGTTTTGTTTGCAAGAGGTCTTGCTTAAAAGCTTTTGTTCTCAGTATAAAACAATCTTTAATATTTTACAGAAAAATCCACAGGTAGCTTAATGGGTTCTGCAAAGTGAGAGGTACGGAGGTGAAAGAGAATGAACACAGTCCAGAGTTCTTGCTAGAATGTGTGTTGTGCATGCAATTAAATCTCAAGGTCAAACAATTTACAGACAATTACTTTTCTAACATCTCCAGAAATGCCTGCTTACACGTCTTTAATTTTAAATGATACTGATATTCCAATTCTCCCCAAAGGTTAATGCTGACTAAATCCAGCTGTGACCTGACACGATGCGACAGCACAGTGCCTAATTATCCTCTGGATAGTCATTTACTTTAAACCATTAAAGAAATAGGCTGAGAGGAAGATTTAGGACCCAGAAAAAATGTTAGCCTGACTTCTTTCTTCTTGAGGATGGGATGGGCTGAAAAATAAAAATAAAATCTTGCTAAATGTTAGCCATTTGCTTTGATGGCAGAAAATTGTTCATCCCACTCTGTTTTTTTTACAGGTTAAATTGCTAACTAGTTCATTTTATCCATTGCCTACGGCTGGCGCTAAATGTCAGTGACAAATTTTGTACTTGTCTTGAAGAATGAATTAAGTTATGCACAAAAGCTATAGTGCTCTTTTTAAGATGAGTGAATTGCAGAGGGAAAAAAAAAGTTGCTCGTTTGAAAAAGGATTATTTCGATTAAAGGCCTTTTCTATTGTAGTGGAAGACAGGTAGTGGTTTAAGATAATTCCGACAGTTACCTCCCACAGAGGCTGCAGTCCTTTACTAGAAATTTCTTTAAGAGCACTTGTGTCAGATTATATACTATGATTATTATCATAAGACCATTTGTGACAGTAAAGGGGGGGAACAATTACAGAAAATGGCAACTATTATTCATTAACTAAGGTAAAACTGGTCTTTCTTCAGTGAGGTCAGCATTCCATCATCATCACACAAACCTTTCTATGGTTTGTAGCAATGGCAATTAAAAACCCCCAAAGTATTCTCTGCCAAATGTTGGAAGAAGGAACAGTTCGTTCAGCAATTTATATTGAGAAGACCTGGCACAGTCTTCACAATCCATCTGGTTTTTAGTTGTCTGGCTCTGGTAGCGCCCCATCATCTCCGAGTGAATAAAGTATCTAAGAACAATTGATTCCATCATAGTGTTTGAAACTCTAAACTGGTTTACTATCCATAGGCTAATCCTAAGGGAGCCCTACATGTTCGTATTTTACTTGGGTTTATTTTCATGTGCACTATATCTGTTTATTGAAAATCTAAGGAGAGCTTGAAGTTAAGACTAGACTTTACAGCTGCATCTGTTACAGGGGAGCTTCGATAAAAAGTCAACATCTCTCACCCCACTGAGGTGGCATAACTGATGCTCTGTTGTACTTGTAGTGCCTAATTTGCTCTAGATATAATTACTACTACAGGGCAATAATTATTTTTACTTTATTTTTTTGGATTATGGAAGTGCCTGGTATTTCCAACTGTAAGCAGAGTACCATTGTGCTGTGCACTGTACAAAAACACAGATTTGGAAGAAATGTTTTTTTTAGTGGCACCCACAGGTTTTGGCAGATACTTTTCTCCTCTCACTGTGTGCATAAATATTTTCACTGATACCAGCTGTAGAAAGTGATATGGTAAATGCTAATCTCAGTACAGTCATAGCAGTCAGAAATGGAAGTTAGATCTGTAATTTCAAGTTGAAAGCTGAAATGAAAAATCTAGTGATTATGCACTACTGCCCTAAGGTACTGAAAGATTCCCTCTTTCTTTCTCTCTATGCTCTTATACTCAGGCAAGGGGATAAGGTTGCCTCCCCAGGAGAAAGAAGAATAGATATTATCAGTTTTCTGGTGATAACACTGCAGCTCCTGAAGACAGTCTGTCTCTAAAAAGTTGTAGAGGCTGGGACACATCTCACCTAACTTTGGATATAAAGTATAGATATCTCAGTCTTAGCTAGTCATTTTTGCCCCTATTCTAGTGAGTGGAGAGAAACGGGTATGACCAGATGCATTCCATGTCATTTCTGGCTTCTGTTTAGGATGAGATCAATTGTCCTCTTGAGGTGGTTGGTTTTTTCTGTTAATTTTAGAGAGAACCTAAACTTGGTTGCAGTTTTAGATTCTCACATTAGGGCACATGCATCATACAACTGATAATTTTCCTTTTCCTTAACTTCTCATCTCTGGCCTGCCTGCTCACACTTGAAGAATTCATTTCCACTCCCTATGCATGAAAATGTGTCCTTCAAAGTTTTTATTAAGTATATTTTAGGCTGTCTCTCTGATATATTTTTTCCATTTGTAAATACCCACACTTTTGACCTTCCCTTTGATAAGATAGTAGGAGCACCTTCGGTCTCATATTTTTGGCTTTTTTTTAATAACCTTGCATCACATGTTGTCGTGGTTTGGGCTGGACTGGCCACTGAGACAAACGACAGATGCTCTCCCCCACCTCTCTCTCCAAGGAGAGGAGGGAGAGAGAGAAAGAGACTTATGAGTTTAGAAGGAACTAAACTACTTTAATGAAACATTAATAATAAAGTAATAAAAAGGAAATAATGAAATATATATACAATATATACAAAACCAGTATCGAGCTCCCAGGATGATGATCACGTCACTGGCAGGCACTGGGAAAGTCCCAGACTGGACTCAGCAACCGATGGGAACTGAATTCTGGATCTGGATTCAGGAATGCACAGATTGGGATCAAAGGCAGACAAACAGAGTCCTCATCAGACGTTGGCCATTGAAGAAAGAGAGAGCTGACCCTTTAATCCCTCAGCTTTTATACTGACCATGAGGCAGATGGGATGGAATACCCTGTTGGTCAGTTTTGGGTCACCTGTCCTGTCTGCTCCTCCCCGCAGGTGCAACCCCTCTACGCTTTTCCACTTCCGACTGTCCAACGGGGCAAATAACAGTGAGCTGCCCTTGGCTGTTATAGCAATAGGTAGAAGCAAGAGCCTCTCTGTATACCATTCCTTGGCATAATTATAAATAATTGGGTCTTATCTCTCTCAGAGCGACCAGCGTCTGGACAATATGCTGTTAATTTGGGAGAGTTCAGTTCATTAGTAGAGGCTTAGCTGCAAGGTAAAATTACCAAACAGAAAATTGGTTCTGTTTTACCTCAGACTGGGATACTTATGTAGCTCTCTCCTAAGTTTTGTCTTCACACATTCTTTATAGTGTGAATAAGTGTTGTGTTTTGCATAGGGAAAGACTTCCTTGCTTCTCTTTTGTGGTATATGAGAATTTGGTTAGTGCCACAACATTGCATGAAGAAATGATGCTGAGATAGATATTTATAATTTCCTGTAATACTGCTTTTCAAAGAAAATATTGGGGGTTTTGCTCCCAGTTACCTATTCCTTGCATTAGACTGTGTCAGTAACTGTATTTATAACTGTACGTTTTGCTGACTGTGACCATTCAGCCAGGTGGTCCTTTGCAGCGGTTGCACTCAACTTACTGTTTATCATCCTACTGACCTCTCCGTGTTCTGATTACTCAGCTTCCTACAAATGATCGTTAAAAATAATGTGACATTTGGGCAACAACTACTCTTTTTGGCATCTACTAAAACCAGCATCACATACTGATAATTTGACATATTTGGTGATTTGAAATATCGATAAAGAAACTACTGCATATTGGAACCTGTCAGTGAGTCAGATTCTACATTTTAGTTACTCAAAGTAACTAAAAGTGGCTTACACAAATTTAAACATTTTACCTAAGTCATGCAGTGGGCAATGGAGAGAAAGAGAGGCATCTTCAGAGGGGAGTCCACCTCACTGACTCCAATGGAAAAGCAGATCAAAATTTAAATAAAGCAAACAAATAACAAAAAAATTCAAGACAAAACCAAAAAATGTCTTTGCACATGTAACTCCTCCAGAAGAAGAGAAAGAGAAGGAGAAAACAGCTCATTGGTAACAGGTCATTGTCATATTCCACAGACAGTCTGCAAACTGTAGAATGGGCTCTTCAAACCCTGGCATGTTTCTCTTCACTGCCTGCTCAGTATGTCTTGGAGACTTATCTCACACTAAATATTTAACTTTTAGATGAATAAAATTACATGGGAAGAATATCAACCTGTGCTTGCGGTTTGAAAATGGGTTTTTACGTTTCCTGTTTTATTTATTTTTGAACTAGGATAATATTATTTAGGAAAATGTAATAGTTAAGTATGTTAAATATTGCATTCAGTTCTGCAGAGTAGTAGAAACATTTCAGTTTCATGTTTATTCTTAGAATAGAATTCTGGGAACTGTATCTTTTCCTTATGGCCTTTTTTTGTGTCTTAATTATTAGATGGTCCCCTGATAAATTCTGTCTTTTACTAAAAGTTGTAATTACGTTCAGCTGAAACCTCCAGCTTGGGCTATAGAACTTTCTGCTGAACCTTATTATAATTCCCAGAACAAATGTGTACTGATTCATAGTTTCTGATCCAGAGACCCTGTGACTGTGAGACCGCTTCCTCAAGTGGAAAAAGACATACTCATCAAGGAAATGTTTCATCACTGTTACAGCTGTAGCTTTGAGAAACGTCTTCCCTGTAATATTACTTCATAAAATAAAGAAGAATTTGCAAAAGACAGAGTGTGAATATGCTTTGGCACCCAAGAAGAGACTTAAAATATTTGAAATATTTCACGTGGATAAATTTCAACTAATTATTGTAAATGCTAGAGGAATGCATATATATGTTTAGTACTAAGCACTACAGAGCATACCTCTGTTTTATTTTCCTTTTAAAGCTAAATGCATAAACTAATGCAAAAGTTCTGCTTTCCCTAATTCTATTTAGTAATTTATTCTCTGAGCATTTGGATTGAAATCAGTGGGAACTTTTGTGGAATAAGTTAGTACTTTCTGTAAGCATGGGTAAGAAAACACACTCCTCACAAACAATACCAAGAGGCAAACAAGATGTAACACTGTATATCCTGGTTAAAATTTAACAGTTATTGAAGTGAGCACAATACGAGAATTTTGAGGGGGGGGAAATGAGTAAAATTCAAATAATCAAACTAAAACTGTTGCTATCATTAGGTAGCAAGATGTAATTATTTGTAGTGGGAGTAAGCTGGCATATTAGAAATAACACACATGTTCCTGCCACAGGTTTTACTGTGTTTAGAGCATACTGGTGATCTGAGATTTCCATTTTTCATATTGAACTCATTTCAGTGTAATTGTTTAATTTCTTTCCTGCAACGCTACCTTTTACCTGTTGAATCAAAGTATAAGTGTCTGGTAACTTAAGAGTATCAGAGATTTTTCTTCCTCTTTTTCTGGGAATGTGTTTCCTCTCAATAATGAATTAGTGGTATATCCAGGCAGAAAGAAACGTAGGAAGCAAAAATATCCCTTCAGTTGCAGAAGAGGAAGAACACTGTCCTCGCTGCAGGCTCGGCTCCTGCTGGCTGCTCCTGACGGCACACCTGGCGCTACAGGGCAGAGCCCACTGGGTGAACAGCAGGCACTGGCTTCCCTCAGCTGAACATGCCTAAGAGGTGCATTTGTGACAACATCTAGCTTGTTTAAAAGTGATTGTCGGAAAGAGAAAGGATGCCGTGCTGTTTGTCTGGAGGGAGTCGATCTACTCGCTGCCGGCAGTAAGGTAGTAGAGATCATATGATGTGCAGAATAAAAGCTGATCAGTAAGGTTGTTACGTTAACGATCAGTAATATGAAAAAGATAGTAAAAACCTTGAGTGCTAGTCCCTCCCCATACACAGATTTGTGAAATCTGCATTTCACAAGAGCACATTTGAATTCAAAATGGTGCATTTTGAGTTTGAGTTAATAATAAAGTCTTGTTAATGTTTTACTTAACAAAACATTTCTATGCACAACAAGAATTCCTCTTGTAGGATTCTTAAAGTGCCATAGTGATTGGATATTGTAACAGACATTATGTTTTGGAGTTTTTCTTTTGCTGAATGAGAAATATTTCATTTTCAATTGAAAATCACTATCGACTGAAATTTGTCGCTTGGTCATGTTGCCAAAAAGCTGGTCCAGCCTCATTTTCCTCTTTTCTCCTTTCTAACATACGTTTATCTTGGTCTTTTCTTAAGTGGTGGTTTCAGTCACTTTCAACCTTTTTTTTTTTTCTGAATAATAATCATTAGTTTTACATTTTCAGAACATCTCTCCTGAGGCTTCTTTGTCAGCCCACTTCCCCTCAGGATAGCTCAGGGTCCATTTGGATAAGTTGCATCTTCCCTTGCCTGGGTCCTCTAAGGAAAGTTAACCCTTAGTGTGTCCTTAATACATGACCCATTCAAAAAAATCCCCAGTTAACCCCAGTTCTAAAATTATAGAGCCAAGCCTGTAGTAATCTTAAGCCTAAGCCTTTATTGTTGTTCCAGTGACATAAGGGTCCATGATTCTGTATAGGTTCTTTCACAATGAGAGATAATTCAGTTTTATTTCAAGTAGCAATTAAATTTTCGTTCTTGCTTTGTTTTGGTTTTTTTTTTTTTAAATTGTGTTACATAGATTTGCATATCTCAGATGTATGCCTGTGAAAAAATAACACAAAATATATTTTGAAGTTGTTGAGTAACTCCAACCTGAAGGATGATGAAAAGGGAGTCATCATTGCCTTACTAGTTTTTTTCCCTCCTTATTTCAAATTCACTACAGCCAAGAGAGGACACATTAGGATGTGTTTGGCAGAGATTCCTAAGGGTAACAGAAGCAGTATACAAGAAAGAACAAAGTCATATTAGTTTAATTTTGCCTTTTTAAATACTGTCTTGGCATGTGAAATGTTCTGAATCTAAGGGCATTGCATAAATAGAAACTGTATTACACTATGGTGTTTATCAAATGCTCCTCATCTACTGCACCACCCCCATAAATCCACCAAAGCTTTTATTATTCAGGGGTGGGAAGGTAGGCAGAATGGAGTGAAAGGTACAGAATGATTTAACACTGTGGGAACTTAATCAATAAGACTGTTGCAGAGAACTCCCAGGAAAGAGTGTTGTTTTCCATCCAGATGATAATGAGGCAGACTAGCAGCAACCTCTGGAGGAGGAATGCTGGAGCAGTGAATCTGTGGTACAGCTTTGCTAGTTGCTAATTAATAGTTTGAGGCCAAGGGGACACCTTTTTGCCCCTTTCTACTTGTAGTTTCTTTGTGGCTTGTCCCACATACCTCTTTCACTATTGGGGTCACTCTGTGCTGAGTTAGATTCTGGAAGTTTATCCAAATTGAACACCAGTGCTAAAAATCCAAGTTTACCTTTCTTGTCCCTCCTTTGTTCTTGGCATTATTAGTACATTTGTATTATTATACAATTCCTCCCTGTATTACAAAAATAGTATTCTTGTGTAATCTCTTATCCCTGTGCCTTGCATCCCAGTGTCAGACAGCTGAACTTATTTTGATGTTTGGCATCTGTGGTCTGACTGGGAAACGTCAACAAAAGCCAAGCTGGATAACGGCTGAACATGGCATATTTGTGACGTGCAAATTTAAATAATTTTAAGTGGTGTTAGCTTGAAGAGTTTGAGAATGCCTGTTTCATGATGGTTAAGTTTAGTATTGATTTTTTTCACCTTTATCTGGAGTTCAAAGCAGAACAGGGATCCACTTTAACACGGCTAAAGCTCTGGCTGAATGATGCCATTATATATATCTGTATCTGTATATCTGTGTCTTTGGGACACGTATTCTCGTAGTCCTTTGGTTCTTCCAACTGCCAATGTAATGATGTACAGAAGAAGTATTGTACAGAAGAAGTATAGAACTATAGAGAAAGCAAGTATTGTCTCCATTGCTAGAAAAGAATTTAGGCAATGGGAAATTAAATTGTGAAGTCAATGTTGGCCATAAAGCAGATAGCCATAACGCAATGTTGGGCACTGCATCCTAGTAGTGTATTGAATCCAGGTTTTCCAAGCACATTTTATGGGAGCATCTAAAAGCATGTCATAGGTAAGAATGAATTTGTGCATTGTTTTGCTAAGACATGGGTAAAAACTACTACATTCACTAAGAAATACAAGGTGACATTTGTTTTAACACAGTGAAAATGAGTGGTAGTCAGCAGCAGTCCTTCCAGGTTTCCAATCCAGTAGTATCACTACTACGTTGTCTTACTTCCATAAGATAATTTACTTCAAGATTCTTGAAAGATTTTCTTAAAATATTTTCCTAAACCACACTTGCTGTAATTAATCAATGCTAAGAACAAAGCATATGAATAAAATTCTCTTTATTGATGGTATGTAGTGGCTTTTGTTGCATTTAGTTTTGGTTCAGGTCATTATTTTGTTTTCCTGACTCTTGATTGTCTCATCTTTGTGCTAGGCTTGTCACTACTCTTGTAGTCATCCAAGGCGCAAGTATAATAGCAGAGAAAGCAGTGGAGTAACTGTACCTGTGTGCCAATGTATTTTTCCCAGTTTCACAACAAAAAGCCCCTGAGACTATGAATGCTCATTTGATTTTTGCTGATCTGAGAGGTCTGTGCCATCTTTGATAATTCGCCACAGCAGATCAAGCTTTACATGGAAAGTACTGCATTAACTAGAACTTTCAAGTGTTAAACATTTTTAAAAGACATATTTAAGCTTTGGGGAGGTAATGAAGATGATTTTTTTGCACTGAATTTAAAAAAAAAATTATAATCACTTCGTCTGCTAATGAGTGAAGTGAATCACAGTCTGTGCATTTATGTGGGCTCAGAAATATTTCTGTTTTACCTAGAAATTCAACTGCTGTATGCAAAATTATCTAGAAATCTTGATTTGGCTACAGAGCTCCTGCAGAAATTAGGCATTCATTCCCCTAGGCAACTTTCAACATTTGAGCCTAAAAATAGCACATTCGCAGTATAATTTGTAATTAATAAACCCGACTGGTATTTAGAGACTACTGACTATTCCATTGATAGTGTTGTTTCCTTGGCTTTCCTGTCTGTCCCTCAGTACGAAGAGTTTCTGTTGGTCTTGTGCTTTCATAGTAGGAAGTTTGGGGCAGAGACCTTTGGGTCAGTGTCTAGGGTAGCACCTAGTGCTTTGGTTTCCCAATTCAGAGCTGGCATTGTAACAGACAAGTACGCCAGAAGTAAATTATTTAGTACTTTACGTGTGTGTCTTCTAGCTGTTCAATGCTCATTCTCACCAGTGACTCATGCTGCAAGAAGGTTTGATGTCGTGTTGGTATAGTGAGAGTTTGGTAACACTTTTTACAAAATAGGAGATATCTTCATAACTGAAAGAAAACGGCAATACGTTTTACTCATTGGTACACTGAAAACTGTAGTGCAAATACAGATTTAACTTGGATTTCAGCACAGGGCTGTCACAATGGCATATGGACAGAAACAGCAGACACCAGATCAGGAGTCATTTCTGGTAGGCACCACAACTATATGTGCATGAGCACGTGTTCACTCATATATACACACAGTCCCTAAGTAGTCTTTGTCCTAAATAGATATCCATATATTGCTCATGATTTACAATGATTTTTGTTTGTGAACCATCTGTATTTTCATTTTCTTTTGTGCTTTGACAGAATATAATTATTTCTGAAACGTATAATAGGATCAAAGCATATTTCATTATTAGAGAAATTACTGCATTATGTTAGTGCCATCCTGACTGCATGAAAATGTTAATCCAGTTTTGTTATATTTTTTCAAATGAGAAGTTTTTTTCTTATGAAAATTTTGTGAAATTAATTGTTTGCTTTCTCCCAACCTCTGAGGGGTCTATAGCTTCAGAAGATATCAGATAAAGGATGATGACATGTAATGAGAGCAAGATTTAGCTATTAAACTTCCTTGACTCACTTTAAATATTGATTAGAGAAACACTTCTGGGCAAATATTTATATTGAGCAATAATATAATTCAGTGATCCTTTTTTTTTTTTTAACTTTCTGAATATCATTATGTCTTCAGTAATTTAGCCTAGAAAAATACATTGTTAGCCATGGGTTATATGAAAAAGTCCTAGATAGATGAGACCAAGAAAGAAAAGTAAAATTTTCCAGCAGTAAACTGTCATTCATATGATGCAAAGGCGCTCTGTGTTGCACAGCCTGTATCTGGCCTTTCCCAGGGTTTGGGACTGTTGTACCTGGGATATTGGCTTCGAGCCATTTCTAATATAATGCTAATGTTGTGACAGATACTAATGAAACCACGCTGTTTCTAGATAAGGCTGATATTGGATACATAGGCAGAAGAGGTAATTTCCTTACTCACTTTCTTAATGAGCTCAAGGAGGACAGAGGAACCTTCCTGCATCTGTGAATATCTTCTAGATTTTATTAATTTTTTTAACAAGAATAGATTTATTTGCATGTTTTTGTTTGCTGCAAATATAACCATAACAGCTGAACATACTTGGTAACTGAGTCATGTTCCCTTTGTAAGGGAAAAAATATATGTTAAAAATTCTCAAAAAACCTTTTAAGAGCCTAAGCAGCATCAACATATTTGTGTTTTAAGATTTCTTCCTAGCTTTTCTCAAATGGTGAAGAGTCCAACTTGCGTTCCAAACACAGAGGGACAAAATAGGGATATTATACATACTATTTGCGTATTATCTGAGTGAGATGGCTGATGTTTAATGACTGATTTTTATTTCTTTATTTACGTTGAGCCTTTGGTTATGAAACGCTCCAAACATTCACTGAAAGTTTGAGGTATTCAGGTTAGAGAGCAATGTGGAGCCTCCCCACCTCAAGGCAGCATGCTCTGCTCGGCTGTTGCACGCTGAACGTCTTGCTTGACTTACTCGGTGGTTTTGGTCCAGACTGAGAACTGAATCCTGCAGGGGTGCTAAAGAAGTACGTGCTTGCTTGACAGGATATAAATCTTGACAGAAGTAGCTGAGAAGGGAAAGGACAGTGTGAAGCCAGTTATCTGGACATATCTGGCATATCCGTTGATCCTTGTACCAAAATTAGATCTCCGACAGAGATTTTTTTTGCATTAGGTGGGAAAATCAATGCAATTTTTAAAGACATTTTCAAGTATTTCCTATTAATCAAAATTATTAAAGAGATAATTTTTTTCCTTAGAAAAAAAGAATTCCTTGGTCTGTTTCTCAGGTAGAGTCTGTGTAGAGTACCAGTGCTGCTACCTGGATTTGAAGAGAGCTGCTCTGATTTAGAATTGCAGGGTTTGGTCTCTTGCCCGTAAATACTTTATGAAATAGTCAAATCAGTTTAATCTTATTTGAGGTTGTAATACATGTTTCACACGATTGTATTAAGGATGTATGCCATGATGAAAACTTGGCTTTCTGTTGAAATGGTATTTGTGTGTCCATATTTCAGTATAATTGGATTTTGTAAAGTTTACTCTGAATTTTGAACTAGTGTTTAACAGTTAATTGTAGGTTGTTTTAAAATAATTTTATATTATCTTTGATTGCTGATGTGTAATGTTGAGGTTCCTTCACCTTAAGTCTTACTTTCTTGCTACAATATCATGTGTTGCTCTAACTCATATTGTCCTCTGTCAAGTAAGAAGTAATGCAACTTATTTTTCAGACCCAATTATTGAAAATGAGAGCAGTGTGTACTGTTCTAATTGAGAGGCAGGACCAAAACCCATATAGTGGTTTAAAACAGAAAGGAAAGAGAGGTTCTAAACACTCTATAATGAAAAACTCCAAAAGGGAACCTAGGTTTCAAAATCTTTAAGGTGAATAGGTAAATGCTTGAGATGCTTTTTGTCATCTCAAAGGATGCAAACCCAGAGTCGTAGAAATATTATCTGCCTGCTAAAATATGGCAGCGAGCCTGAAGTAATATTCTAGGACAGTACTTCCTCCTTTTGTGAAAGAATGATCCGGCCTTAGGGATTAGTCCACTGTCTGGCTGAAGCAAGTGAAAGTATACACAGCCAGAGTTGTGTGGGTGTGCAATAGCTGCTTTAGTGCTTGGTTACCATTGCAACTTAAAATTCTAAGGTTATACAAATGTTTGCAGAAAAAGACCAGCCTCTGTATGAAATGAAAATAAAAATATAGTGTTAATTTGTCTCAGGAATGACAGTGATTCTATTATAATTCATTAAAGAAGGTATTTGACAGCAAAGCAGGTGCATGTTAAATATAGTATTTCTGACTCAGTATGAAGGTTCATCCTATACCAGTGTAGCTGAGTTAGTTTTTCTGATCATTCCATTTGCAAGCTACTCTAAAGTACCATAAGACTTTTCTTCACTGTATTATTAATTTCTATTTTTTCTATTTGAACTAGTTTTTCTTTCTGATCAGGTATTGTCCCAAATTTTTATGAACATAACATTCTGAATGTGATAGCGAGTAAATGCATGTCTAATTCTAACAGCTATCTTGCAATTTTTTTCCTCCATGCTTTCTGTCACTGTTTCTGACTTTCAGCGTTCGTGTAATTCTGTTCCTACAGCAAGTTATTTCTGCACATATCTAAGCTGATAGATCTCTTTCATGACTGATTGCATTTTTCTCATATCCAAAGTGACAGATTTGCAGAACTTTGGGATTGGCATGAGATGGTCCTGGACTTATTCTCTCCTCAGTTTCTTTTTTCATGTTTATAATTACATGGACCAGGCTATTTTATGTGACAGCCAGGATGCTCATTTATTTAGTTGTTATCTTAAATATTTGTTGCTCTTCATGTTCAAAGTATCTTCTTCAAATGTCCAGTATCCTATTCCCCAGGTTAGTGGCACACATTGGTTAGGTTTCTCCTTCCAGCATACAAGCTGAGCAAGACTACTTCCCCTGTCCTGTGACGTTTCACGTGAGCAGAGCTTTAAGTCCAGTTTTGCTCACCTTTGCTTATATTGTTGCCTATCTGGACAGTATCCTTACTGACAGGGATGGTGTAAGGTCTTTTTTTGGTTATTGTGTCTCTGCAATTACCTACAAGTTTTTTGTCCTGTCTGTGGGAAACAGTAGCTGTGAAAGCCCGTGGCAAATTGTACTTCGTTAGTACACTGCGTAGTACCTCGTAGTGTGTAGTGGAGAACAACTGCAGCTCAGATAATAATAACACGGGCCTCTGTCAAACGCCATAGATCAGAATGTTTCCTCAAGATCAGAAAGTTTCCTCAAGATCAGAATGTTTCCTCAAGAAAATGTAATACCACAAGTAAAATGAGATAAAATACCACAAGTAACTGAGAAAATATCCTTGATGGAAGAAGAGAGTTGTTAAATCTCTACCTATTACAAATTCTCTGAAGATGTGTAGGACAACAGAGTAAGGTTTAAACAGCACTTCCAGTAAGTAACTGCAAGAAATAGATACCTCAGAATAAAGACATTAAGTGGTAGTGTTATTTCTTTTGATAGGATGACAATCACTTGATGTTTTCAGTAGTTCTCAGTTACATCAGCTAAGAAAACTAGTTGTCTTAGAGATATTTGAAGAGTATCCCATTCCATATAAATATAAAATGGATGCATTTTCTAAGCAAAGATGGAACTCTCAAAGTGTTTGGGAGTTATTTAAAGGCAAGTTTAAATATTGCAGGTTGCGGAGCTAATTGAGTCTTTTCTCTGAAACCCAAATGGGACTGGGACCTTGGACAGAAAACTTTGGAAAGCTGCTGCTGACCAATCCAAATTTAAAAAGTCATTTATTTTGCTACATAAGAGTAAAGTAAGGCGAGGAAGATGCTCAGAGAGAGTAGGCAGTGTCCTGATGCTGCAGATATAATACAGGATCTGCAGTGCTGTAAAAAAGGTATTAGGCAGAAAGGCATTAGAAGACCAAAAGAAGCACCACAACTGTAACCTCAATAAACATGAAAAGTCCAGAATTGCAAGAATTGAACTCCATCAATTTTCAACTCCATTGAAAGTATTTTCAGGCTGTCACAGGACATCACTACATAAGTGCTACTGCAGATAAAACCCTTCACAGGAGCAGTAGTGGACGTTGCAGTCAAAGATGACTAAACTGTCAGCTCGGGAGAAGCAGGACATAGAGTGATTTACATCTGGACAAAGAAATAACGAGAGTCTGTAATATTAACACTATGGGAAAAACTGAAATAGTAGAAAATGAAAGGGCTAAGCTGTATGCTTTTTCATTCAAAGTGCATGTTAACAGTGTATATTGTTCACTTGACAAAAATATAATCTGCAATGGAAATAGGGAAGAAATCCCATGATAAAATGAAAAATTTGGCAATCCTTTCAGTTACTCTCGAGTGTAAGTATTGTCCTTGTAGAGGCAGAGAACTGATTAGGAAAGACTTTGAGAACAACTTTTAAGGTGTAATAAGCTCTCAGCAAACTCAGAGTACTGTAATATGACTTGCTTTTTCCGTAGCCTTGTCTAAGGTGAAATATGGATCGAAATTGTTAGTTATACACACATTTTGCAGAGACAAATGAAAATCGTTAGTACTGAGTACGTGAACACCATTTTTCGTAGTCTCTGCTGTTGTTGAAGTCAGAAACCTGAATGGGACTATGTCTACAGCCTCTAGGATAGCGATACTTAAATTATTAAGGAAAAATATGGCGATAAGAAGACAGAGATTAGAAATATAAAGTCCAAGAGAAAAATATGATATCGTGGATATCAAGTAAAAAAACATGTTAAAGGTAAGAGTTTCAGCCTGTTGCATATGTCAAAAAAGAAGATCAAGTTGAAAGAAAAAATCTTGTTGATACAACCTGAAAAAGATCCTTCCATGGGACCAAAGCTGGAATAGATTTGATGATATTAACTAGTTCTTCGAGGCTAAGAACTTGAGGCTAAGAAGACTCTCACATTTCCAAGATTGCCCTTCGGAAGCTATTCTAGGTAAAAAAAAATATATAAATAATATATAAATAAGTACCTAAAATTTATTTTCTCTTGGCACAGTAAATTTAACATCTGATAATCACCCATAGTGTAGCAGGCATAAATGCAAACATATTATTAGATTAAACATTCTGATTATCACCTTGAAATACATACACTGATCTTTGGCATTGATTTAACAAAGGGATGGAATCGTACTCTAATACACAGAGGATACAAACCACAAAGGACCAAGTCCATCACCTTTAGTGCCCTTGGGAAGTTTGTTGACCTACCTGAATATTTTATACTTTGATGTGCTTCATGCTGAGATCTGGGAAGACCACTATATTCTGTATTAAAGGTAGTTGCCGAAACAGGGGCCTGATTTAGCAATCAGTTTTGAAATGGACATCTTGAATTTCTCTCTCAGTTTGGCAAACATGCTCAGCAGACATACAGAAGTAAGGAAATGGAAACATCTCCCAGTCCCTAAACCAGAAGCCGTGTGCTGGGAAGAAATACTTATCAGAACTGAGAAATTATTAGACACTAGAAGTACTTAATTTCTTAGATTCTTGTTGAATCATAAAGGGTCATCTACTGTTAAAATGAAGAAATTGTTAGAAGCTGTATCTTAGGCTTGGTTGGGGAAAAAAAACCCAACAAAAACCAAACAACCATTCTGTAGTTTCTAAATCCTTAGGCTCTATTTTTAATTGCCTAAACCAATATTTTTTCCAGCCTCAGATCATTCAGTAAAATAAAGCACAACGATTTGGATCATTATTTTAATTAAAAAAACATTGAAATATTAGAGAAAGTTAAAGCTTTATTGCAGCGCTTTTCTAAGTTTCACCTGTAAGCGCTGGGGCAAGGATTTGGAGGAATGGCTGTGCGCTGGGAGTGTCATCAGTGCAGTGCAGTGACAACCATACATGCCCATTGTTTTGCATCATTAGTACTGTACTGAATCTTTAGGGAAAAAAAAAAAAAAGAAAAAAGAAAATGCCCACAGAGAAATGTAGCCTTTAGAGTCCAGTCTTTTTTATTACTTCACTACTTTTTTTCTTTTTTTTCTTTATACAGCACCTAATTTAGGCCACAGACAAAAAGAAAATGTATCTTGAATATGCATCACGGGTTCCAAAAATGAAAAGAAATTGGATTTGGATAGCACTTACTCAATAGACAGATATGATACATGGTAAGAAGGTGCACTGTCTGCCCTGTGATAGATTAAACTACTTTGTAGGAAAATTACTGTGAGCCAGTCACCACCACCACCGTGGCTAAATCTTTAATAAAATTCTCTTCCATATTCAAGAGCGAGGTATGAAGTACACAATAAGCAGAGTGGAGTAGAGTGCCATTTATCAAACCACAGCTAGGTCTGTAATCTCCTGCTTTATCCTTTTTTAGTACTTTATTTGTCTTTATTGTTGCAAGGAAGCACATTTACCCAGGGCAGTGGGCTTTCAGTGCTGATAAACCTTTTGTTTTAAATTCTACCTGTGGGGTTTTTTCTCTCCCCNTGGGAGTAATTAGTTTGTTTTGTTTTGATGGTCCCTTGCTTGTTACATGTTCTTTCACCCTTCCCTGCCTGACCTGACCTTACCTCTCTTGTCTCTATGCTACAAAAAAGGATACCAAAGCCTCTAAGACATTTTAAAAAGAATACTCAAGCCTGTGTGGAAGACCGTCTGGGATGTATTGCATAATGCTTTTTTGAGGCTATTTGGCAAGATGGCAGTGTTGAACCATGTTGCAGTTGGCCCCTGGGTGGCACTACATGGCTAGACCTGGGACCAACAAAAGCATTTTTGGATAAAGGCAGAAAACATAATTGAAGCAGTTTTCTTTTTAAGAATTAAAGACAAGTCTTTACACTAAATTTGTTGACATTTGCTGAATTCAGTACAAATACACAGTAATATTAAACTGTGCTCCTCTTATTGAATGAGATTCCAAAATGTTCTGTATATCTTGACTACCTGATAATATCTGGATCACTTTTGGCAACATGCTGATATTAAGTACAGATGCAGTGGAAGGGTCCTATGGGTAGAAGTATGTGACTAGAACTGCTTTGTGCTGCCTGAATATGCATACTACCAGTCTGTGCTGCAGCCCTGGGGGTGATTTTTTTAGTACTATTATAACCCTTTTTATTGTTTGAATAGCAGTTTTATGACAAAACATTTATATTCAGCCTGCCTTTGTACTTGACTGAAAGAGAGCAATCACTGAGAATGATAAGGCAACAATGGTAATGATAACTGCATTTATGGAGGCTTACAGAATTTAAACGGGCATGCAAAAATAGACTTACAATAGTGCTCTACCTGCGTCTGAACTGGTTTGGGTATATTTCTTGTGCCTGGCCCGTGTTTGCTTATTGATGGAGATGTTGCCTTTTCTCCCATTTTTCTCCCTTATGGCATTTCTTCTGTATGAATCTTACATGTGTGTGCATCAGGTTTATCCTACCGCAGAAAGACGCCATGGTAAGATGGAGGAACATAACCATTTTTCAAAATCCGCATCCCTGAAATCATTGCTCAACTTAAATATCAAGTTTTCAGAGTTTGTGGTTATATGGTCTTGCAGCAGAATGGCCATTACCTGTCTTCCAAGGTCCTACCCCTCATGAAAAATGGGCAATTCTTTCACTCTGCCTTGAGAAGAAGTGGGGAGTAGTACTGGACATTGGAAAGTAATCCAAGAGTTTAAGAGCAGTCAATCTATTGCCTGAATATTTTTAAGCCAAATTAATTCTGCTTTTGTCTTCCTTTGCTATAGTGTATTCTCCCCCTCGAGGTTTACACAGACATATACACGCATGCCCACACACACACATTTGTGTATTTCCTTAAATTTATTGCTTATAGAAGAAGGCAAGAAAACAACGAGAAGGTTCACTGTGTTTTGGGGGGAGGCAGATAGTTCCTAGATCTCCCATTTTTCTGTGAAGGGAACAGAATTATGCCTAAGTCTGTTTCTACTGTACGTTTTAGTATGGATTATGAAGAAAGAAGGTGTACACTACACATTGTTCTAAAGATATTTTAGGGCTACATTCTGCCACATTGTTCACAGGCTGCTAAGTAGACTTACCCATGTTAGAGGCTTTCTTACGAGGGGAGAGACTGTCCTCGTGGAGTTAGAATGACAGATTCAGCCTACATTTTTATATACTGTTTTTCAATATTTTAAAATAATTTTGTCAGCAAGCTAATTTATGTAAAAATCTCTGTGGACTCTCTGTTTTTATAAGCCAAAACAAAAAGTGAATGACCATTTAAAAGGCTTTTATGTTTTGAGCCATGCATTAAGATTTTATTGATCTTGAGAGCTGGTAATCTCAATATACCTCAATTTCTTTCGTACTATAGTTTTCCTATTATATAATTTTACTTTTTTCCCCACCTATATTTTAATTTTCTGTACTTACCAATCCATTACAAGTTGATGGTATACAAAAGCTGGGTGGCAAATTTGTGAAAAATAAGTGAGTCTAGAAATGGCGGACTTGGTAAAAACAAGATGTATGTTTTATTTTATTCATTTACATTATTTTACTAATTCAAAAACTCACTAGCTGCACTACATTTGTTAATGTACGTATATGATCATTTAACCTGTTCATGTGTTCCTGTCTGTGCTATTTAGGCTTTAAATATATTTAAATTAATAATTCAAATTCTTTTTTTGCCATTGAAATATACGAAATGCAAACAATAACTTGCTTTGCCTAAGTTCTTACAGTATTTTACTGGAATGCTGTATTCAAAGACATGTCATTTTCTACTAAATGTCTTTCTAATTCTTTTGTGCAAATGATACCTTTTCCCCAGGCCCAGCTACTTAGTGGATATTATTGAACAAGTGTCTTTTATAGGATCTAAAAAAGTGCAGCATTATGTGAACGAAATTTTAAAAAATGTGTATGGACTATTTAGGAATATGCTTAGTGAATATTAAGCAAACACCTGAAGTTCCTGTGCTGCTGCCTAGAACCAGCACTTCATTACCTATTACGTGCAGTGACTTTGAATTTTTTATTAGGTACTGGTCTCTTAGCCTGTAAGGCTTGTGCATGATGTATATGAGAGCGATTTCCAGCAGAGCGAAGCTTATCACAGATCCACCTAAAAGGTAAGGATATTTTTTTAATTTTTAGTTCACATGCAGAACAGCTGCCTGCAGAACACCTGCACGCAGAGCAGGAAAGAAATTTGGTTTAAGGGTTGATTATACATGTCTTACCCATATATGGTAAGTCCAGAAATAGGCGCGATGAACCTCAGATAAACCCAGAATATGTACATGGAAAGAATAATACCGTAATATTTACCCCCTAATTTTGTGCATTTTTAGTGCATTGTTTTCAAGTTGGTGAGGACAAAGGAGAAAGGCTTAAATATACTTCGGATTTATTTAGTTTCTCCCAAATCTGTAGTATTGATATCCATGGTTTAGACAAGATAATTTCTAAAAGCAAAGTTGAACTGTGAATCTGGCAGGTGATGTATGCAAAAAACCGAATCATTGTTATTGGCGTTCCTCGTATTTGCTAAGGAAAACAGTGTTAACAAGCGTTAATAAGTATTAAGAGAAACGAGAAAAGCAGGAGGAAATGATGAAGACTTGAGAAAGGCAACTAATAAGAACGAGAGAAGGAGAAAAGGCACAACAGTAAAGCTAGAGGTAGTAAAGAAATGCATTGATTACTTTTTCACTGAAAATGGCTTAAATGGGCTTTTGAGGGTGAGGGACCTTATCACATAGGTCATGAGTGATGAGTCCTAAGAATATTAGTTTAAGTAATTCAAATCAGGTAATTCGGGAGATAAATGTGCCTTAAGGAAGCATGGGCTACGTACAGAATGTGGTGATATGCTGATGGTTAAGCTAACGGAATTTGATAAAAGAATATAAGGGGTAGAAGGTTTTGAAACCCAGGGTCAAAAGGGACCTTCTTGGTCTCCGAGTTTCTCATATTAGCATCATAAACTCAACAAAATCCATCTTAGAAGTTTTTTGCTTTTTCTGATAGAAATCTTTTCTTAGACTTCCTTTTAGAAACTTATTTATTTTTCCATTCTACTTTTTTCATTCCCAATTTATAAATACTTTTTGTGCCAAAATTTGCCTCTTGGTTGTTAACTTTCAGCCTGATGTTTTACCTTTCAGAACAACTTATTTTTGTTTCTTCTTTAGCCGTTTCCTTATCCACTTTTCAATTTCACTGCTAGCCTATGTATTTTTCAACTTTAATTACCTTTTCACATGTGGAGTTGTATGAAATACCTTGCTGAAATCCGGATAGATATTTCATCGAGCATTATCAGTTCTCTTATTAAAAGAAAACTATTGGTTTAGTCTGGCATGATCTTCCTGCCAGCAAGACATCTTAGTTTATGTTGTATTTAAACGTCGTAGTTTATGTTGTATTCTAAAGCGTCAAATGTCTCCTTTTCCTGTTCATCTGATAACAGAGCTGTTAGTGATAGCGTAATGAAATCACTGCTCTAGCAAAGGGAAAGCCTTGTCAGCCACACTTTCTGAACAGTGAATTTGGGTCATGCCATTTAAGAAAAGGTTTCCTTGAAAGCAGTCTATTCCTGATAATAGGGCCCTAATCCATTCCCCAATCAGACTGAGTATGCATATCATGACAAATCTTTCCTCCATTAAAATCGTTTACTATCCTAAAAATGAATTAGCTGAATCAATATACTCCTCCTGACGTTTCCCTGAGGAGACAGAAGCAGCTGCTTGAGCAGCAAGTGCTGCCTGAAAAGTCAGACACCTCACTTGACGTGGGCAATGAGGCCACCACTGGTGTCACCAGGGAGAAAGAAGAGGACCCTTGTAGGGAACTGGGGAAGAAGGTTACTCATGGGTGCCATGGTTTTGCTGAGGTAAAACGAAAATTCAGATATGACTATTAGAACTGGCAAAGCTGCACAGTTCTCAAAATGTGCAATAGTAACAATAACACAACCCCCAAGAAAGGAAGATGAGAAAGAAGACAGTTATTGTTTCCTATGTGTCATGCTCCTCTAACTACTGGAACTTCTTGAACATCTGTGTAGAGACTTATCTTCAATTAATTCATTAGATTAATTTGGTTTAAAGGATAGTTTCTGTAGAATTTCTTATTATTTGGCTTCTTATGCTGTACAGATGTCCAGGTTTGTAATGCTTAAGATATTTAATAATGAGCATATTCTCCAGTTTCGACTGTTTTCTGCAAAAGAACAGCAACGCTTCAGAGAATAGGAAAAACAAGGACAAAAAGTCAGATATAAATAAGTGGTAAGATTTGAGCTGGATGCTTTCAAAAAGGTTTAGTGTGCACAAATTAATGAACGTAGGATTTCTGCAGAGGTGGTAAATATACTGGTTTTTCAAGATTTTTTTCTAAATTGAAATATAAAAACAGAAGAAATAATGCCATGGAACAAGTATTTTTTAAATTGAAAAATATTACTGATTGCTCTCTATGGCTTATTATTTTTCTTCTTTTTCTATGAAAATTAATAGCTTTTTAAAGAAAGACAGTGTTAACATACTGAGCTATACAATTAAAATCTATTCTCAACTTCAGAAGAGCTGGTGATAGAACTTGATTTGGAATTCTCCATCAAAATTATTTTTCAATAGAAATAATTCATGCTTTGACATTAGAAGTGGCATTAGTATGGGTCAATAGTAGAAGATCCCTAATTTAATTTGAAAAATGAGGTTTTGCCATTTTTGCAATTAGATAATCAAAATTTTTAAAAGTGAAAATTTTGAAGTGTACTTTAAAAAACTTTTGCTAATAATTACTAGTTAGTTTGTACCAAAAATTGCAAAATCAGTATAAAAGCATTTGTAGTGTTCTAAAATTACTGAATATATGTATATGAATTTTTTATAGTTTCTTGAGTAAATCAGTTCTGGTTTTTTTCTGATTGTTTCGAAAGCATATTTTGAAAGCTAAAATTACATTTTGCCTATATCTGCCCATAAAATGTTTCCTACTGATGTTTGGTTGATGTACATTATCATCTGATCAGCTGACTAATAAACTCACAGTGTTTATTAGTGTTTACATCAACCTTTAATTTAGCAGAAAGAGCTGAAGTTATTTCTCTTTGCATAGCAGGGGTACATACTTGTAGCCAAGTTGCAGATTTGTATATTGTGAAATGGCTGAAGCTGGTTACAAGAATGCTGGTTGTTGGAATTCGGATAATTGCCTTCATCAGCAAATAATATAATTTTCAGTATATTACACTGATTCCTTCTTCCGCATTTTTTTTTCAACATCAAATTGAGGGTGCAGTTAAATATCAAGGCTATATTGCTTTCATCCGTAGTCACTGGTGCTGTGGAAAGCATGTTTTAGCATCGTACTTTTATAACAATTGGGTCTTTTCCTAAAATCTCTTTCTTTGTTCAGCATAACTTTAATATGTTGGGCATGTCTCCTTTCATCACAGCAGGGGACACTGTGTATTTGCGGGATAAACTAGTTCCATATTAGCAATGTGAAATCTGTTTGAACATGTTTGCATATGTATGCCAGTTGATAGTGCCTTTTGAGGTGGTAAGTGTTGGGGAATTGTGTCAGCAATAGTATTTTTTTTTTCCTCAATAGTTAATTCATATCCTGTAAATATGCCATTCCCATTACACCTAAATGCTATTTTTGTTGTCTATGAATATAGGATATGTGGATAATAGCACATCAATAAACACGTCTAGAAATTAACGGCTGGTATTAATGAGTGGAACGCAAACGCTGTAACTCACAGTTTGCTCCTTTAAAGAGAATCTCCCAAGGTTGCTGTGCTGAAAGCTTTTAGGGTTGTTTTGAATACGTGTGTATAAGAGTTTATTCAGGGAGTTGAAGCCGTAAAAGAACTGAGATTATGTGAGTCCCCGTGTTGCATACTCAAAGTTTAATACGTGGAGAACTTGAGTGGGAATCTGTATCACAGCGGGTCAGGAGCCAAGGCTCCCTCTGCAGCGCACGGAAAGGGAGATTGTGTGCTCCAGCGAAGATACGTCAGGGAACTGCTTCGTCTGAGAATCTCAGTCAGGCTTAGGTATCGCACCTCTCAGGCTTGATTTATCTGGTGTAGCTTTGGACACGTGCGGAAGCAGAACGCTGGGCAGCTTGGGAATATTAGTGATAAAAGCTTACGTGTTTATGTATGTCTTTTTATGTCTTCAATTTACATACCAGTATTCAATCAAAGTCCCACTTCAGATGCCTCACTCCATTTGTAAATCTTACTTTTTCCTTTCCATTTTATCTAAATATGCTTGCTGATATAAATTATCACTTTAACTTACTTTTTTATTTAGCATAAGAACAATCTTGACTACTTTACTTATGAATGGTCTCCTTTGCACGTTAGAGGTGATAGAGATGAGAGTGGATGTCTGGTTTGTTATTTAGGTAGAAAAAAATATTTTCTTATTTGATTTGTAATCCTGCCTAAAGAAAGCTGCACCGCATTCTGTTCCACTACAAACTCCTCTTGATTTCACGTCATTTTTAAGGTTCATCTTATTCTTAACTATTAAAAACTAAGTAAATTAATGATCTCAGACTCATTTTTGTATGGGAAGGACAGAAGTCCTTCAGAAGCTACGCTGTTCTGTGCTAAAGACCAGGAAAGAAATAAATCACACAGGAAGATATTTATTTTTTTTTTACAAACCTGCCAGCAAGCTTTTCCCTTACTATAGGGCTCACATTTAAACTATTTTTAATGTCATCTTTTGGCAAACAATGTATCTTTCTCCTTGTAAGATGGAAAGAAACAGCTCAGTAATAAAGAATACTAATTTCTGTGTCTTTCTCATTTCTGTCTGGGAGGAGATGTAATTTATAGAAGAAAATTACAAATCACATTATGAACTGCCTAAGAATTTCAGGAAAAGAAACAACTTCTGGAAGAAAACATGAAAAGGAGTACAGGGACTAATATTTTTTTCAGAAGCGTAGACGTGAAATTTCCTTTATTGAAATGGACATATAAAAATATGTATGCAAACGTCTGTATCTCAGAGAAAAGTCTTTGAAATTGAATGACTATTTCCATCATGAACACACAAGGAAGTTTTTTGGGAAGGTCAAAAGATGACGTGAACATTTCCCTTTTGGGCTATTTGAAGGAACGTCTACCCTCTTGAAACTGTGACTGCATCCAAACTGTCATTAACCTAAATACAAATTCACTTACACATTTGCATCGTAAAGCATATGATTTAATCACATTAATAAAGTGTATTGGTGTGGGATTCTGAGGGAGCTGATATGAGCTGGTCTTTCTTATAGCATGACTGTATTGCCATCACCGGGCTTTGAAGTGGCTGTGCCTGAGCTTTCTGAAGTATAGTTGGGATATGCTCGTTTGAAGCACAAGGTTTGTAGCATGGGAAAAAATATTCAGGAGATCAATTATTACTCCTGACTCACAGTGTGTTCGAGCTGTCTTTATTACTTGTCATGGAGACAATAATTTGATTTGACAGGCAGATTGGATGTTATTAAAATTAAAGGATTTCGGTTGCCTTACTGCGCATGTGAAGTGTTCTTACGAAGATCTGCTTCATGAAGAGAACCAAGAAGGCTGTGTCACTGGTTTGGTCTGCAGGTAAAGGAGTTGGAAAATTGCCCAGTTGTGTGATTGGTTGGTGAATGAGTTGCATATAGTTGTCCATGGTGAGCATTTGTTTACTAGTGCAATGCATCTCTCATGTTACTAAAGTTGGTAGAGCGCACCTTTTCCAGGGAAGACAGGAATTAGCAGTTTAGAGTGAGGGTTCTGTCGTGTTACGGGTGTTACTGCACTTTTTATTGTCTGCTATGAACCTTGCGCTACCGTTTGGACCCCATTTACCAGATACTGTGTATTCATGTATAAAACAATAAGCCTACATAAAATTATGAAATCAAAAGAGAAAAGATTGAAAAGCAGGTAGATCTAAGAGAGTAGAAAAGGCAAATCATGTACGGTTGCAGCATGTTTTCGGGTAAAGTTTATAAGCTTTTTATGAATGAATAAAGCAGAAGAAAACCTTATTTAGGGTTCACTGGAAAGTTGCTGGGAAAAGGTGGCTTAATTATTATTTCCACTTCGTTAAAAAAAAAAAAAGGCAAGTAGTGATCTGTTCATGAGCATGTATAGAATTATCCAGTTTAGTGATCCTTAAACGTACTCTGTTACTCCTGTTTCATTAAGTTGTAACTGGTGTAATTGGTACAAATATATAAGCTCTTTTTATAGGAAGGGTTGCCACTTTTATTTAACTCCTGCGAGTTTAGGCATATTTAATGTTTTTTTTTTTCCAACCTTTTGGTGAATGATCTTTTATTTCTGCCAAAGTAAATTGGTGAGGGGCAGCACACTCCGCTTAAAGCCCATGTTCTGGGTGTTTTACACCAGTCCAGTTTTACAATACCTATTTTCAGACATCTAAGAGTGACGGTGTAGAAAATGTCTGATCCTTGACAGTCCTTCCATAAACATCCACTGCCAGCTGGTAAACTATTTAGGTCTCTTAAGCTGATCCTCTGAATTTTTTAGAAATATATGTAGTAGTAAGAGGCACGCATTACTAGGATTTTGTAATATGTTTTTTCCTATCAAAGAACATATTTCTATTGTGCTCTAATGCTAACACTTAACATGCTTTTTTTTTTTTTTTAAGGAGAGCAAATGTTAGTAAATGTACAGGTAAACCTACCAATTAATTAAGTCTACATGTAATTAAGTAAATGTAAATTGCCATATGCTCAGTACATTTCATAACCCTGAAGATAATAATTACCACATCCGGCTCATAATGGCCTTACTTTCAAAACAGGTGGGATATTCTCCATCTCTTTGTTTTTTCTTAGTTATAAGTTTCGGACAAATGCTAAATGCAGTTACAAAATATAACTAGAGCAGAACTGTTTGTTTGAATTTACGAATACAGACTTAAAAAATTCTAAGTTCCTGTCCTTGCAGGTAAGGGTAGACAAAGAACTGATTTTCAGTCCATCACATGCAGCCTACAAATTTGAAGGTGAGGCAATTAAAAAAAGTTTCCTCACCTTTTGAATTGCGCTCACATGAAATTTTACAAAAGGAAGAAAGAAAATAACGAATAAATTGACACTGAAACTTCACTTTCTGGAAGAGCCATTTCTCTCTTATTTCATCAGACAATCCTGCAATGTCTGAAGGGCAAATATATAAAAATGTGGAATTGCTTGAAAAAATGGAATTTAAAAAGAGGAGTGAAAGGAAATTTTTCAGAATCTAGCCATTCATAAAAAAGACTCATCAGACTGTGCATCTCAAAACACTTTCATCTTTGTCTTTGACGTGCCCTTCGTCATTCTATGATTTTCCTCAGTCTCTTCGTGGTTATTAAATACTGAAATATTGTAAAATATAGTGTAAACTATATATGTATAGTGACACTATTTTGTAATTCATATTATGAACACTGAGAATAGTCAGTTGTTCTTGCTAAATTTTTAAATTGCTTTAGTTATAATGAATTTTACTCATTATGTTTAATAACTGATTCATATCTATGTTGTCCAGCGTTCTTTATGATTCTGATAGATGGAAGTATATGATTCACCTAGTCATCCACATTTTGGCTGCACTTTCTCAATGGCTTCTTTTACACTGTGTGTATCACTCTTAAACAGCAACTTAAGACTACTGTAAAGATTTTTCCATGTGTAGTTATGTATTATACAGCCCTCCACCAGTAGTTACCCTCTCTGAGAAGTGAAAATATGAATACATAAAGTACTATCAAGTAAGAAAGGGTTTTCCAAACTGCATGTCACTTATGATGCAGAAACCATTTCAAAATAGTACCAAACCTTTCGCAGACCTGCTTCTGCCAATTGTAATTACTATGGTTCTCATCAATACAATTGATGGTACCAAGCAATTAGATTTTCTGAAAACACGATCGAAGAAGAGTTATGTATGGACATACAATATTTATTTAAGACTTTGAATATTCAGCCTGAGAAAAAACTGTATTCATTTGAATTGGAAGGAGATAGGAGGGAGACTGAGCTGGTGATCGTGTTGTTTTGTAGTTTAACTTCTGAAATGAAGGGAAATAAAGAATAGCAGTTTAAAGGAATCTATTAGGGCAATTATTAATATTTTCATATAAGTTCATTCTGTAGAGTAACAACTTTATAAAAGCTGCTTAAAAAGAACCCTTTGGAATATGTTCTACAGGCATTTTGAAAGAAGATGGGTTATCCGTGTGAAAGACTCACAAACACCTTTAATTCTTAATCTTTACCTTCACCCTTCCTGATTCTTTAGACCTACTGTTTCCCCAGTTTTTTGATGAGAGTTTCTACCAATGCTGATGATAAAAAAAAAAAAAAACAAAAACACAAAAACCCCCTGAATGTCAACAAGAAGATTCACAGAGGAATGCAATCAAAAATGATGTTGCAAATCAAGCTTAGAATCAGACCATCAAAAATTCAAAAACTTTCAGCTATTTGCAATTATGGCGGTAATTGCTATTTTAAAATGTTTTCCTTCGTCCAAAGAAAATCCATGTTGTTAGCTGAAATTCTAGGTATTTTGAATCAGAGAAAATCTTTTTGCAGCTGATGAATACTAAATATTATAGGCAATCAAAACAACGTATTATCTACATATTTTAGCTGATTAAAAAAAAAGTAGCTTTTGGAACTTCTTTAAAAAATCATTTTACTGTGTAGTACTAGCTAATTACAGCATATTTTTTCACAGACCAAAACATTAGCATTATCTATTTTAAAGCAAAAGGTGGTAGATTTTAAAATTCTTTTTAAGGAAATGGCATCTCAGGTCTTTGCTATGATGTTTTAGTCCATGTAATTATTCCTTTTCTTTCTGTTGTGAATCAGCATTTGCAGTGAAGTTTTGATTTATATATATAACAACATATGATAAAATTAAGGTTTCCTTAAAAATACTGTAATTTAAAGATTGATGTATCAACATTACATAATATGAGGTCATTAAATACTGAAAGTTATATAAAGTGTAGGAAAATGCTATTAAATAATAATGTAAGAATAATTTTGGTTCAAAAGCAATTATTATAAAGGGCAACTAAATTCTGAGATCTTGCTTGAGACATTTTCTTGTACTAAATTGTATCTTGAATATGAGAAACTGCATTTATTTTTCTTCTCTGATAGTAATAATAAACTATGATCTTGTTTCTTTTGTTCAGAGGCTTGTTTAATTCACAATTTGGAAGGATAGGTTCCATAAAGAAAGGGAAAATTCTATCACAATTTCATTATTGAAACTTTTTAATTAGAATTTTTCTAGTATATCTGTTAAAAGGCTATAACATGCCATGATTTTTAATGAAGTAAAATTTCATAAGCATTCTGCTAGGTGTTTTTCTGTTAGCAACATTTCATTAGTTATTAGCTTGAGGTCTGAAGAACAGATATTAGCAAATGGTTCGTTTTAAGGATCTCTTATAAAGGTAAAGTTATACAACGTGAAATTGGTCTATATGACCAATACCTGGCAAATTTACAGGATTTGGTTTTGAACAAATATTTAGGAAGAAAAACACGTGAAAACTTCTCTAACAGTTGTTTTATATGCACTATATCTGCGTGAAGCAAAGGCAAAGGATTGGCAGGGAAGGGATGACACAGCACTGATACAACTGCAGTAGGATCAATGAAGCTGGCAGAGCCCTGGGTGGAATTTTTTTAAGTTAGAGGCAAATTTTTGCTGGAGCATTCTGACTTACAGACCTCATTTACAAAATGAGCAACTGTATTAAAGTACTCTGAATATGTTGGGTTTTGGGTTTTGTTTTTTTTTGCCTGGGCTTCCAACAAGAGTGGGGCTGGGAAGTTTCTGCAAGTTTAGAAGAAAGGAAAGTCTTAGCGCACCAAAATAACTGCAGCTAACTGTTGGTATGAAATGGAGACTTTGATTAATCTGTTAGATATCTGATTTTGTACTCACTGATTCATACCATTGAGGCCAAGAACTTCATAAATATTTAGCATCTTTAGTAAGCTTGTGTGACAATTTGAAGCAAAATAAGCCAATAACCTTAAAAAGAGAGCAAAAAGGGTTCACAGGTTGAAACGACTCAGTGTTGTTTAATCTACAGTACTAAATTATTAAATCCTTCAAGGAAGAGAAATCTCATACTATTGAAAGAGTATTTGGGGGAATGACTTTTCAACATTAGAGTAAATCTCCCAAGTTTGAAAATATGATTTTAATCAGGGCGTGGATGTTGGGAATTTTGTACAAATAAGCTACTCTTGTGAATCATTGCATAGGGTCACTTGATACCTATTTTTATAAGGTGCAGGGTACAGGAAAGTTAGGGAGGGAAAAAAGCTATCATGGCATTTTGCGTTTTATGTATAAGTTACTTTTCTGAGTTCATAAGCAGCTTACTTTTTTAATAATTAATATGTGTGCTAGAAAAAAACAAAAATGTATTTGTATCACGCTCATAATATGGCTACATCATTTTATGCATTAGAAATAAAGCTATCTGAGCAGAGGTCTTTGTTTTGTAATAACTATAAACCTGAACTTTACTGTGAAAGAGATACCACTGAGGTTTTTCCCTGTTTCAAGACGTCTCTAAATCTGATATGGCATGATACTGTATGAATGAAAAAGCAGTCATGATTTCAGATATAAAAAGCCTGGAAATAAATCTGTAGTATTGCAACAGTACTCGGGAACTGCACCAGTCATTTTATTCTATAGAATTCCTGAGCCAGCTGATAGATGAATCACTTTTGACAGTAACTCACTTTTTGACCTATGTGGCAGGGAGAATGTCGCAGCAGTAGGAGAGGTTCTGTGATAATTGGAAAGTGAAGGGGACTTGGTGGTGCAGTAGGTTAGTGCATTAGCCTTTCCCCTCTGGAGACCTCGGTTCATATTCTGCCTTAGGGTCACTAGCGAAAATTCATGCTTTGGTGTCCTACTTCTGTTTGTACATATGACAAAAAAAGAAGATATTTGGAAAAAAATGTTGTCTTTCTTCACTATAAAACACTGTATTGGCTAGAATCTTAGGGCTGGTGCACATTGGCAGAGAGGTTAAACAGCCTCTATTCCTGTAATACGTGTGTATGAAGTCCACTTTCCCCAAAAGAGCATTCACTCAATATATTACTAAAAGGGAAAAAAGGAAAAACTTTGCAGTTGATATGCATGACAACAATGCAAATAATGAATGAAACGCATCCATAATACAAAAGCTACACTGATAAATTGCCCATTTTCCTTTGGAATTAACTCCTGCTAATCTCTCTTGCACCGAAGTTATATTTCTCTTAAACTGTTTTACTTGAACCTCCTTCTGCCTAAGATTTTTAAGTGCCAGAGAACTGCTGTTTCACATGCAGTGGAGTGGAGCAGTGATGACATCCAGTGATTAATTAGTTCAAAAAGTACACATTCCCTAAAGGTATCCTGGGAGCCACTTTCCAGGCCTGTTTAAAAGAAACATATTGCTTGCATTTACAGGTGGTAGTAAGCTGAATATAGATTGGTTATCAATGATGTACTGTCTTTTATTACATCTGTAGTGCTTACTCTTATTGTCTTGTAACAAGGGTAGTGCAACTAATTGTGCTTAATGATCCAACGCAAAGAGCCTGAATTTTCTCTTATCAACTCCTCCTATATTTATCTTTTCATCTCCTTCAAAATGTACAATGTCCAAGTTACATTAGGGATTTGCAGCAATGTGTGAACACCTTAACTTTCAAATCCCCACAAAAATGTTAGGTCTGTTTACAACCGTGAGAGAGCTTCCCTCTTTAAACATGAATTAAATATTCAGGATGGGTCCAGGCTGAGAACCTTGGAGACTAAAGCAGTCTGTTCAAGGATGAAAAAGGCATTGGGGAAGTAAGATCCATGATTTTATACCCTTCTTCTAGGCAACAGGCAGTCACAATTATGGAGCAGATGACAAGAATTATCAGCTAACTACAGTATCCAGTCTCTATCCCCTTTTGACAATCATTTCTCCATAACTTGAGGGAAACGTGGAGTAGAGATTAAAACCTACTTTCTCTTTTTTCCCTTCAGTAATAACAAAAAGATAGAAGGGGGTAAACAGACAAGAGGCAAAGGATTAAAGGATAAATACAGGACAGAGGAAGCTTGAACAGAAAGCAGCTGACAAGAACAGAGCTGTCATTTGACTGATAAATCATTCTCTTAATCAACTGTGCCAGCCAAAGAAGGCCTGAGTAAGCAGCTACAAATGCAGCAGCTTTAACTGATTTTTTTGTTTCCACTCCTCCAACACAAACCTAGTAATTTGAGTTTATACTTTTGATTGTACTAGTTTCTAATAGGGTGATAGGAGCCTTGGGTTGAGACTTTGCTTGAAAAAAACAACTTCCTAGAATTGTGAAAACCTTTAAGCAGCTTCTATACTACATAACAGTTCAGATCTCCTTTACATGCACTAGATTTCTTTGAGTAGTTAGATTTCTTCACTGGTTAGGTTTTGTTGTTGCTGGTTTTGGGTGGGTTTTTTTTCATAAAACACCATGGAGCTGATCTGAAGCCCTGAATAAGAAGCAGAAGAAAGACAGGATTAAACTGTGACTTTTCCATACATTGTGATGTTCACATAAGGGAGTAAGGTAAGATGGGCCTTCTCTTGGTACACATACATCTTGCCAGATCAGCAAGGTCACTCCCGTTCGCCCTTCACTTGCACCTCTCACCTCTAATTGCAGACCAATATCAGGAATGCCTTTGGGATGTCAGTCTCATATCCTCTAAAGGTTGATGGTAACAGTTTCACAGCCTGTGAGGAGGAAGAGTACATAGGAAGGTCCCTTTGCTTCCCTATTTCCATGCAAAGCTGAGACTGAACTAGAAATGAGAGTTGAGGCTGAAATAAAAGTGGAGAAGGATCAGACCTGGGTTGAGATGAAAGTGAAAATGGAGAATTATGATTTGTAACAGGGTTTTGGTGAATAAACCTCTCAAACTTGAGATAGTCTTTGAACTGCTTAAGCAAGTTGGTCCAAAATATTACTTGTCATTTTTTATTTTTCTTGTATATCTGATGTCTTAAGCCAAAAGCCTTACGAATAACTCTTTTCATAAATAAAACTGCATTATATACAGCACATTTTCCATCACCTGCTCACTTATGCCGTGCCACGTTACAAGTGAGGTTCTAAAAGAAGTGAAAGAGATCTAGTTTGAAGCAGCTCACTAATAATTGGCTATGCATCCTGAGACAACTGAAATTTGTCTCTATTCATTACTACATTATCATAACTGTATAGGATTTAAACATGCATTGTAAGTCTCATTTTTAGGGGTTCTTTTAGCTTTTGTTTTTAATTAGGGAAAATAAAAGGTAAAGGTAACGCAGCAATTGCAATGAAGTGTTCAGATTTCTAGCTTCCAAGGGAAGTGTGTGTACTTCTGGGTTTGATTTTGAGTTGAGAAAATAATCTGACAACTTATTTTTACACCACTTAATAGTGGTGTGGATTTTTTTTTTAAGTTTCAGTGTTGTTAGGTATGATGCATAGAAGCAGGGTGAGAAAGTGATTTCATGCTCTATTTCTCCAGATGAAGTTTTGTGCTTTGCTGACAAATACTGACATGTAAACCCTAATTGCAGCTTCCCAGGTCTAACAATCCTAAATAAAAAAATTGTTCACCGAATTCATAGATAGACTTTTATAGGCCACACAAAACTTTTGAAATGAGTTGATATCTTACTGTGGCACAGGTTAGCCTGAAAAAAATTAGCCATTCTTGGGTTTAGACTCGTCTAAGATGGTGACTGGTTTCTATGCTTTTTAAATAGGTTGTTTGATACCGTAGTATTTAGTTACATTGAAACAAAACAAAAGTTAAAAAAAAAGAAAAATTGGTGACCATGTTGGGGATTTCTTTTGGAATGGAATTTTCTTGATTGTCTAAAATCAAATAAGCTTACAATACTTGGCAGGATATGAGGATGAAGTTATCTAATCCAGGAATATAAGGGAGCATCAATACCTTTACTTTGGAAATCCCAAGAGTAACTCTTTCTTCTCTATTACTTAACCCAGAATTTCACCATATAACTATTTTGGGGGTTGGTTTTATACAACAAGATTCAATGATTGGGAGGTTATGGAATAAGGAAATTATATATGCTACTTTGCTACCAGTTTATTATCTCAAAGTTCTGCCTCACAGAGGTGGATGTTCATCTTGGGGTGATTCTTTTCATCTCTTGCTCCCACCTGTCCATTTTGTCTGTCTCTGTCCAGTCTCTGCTCCAGAGATGGGAAAATCACTTATAGAATAGCTGCTCAGCTATTTCTGTTTACAAAAAAATTTGTCAGGGTTTATCCTAATATCCAAGGCTTTACATAAACCATGGAGGTTCTCCAGATGTTTCATGAGTGTCACTGTCCTTCCTGCCTTGGGGACAGAGCAGTTAAGAATGGAAACCTCTGCAGCCAGCCATCAGTCAATGGTAACCCATCCTTACTCATTAATCATCAATTTACTGTAGTTGGACCCTTTATTGGGTTGATACTTTTTCTACATGTAGTTTAAGACAGCACAGTTTCATTTGAAGTAAAACAAAGAAAAAAGTGCTGCATATTTCTACTGGGGAAAGACATCTTAAAAAATGTTTTATCCAGCTCTACTCAAAGTCATTTATGGCTGTCATTCTTGTTCCTGATGCATAATCTCAATAAAGATTGTCACCTAATAATATAGTAAAGCATTATATTAAGATGGTTGCATGTTATCTGGACAGATATATAATTTTGAGCTATTTCTAGCGTTTCATATTTATCTTTAAGATGTTTCCTAAGGTAGCTCTTTGAAGATGGAATTTGGTTACACCAAAAAAGTGAGTACTGTGTGTTGTGTATTTAAGCCACAACTTTGGGGTATGAGAAAAAAATGGTAGAGAATGAGAAAAATGAACAAAGTTATCAATTTGATAATACCAGCACAAAGTGCTTAATAATGTATCAGATAACATTTATCAAAAGGTTTATGTAGCTGCCCACATTCCTAATGAGAAGCTCTGGGATAGCAGCCGTAATCACAGGTTTATGATAGAGTATCTGAGGCTTCAGATGTTCAGTCCAACAAGCACTAATATCATAATAGTGTATAAGTAGGTTTACTGAATAGTCATAAATGTAATTATGGCGCTCTGATGTAAACTTGTTTCAGAGGCAAAATTGTTTCAATTAAGAATAATGGAATACTGCTAGATGAAGTAAAATTATGGCCCTGTCTGTTCATTACATAAAACAACACACTGCAAATAAGAATATTAAAATTTAGAATGGAAATAATGATTTTATATTCCCCTCTTCAGTCTCAGTTCTTAGTTGCTGGGAATTTAGAACCAGAGTTGCTGTGGGTGGGTAGGCGAGGGTCCATGGCTTTGAGTTGACTTTTTCGTCCTACACCTTCGTCCTACACCCTTGATAGACTTCGTGGCAAAATATTCCCGGTCATAACTCTACATAACATCAGCCTTGTAGCTAGGTTATGTGACTACAGCCAGGTGCTGTATACCCGACAGACTTCAAGAGGTACAGAAAAAGTGTTAAAGATGTGTCTTAGTTTTGTGAAGTCAGTATTGGGAACAAATTTGGCTACCTCTGCAGGTATTCCTAGCTCTGTTTTGCTTCGAACAAAAGTTGAAGCTTCAATCTTTCGTGTAGTTAGAACTTTTTAAAAGAATGATTCCTTCAAGATGACAACAGCTCCTGAAAGGATGAAAGCTTAAGAAAATACGTAACATACTGAAATATGCACACATATTGTACCTCATCTTGCCTAGTTCTCCATGAAATGTCAAAAGAACCTCCTACTGTGATATGTCTGTGAGCTCTGCAAGACTGATTAAATTTCTATATAATATCAATCGTTGCATCCTGTGAACCATAAATTATAAAATTTGTGTTCTATTTTATCACTCCATAAAAAGACTTAAAACTTTTTTTCTTATCAGATACGAAGAATAAACTGTGACTCTCATTTTATTTGTGGCAATTTTATGCACATACAGAAACAGAGTGTAAATGCGGTGTATGTTCTTTATATATGTATGTGAAAGAAATAGATTAAGAAAGCATTTGCTACAATAATATAAATAATATTATGATTTATTCCTCAATTTTGCAGCATCCCAAAATAAGGGAACAAAATTACGTGTCCAAAGCCCTAATATGTAAAGGTCCCTTGAGAGCAGAAGGGAGAATATTCAGGCTGTAAGAAGATGCAGTTTCCTCCCTTACATTTTTTAACTAGTGGAATAGCAAAATATAATCAGGAGATTGGTGTTAGAGAAGATTTTCTTTGTGACAGAAACTAGTGTTAAAAGGGCTTGTGGTCATTTCTCACACCACTTCAAGATGTGTGGTTTCTGTACAGAATCTCAGCTTACACATTTAAATCGTATTCAATGTTTTTGACCTTTTGGCACCACACACCAAGAGGCTAATGTGAGGAATCTGTTCCTCTTGAATTGCTGACTGTAGTTTAAGTCCATTGTTCAGAGAATTTCAGGATTATGAATTTCAAACTAAGACGAACGTAATAAAAATGTCTTTATTCTCATTCTCATCTCTGTCTCACACTCTCTCGCTCTCTCTCACAGGGTTTTGCACTGCGGCTCATCACCATTGCATCCGAGCGCCTTCCAAATAAAATAAATAACAGTAGCAAAGCCTCTAGTGAACATCATGGGGAACATCAACATTGAGAGGCAGGGCTTATAAATCTGCATGCAACACTGTATGAACGTGCTTAGATTGCTTCCAGACTGGAGCTGGCTTACATCCAGCTTCTTCAGCAAAGTGTACGTGAGCGACTTCAGGTCTATTTTCGCTGCGGAGACTTGCTTCAGGGTTGATGCTTCTCTCAGGGCAGGGGTAGAGTGGGAGAAAGGTGAGAGAGGAGGGGGTGTTTGTGTGACAGCTTTCGGGAGTTTGTGAGAATTGTGCACCAAGTTTTTATTCAGATTCTAAGCCTCACAGTTATGAATACACCTGTGATTTCTTATGGTGCTCCTTAATAGAAATAAGCATCATTTTAATAACTTTTCTTAATGAAAAAACAGCAGTGAAATTCATTTGATTTTTTCATTTAAAACTACGTACTTCTATTTTTCTTGTTTTGTTTGTGGTTTGTTTTTTTTTTTTAATACCTTCTTGTATCTTTAGTATTGTCAGTATCCTGAGCAATATGCCATTAAATCAAGAGCAAACATAAGTTGATCATAACAGAGTGGCTTTCAAAAATGCAATATTCATTTTGAGAATGGATCATAAACGGAAGCCATTAGGAGGATTTTGCAAGATATAGTCTGTGGTAAAGTGTATGAATAAAAGTGGTAATTGCAAGAATTTTGAAATTTTAAGAGGCAAATATTGTAACAATGAATTGTAAAGTAAAGGGTTTCAAAATTCTTAAAATCTGAGTCACATCAAACCAGGTGCTAGTAAAAAAAAGTGACAAAACCTCTTCCCTTAATGGAAACGTGTTTAGATTGTATGCATCATAGGGCAGATCTTGTGGCTGATTTTCTGTATAATGTAGTGGATGCTGTTTCACATACAGAGATTTTATTCAAATCCATTCAGAAGTTATCTTTATGAAACCATGTCATATAGTTGGCTACTTTGTCAAGAACTGGCAAAGAAATGGTTTGCTGAAACATTTGAGCATCATTGAAAAGATAAAGTAACAATGAACTGTTCAGTAGTAACCAGTTTTCTCGAACTGTTGATAAAAACTCTGGAGTTTGGATAACTTCTGAAAGGTTATTGGTTGCAACTAGGGCTTTTTTGAGTGAAATCTGCAAGTGTAGAAATTATGGTTCTAAAATCAGAGGTGTTGATGCAGTACTGTGCCTTGATTTTGGGTCTTCTGCTAGTTTTCTGGGGAAATATACACTTTGTCCGTGGGGCGGGGGAAACAAGTATATAGGGCCATCAGTGATTAAGTATTTCATCTAAAGATCTCTCATTTCAGTGCATTGTCACATGCTGTGTGTTCTTTGCATTTCTTGCCTAATTCATGTAGTCTGTTTAAAACTGAAAATGTTATCAACCCTTGCAAAATGAGTAGTCATTTACCAGCTATTTTCAAACCTGCTGAAGGGAAAAAAACCTCTGGTGTTGCATATGGAAAATGCTGGATTTGTAATACATTAGCATGATTGCCTCAAGAGTGATTCTGATACAAAGGTTTTCCTGGACAGGGCCAGAATGATACATATACAACAATTGAACAATTAAGAGAAAGTTGTTAATTTCCTAACCTTAGACTAAAAGAGACGTTTAAACCTCAGAGCTCAAAGATTGCATAGATTTCCATTAGATTTTTCCTGAGTTGGGTTTTGTGCTTTCCATTCGTAAAGGATGCATCATTTACAAAAACAGGGGAGTATCCACTTCTGTTGTACATAAACCTGATGACAATTTTATAAGCTAAATGAGCGTGGCATACAGATAACAGTTCTCCTGGTGTTGAGGCAAATGTAAAGACAGTATCTCCTAGTTTAAGTTGTTAAAAGAATTAATAACTTCTGTTCTCTTCAGTACCTGGAGACAAAAGTATCATTAAAAAGGTTGTTTTGAAAGTAGAGAGTAATAGATCTGTTTTTGAAAATGTTTGCAACACAGTAAGTAAAAAAAGAGATTTCATTGTGGTCTTAATAAAATGTAGAAGGAATTTAATTGGAGTATGGCAAAAAGTACAAAAATATCTATATAAATACATACATATTTGTCCTAAATGATTGGAAAGCTGAATAACAGTAATTTTCTGAACTCAATAGACTCTTGCTACATGTTCTGTATGAGCCTTTGTAAAGAATCTTTGATGAGAGCATTTTAGGAGAAATTGAGGAAAAGAGTAATTCTCTTATGACTTCTTTTTCTCATTAAAGATAATTTCGACATCACAGGATGATACTACATCTGATGACGACAATAGAAAATACTCAATTTGTTTGAAAATGTTTAGTTTTATTATTGTTATATTCTGAAGTTGAGTTATCTAGGTATTTAAAATCCAATTTTGTTTTATTTTATTTTATTTTACATGGAAAATTAGAGTGAGGTGGCCGTAGAGCTAACGAAGGACAGCAAAGGGGGACATATCTGCTTGAACCTCATGAGCTGCTGCTGTTGTTATTACTCAATAGAGTGTGGATCTAGACTGACAGCTAAAAGAATGCAAAGGCTGAAGAGGGATGTCTCAGACACAAGACAGCTTGCAATGACTCTGTGGCTGGATTTTGGAGGGGAGCAAGAAGATGCTTTGCTCTCAGTAGGTAGGCAAGAGGAGATAGATTAATAGCACTTTATAGGAGTTCCTGGCAGAACCGAGACTCTAGAATATCAGCCAAGAGGGAGAACAGTGATAATATATAGGTAAAGTTACTAAAACTTTAACTTTTTATTCTTTTTCAAGTGTTAAGATCATTTCTAGAAGCCTAATGAATTGATATCAATTTAAAAGGGTTTGGTGGTTGGGTTTTTTTTTTGGGGGGGGGACTGCGTGTTATTTTGTTTCAGGGTTGGGGTTTTTTTTTATTGTACAGAAAGGTTCTATTTTAAAGCCTTCACGTAAGACCTTAAGTTTTAGGATTTGGAACAAAGCAATTTCAATTAGTGGATGCTTCACACAGCCACATTCTGCATTTTGAATCAATTGGTTTCTATAATAAATAACTATGTTGTTATATTTTTTAAAACCTTCCTTAAAAAGCATAAACTTGTTTAAAAATTTAGTTCAGTAGAAAACATTTAAGCAAAGGAAAGCTTCATCCCTTTTTCTTCCATGGGGTCACAGATTTAGAACTTAACTAAATTTGAGAATCAAAAGTGAATAAATAGGGAAGTAAAAGTCCCAGAGGTGTAGGAAATGACTCAGAAATGTGGAGTTCTCTAAGTTAGTTAAAGAAAATTAAAGAAAATAAATGAAGATGCCACCTATTTGAATCCTGGGAAGACTGCTTATCCCAGCAGGAAGATAGCTCATATCACCTCAACTGAAAGAAGAATCACAGGCTTAGGAAGCAATTAATATTTTGAATCAAAAAAGATAGAAACAGGTGTGAAGGTCAAATATACAAAGAAAAAGACAGGGATTTTATTCAAGAAAATCTGAAAAATATCAAGTGCTCTGGATTCAGTAGATGAAAGCTCATGGACTTGCCCAGGGAAGGGACGGTAAAGAAAGCAACAGTTAAAGCTTTTCAGCTTTGCATTGCCAATGTCTTTCATGTCTTCTTCCTTTTTCAAGTAATGGTCTTCCTGCAGAGTCCTTCCAATAATGACATTAGTTGGGATAGAAGTTTAATAATGTAGATGTTAGCCCGCTAGAAGCTGGGCTTCAGTAACCACTGACTATCACACAGGCTCTTAGACAGCTGCCAGGCAAAGATAAAGGTCTCTAGTATTCAGAAATAATTACAAAGAGGCAAATTCTGGGCATCTGTTTTTGTTTCTTACTCAAAAAACTTAAAATGTACCTTCAGTTTCTGCAATTATATTTCTTGGTGGCTCAGCATAAGTTTTCTCTAAAAACTGGAGACTACATGCCAGACCTTTGATCTAAAGACCCTAACAACAATTGAAATTGTAGCTCCCAATCTTGTTCCCAAGTAGCAATGTTATATTTTAGTAAGTTAAATTATAAGAATAAGTAGAATTTAGAAGGGCAAAGGCATGGAAATAAACAGAGTGCTTTCTACCTTTCTAAAACTTCATAAAAAATATTTTTTTTTTACCTATATAAAATAATTTAACAGGACTAAAGTTATACAAAACATCATTACTGAGAAGCTGTTAGTATTAATAACGTGTTTTGAGAAACACTGACACTAATCTCACATGATAGAAAGATATATAAGAATTCATTTCTGTGAAAGCTTCCTATATAAATAGGCAAGACCAACAAAGAGTGGAGAAGGAAATAAACGCGTGAAAAGGTCAAATGACTTGTAGGACGGGAGCAGTAAATTGGCCTGTATCCCACTCCTGATCTGTACCTATTAAACCAATAGTAGATGGCAGTTCCTAAATAGGTCGCAGAGGCATTCTTATTGGGAGTGAGAAGGTGATAATAGGTGAGATAATTACAAGGTGCAACTGTTTACCTCAGCTATCTAACTGCTAACTACCTATAATTAAGCAGCAGCTCTAGCGCTCTATGACGGGTAAGTTAATGTAAATACTTTCAGCTACTCGTTAGCAGCCTTTGCTCTGCAGAAATTGAGTTGCTGCTGACTCAGAAAGTTCCATGAAGACTGGTGAGACAAAAGGAGGTCGTGCTTTTCTAGAAAGTTTGAGAAATACTACATTAAGCTGCACCTTTTCTCAAATATTCCGGCCGTCTTCTGATTTTACTTCACAAAGCTTGACATTTGTGGTTTGCTTTTACAGATCATAGGGTCTGTTCATACATTAACTCTGCCCATAATTAGGTGAGCGAAGATCGCAAGCACAGCAAGAATTTCAGCTTTCCCCTCTGTGCCTGAAATTCAATTAATGGTAGTGTTCTCCTGCATGGTAGCTCAGGTATCCCCTATTAGGTGTTTCAACAGCTTTATTTTTAATTTGTTGCTTAAAATCTGGTTTTGTCCCTCCTGTTACTTATGGAAGTCTACGACAGCCACTTTCACGTGAATACTTTGAATAAGTCTTATGCTCCTGTTCTTTATAAAATATTTATCTTTCTGTGAGTATCCAGCCAGCTATTCAAGGAAAGCTTGGACACGTAGTTAGAAAAGCATTTTTAGGAGGAAAGCTTTTAGTGGTGTGTCACTATATGTCTCCCCCATGGTCCCCTTCCTGGTTCCCTTTATTATAATTTTTTTTTTTTTTTTCTCGAAGATGCTGGCTTGACTCATTGTCTATGATTTTGTAAGATGTCCTGATGGGGAATACAACTGAACGCTGTCTCCTCTGATGTGTTGGTATATATCCTCAAGGGAGCAAAAAAGAGACTACAGTTTAGTTGAGCCTCTGTAGCAGTTAGCTCTCTTGTTCTCTGTGGGGAACTCTAGAATGGAAAAGGCAGCCAGTCATGCATGCTGTAATTTACATCTGATTGATGAAGGGTTTAGATTCACAGGAACAATTTGCACTGGGACTCCTGTGGGCCTAAAACTGAAATATTTTGCCACTGCTATCCAGCATTAATTTTTGTCTTGATCAGTCTCGTATCTTTCCACATCAAGTTCGTTCTCAGAATTAACCCTTGAAGTTATACATTTAAATGCTGCTTGGTAGTCCTCGTTGCCTGTGTTAAATCATCAAGTAAGTTACGTTGTAGCTGAAAACTCTTTCTAATAATCAGATAAATAGATTTTATGGGAAAAAAATACACCATGCAGTATTTGCTATGCTTGCAAAGTCAATTAAACCTTTATTTTAGAATAACCAAATATTTGCACGTTAATTCACTAAGGTCTTCAGGAAAAGCACAGCCTTTAAGCAGAAAACCGGCATCAAATAAAAGCTCTTGGACATCTCAAAAAGAAGAAGAAATTAGTATTTATTAATGAAACGGAATGAGGGCAATAAGGTATTATCACTAAGGTCTCAAATGAACATATATACTAACCAAAATACTGTCAAAACTTACTATTTTTCAAAATATGTTTGTTACATAGTTTATGTTACTGGCACACAAAAAATATAGCTCCTGTTGCCCCAGGAATTCCTGCAGCCACCACTATGGGTTTTGTTCTGACCTAGTGTGTGCCACACTAAAGCTACACATCTAGAAGCCTCTTGAAGTTAAAGCATTGAGGATAGTTGAGTTTTTTTGTGGTTTTCTTTCCTGAACTTCACTATTTTTGAAGTATCAGGCCACAGTGAGGGGAAAATGACAATGAATCTTTCCACACAATGTAAAAATAATCAGTAGCATTGTTTGCAAAGGCATAAAATATTTCTTCACTTAAATGTGCCTTCAAAATGAAACACCAGAAAATTCTCATTCTTTATGTGTATTTCCAGACGAGCTAAATATGTAAATATATAAATTTGCTGTAAAACTTATTAATGGGCATTTGTTTACATATTTTTATCTCAATTACCTATGCCCATAGGACCCATTCAATCAATTTTTCACTAAGTAGTTTTCAAAATATAATTACTCTTATGGGTAGGTCTATGAACAGCGGTGTCATTTACACTATAGTTCACTAATTGCACTTCTAAGCCATTATAATGAATTATACTTGTACATTCTTCAAGAAGATCAGTTAAAGCTAATCACTTCTATCACATATATCACTTAGAAGACATCCATCTATAACAGACTTTTCATTTACAGCCTCATTCCCTTTTAATTTTCTTGCATTGTAAGATATGGCCATAAATGTATAGTGTGTGCTCACATAACCAGTTAGCCTTGTAAACTTGGTATTATAAGTTGAGTTTTAAAATTTAGAAGATGTCGTCTTCTATTTTTGAATAAATTTAAGATGGAAATTATTAGGTTAGTGATTATTACATGAACAGTTCTAGAACAACAGTTCAGGAATTACTGGCTATAGGAATAAGAGAAATAAATAGTTCTAGTATGAAACTTGATAGATTTATGAATGAGATATATAGGGCAGATTATTTTTTATGTTGGATGACTCAGATGCTTTTCTAGCCCTATTTTTTGTGCTTTAACAAGACAGAGCAGTATGTTCTGCAAAGTAAGGAGCTGAGTGCTTTTGTCTAACTAACTAATCTATAGACTGAATGCCTAGATGCAGGCAGTAAAAAGATTCCTTCGCAGGATGAGAGATGCTGAAATAATGATCTCATACTCGCATGAAATCCTTCTGACTAGTTTGACAAGGAAAGTGTAATTTCTTAAGATGTGGGAAACTCTGCTGGGGATTTCGGTACACGAAGCCCAGTTGTCCTAAGTGTGAAAAAAGAGCTGCCACCTCTTCTCTCCTTGTTATCATCACAGAATATTAAGACAATGTTTCAATAGTACCTTACCAGAATTTTAAGAAGTTGTGGTAACACATACAGCAAGGATCTTAAAAATGAAACTTGCATGAAAAATGAATTGATGTACGCATGCTATATCTAGTATAAACAATAAGCACTAACTGGTATTATAGATGTTATGATTGGAATCCTCATAAAATTTCTATGATACCTAAGCTACCGGTGTCTTTACTCACATTTGATTTTCTAAGGAGTAATAGCGAAGAGAAACTATTTAGGTATCAAAAGATCAGAAATGTGAAACAAGTGGTCTCTTTGTTAGGTTTCCAAGCTGAAGGAAAATATGGGCTGAAAAGTATAAAACCAGTTTTTCAACTACAAATTGCAGCTTACTATAAAATAAAAGTTAATGATTAAAAAGAAGGCCTATGGTTAAAAAATATACTTTGAAAGGGTGCAAGGAATTCTTTGTGGAAAAATTACAGTATAAGTAAATGCGACACAGAGGAGTTTTATAGTGTTTGAGTAGTATAACTTCCTTGAGAGTAATCACACGCATCAGTAACTGAACCAGCTTACTTTACAGATGGAGAGAAAAGGGGCAATAGTATTTTAAAATTCTTTTGTTGTGTGTGTGCTAAATACCTCTAGTGGGAGGTTCCCACCAGACATTCCAAAGAGAATTTTTTTCATGGTGCAATTCCATTGATCAGTTTACTACATCAATTTTTATCTCTAGTTGTCGACATACCTTCAGTAAATTTTGGCATCTTAACGTAAGACTTACAGAGCTATCTGTTCAGTAAAGCCAGGGGGTCGTCATGCTGGCTGACACATAAACCACATTCTCTCCATCTCATGTAGAAGAGGATACGAGAATAATTAGTAGGAAAGTCAGATAGCTGATGAAATTCCTAGCCTTAAATAGAAGATAAAGTGATAAAGAGAGGAAAAATAAGAAAGCTAGTTTGCATAATAAGGGAGGAAGAGGCAATGTAAATAAACCATGAACTGCACCTAAGAGATGAGGTAAAGAATCAGTAGAGCAGACTAAACCCTGAAGGAAACCTGGTTGAGAGAGGTACTGCAAATCCCCCCCAAAATCAGGAAAAGTCAGTTTCACGTAGCTGGAGTCTGCTTGTCAACAAGAGTAAGATGCCCTGGAAACACTCCCAAAGAAGAGCTTTTCCATGAACTATCTTCCAGCTGCCAAACTATGAAATGTGAATCTTAGATTATAAATCAATTTTATGGGAGCAAGGAAAAATCCACCATTATTCTTTATGTCAGGAGAAATCTATATGACATCCAATTCTTGGAATTTATACTAAGGCATTGTCCTTGTGCATCTCATAATTTTATGTTTTTAGTTATTAGATATACAGATTTTTTTTCTCAATATTAGCATCTTGAGACAAGTATTCTGTTAAAAACATCTCTGCCAAATCATTCCAGTGGTTTGTAAGGTTGGGTTTTTTTTTGTTAATTTTGTTTTTATTATTTGTTAAATGTTATTTCAGGTGTGAGTTTAAACTGTGTGAAACTGCATTCCCCTGGAATGAGTGGGAGAATGTTCAGTCATGTATACACTCTGTTTCCCATAGTTTTTCTACCCCTGAGCTTGTAGCCACCAAATATGGGGTATTATCAGAGTAGGCAAGATATGGATATGGAACATGCTTGGGGTGCTTTGACATCTGAACCCAGTCCACGAGTACAAAGAAAAACGAAGTTTTAACAATTGTAAAGCTAGGTCATTGACTAATTAGCTGAAAGTAAGGGGTGGGTGAAAGGAGATTAGAGAGTGCTTTAGCTACAGACAGAAATATCCATAGAATCTACTTTTTCTTCTTCTGCTCTAGAGTCCTGTGCTATTTGGCACAGATCCATGACTGTGAAATGTCCACTCCTATGCCCATCCCTTAACCTTTTCTCTTCTCCACTGATAGTCTATACCAAGCCTCTGAAGGGCCTACTGTCAGACCACCTGGCATGCATGATGGTGGTTTAAGACTATACTTTTAGGTGCACTGTGTGAAGGCAGGCAATTTTATTCTGAGGAGCGGTCCTAAAAAGAGCCTTACCAGAAATAGTTATAGTCATTAAACCAGAGTTGCACTACTGTAACTTTTATTCTCTCTGTAGTTCATAGGTCTGGTTAACATGGAATAATCATAACGATGGAATAATCATAACGTAAGAATGGTTAAAATATGTCATATCAGGTATATCTAGACTAGTGTCTTGTCTATAGTGCTGACGGGTAGCGGATACTTAAGGAAAACAACAAGAACATAAAGAATTTCTCTGACTCTAGTATTTCCAGCGAACAGTGCTTTAGGGGTTGCATGAAGGAGAGGCTGCAGTTGGACTGCTGTGTTTAATAACTGCCAACATAGCTATCCCCCATCAACTACTCTCGGCCTTCTCTGAAGCCATTTACGCTTTTGGCCTTTAGAGATTCAGAAAGAAAAACTGCAGCTCCACAGCATATTATGCATTGGACAAAGCAGCACTTTTTTTTTTTTTTTCCCCCAAATCTATTGTTTGATGATGTCACTGGGTGTTGATAGTTTTAGTTCTATGAGACAAAATGACTTATTCCAACCTCCTCTTTTTCCATCAGTTTATGACTTTGGATTTCTATTGTACTGCCACTCAGTCATGCCCTCTATGTCAGGTCCTACTCCGCTAAGTTTTTTCTCATTTGAAAGCACTACCATGCCTTTGACTGTTCTTGCCTTTTTCTACTTTTCTATTGCTATTCTTTTTTTTTTTTCTAAAAAAAGACAGATCGGAGTTACATGCTGTATTGATGAAGTAGATGTATTTCTTGAATAGTGCACAGCGATGTTTTCTGTTCTGCTGTAAATTTCTTTCTTTTATTTTTCTACCTTCTTTATGAACACTGGTGATCAGTTCATGGAATTGAACTGCCTGACTAGCTTGGTGGATGAGGGGAGAACAATTGATGTTTATCTTTAGTAAGGCTTTTGACATTATCTCCACATGGACAAGCTGGCAACGTAGGGGTTACATTCGTGCACAGGTGCAGAGGATTGTGATCAGTGGCAGAAAGTCCAGCTGGAAGTAATTCAGTAGTGAGGGATCTAGTGGTGTTTGTCAGGGGTTGGTAGCGAGGCCAATACTGTTGAACACTTTCATTAACAACCTGGATGATGAGGCACAGTGTATCCTCAGCAAGTTTGCAGATGATACAAAACTGAGAGGTGTGCTGCCATTCAGAGCGACCTGGACAAGCTGGAGAAATGTAGCTGAGATGAATCTCATGAAGTTTGACGAAGGGAAGTGTCGAGTCCTGCCCCTGGGAAACAATAACCCTAGGCACACACTGGTGGCTGACCAGCTGGAAAGCAGCTCAGCAGAGAAAGACATTGGGTTCTTGGTGGACAGCAAACTGACCGTGAACAAGAAATGCGTTATCACAGCAAAGAGGGCAAACAAGATCCTGGGCTGCATTAGGCAGAGCATTGCCAGAAGGCTCGGGGAGGTGATCCTTGCTCTCTAATCATCACTGGTGAGACACGCCTAGACTGCTGGGTCCAGTTCTGGATGATTAAGAGACAGGAGCACCTTTCATGCCACTTACAAAGACTAGAAGAGCTGCGATTGTTTAGCCTCAAGAAGACAACCTAAACAGTTCTTTGATTCTGTGAATTATCTGCAGTGTCTTCAAAATCTTTCTTGAGTGACAACCAAGAAAGTTTAAAATCCACCATAGTCTATCTAAAATTATTTTGACTTTTTCATGTATGTTCTTCATGTCCACTGCTTTGAAATCCATCTGCTCATTTATCAGTTGGTTACTCAGTGTTGTGAATTGGCTGGGTACTGATTGGATAAAAAGACTTTGTAGGGAAGAGCCTGGGGGTCTTGGTGGACAAGTTGAATATGAGTTGAGCATGGTACCCTCGCGGCAATGAAGGACAACTGCATAGTCCAGAGGTGGAGGGAAGTATTTTTCTTCTTTCTGTTCAGCACATTTGGTGCTACTGGAGTACTGTGCCTGATTTTATGCTCTGCTAAAGGATGCATGACATAGAAGGAGCAGCTGAGAAGAGGTGAGTTTATTTGGCCTTAAGGAAAGAAGACCCAAGGAGGACCTTACCACTGTCTTGAACTACCAGTGGGACATTGCAGAGTAGACAGAGCTAGACTCTTCTCAGAGGTCCACAGTGAAAAGATCAGAGCTGTGAAAAAGGAAATTCCAATTAAACTGTGAAAAGTTGTTTTGTTTTGTTGTTTTGTTTTGTTCGATCAAGGGTGATCAAATGGTGGAACAGGTTGCAAAGAAGTTTTGTAACTGTCGACCTTGGAGATATTAAAAATTCAGCCAGACAAAGCTATGACCAACCTGATCTGACTTCAAAATGGTGCTGCTTTAAGTGGAAACGGATGACCTTCCAGTCTAAATTATTTTGTAATTCTGTACTCTTTCTGTAACTATATGTAGTCAGCAGACGATATAGCATGGGGAATAATGTTGGGTCATCCCATTGCTTTTTTATTTGCCCTGTTTTTAAGATTAGGTTTAATTTAAGATTAGATAGCCTCTCTTCATTTGGAATATTTACTGTCTTTTAATCAATAACGAATTTCTAAAAGTACCTTCTATTTTATCCCTTGATTTTTGCTGTTTGCTTTTTAAATCCTTTGGTGAGGAATAAATACATCCAAGAGGTCACCTGTATCATATGTCTCAAAACCCTCTAATAGATTTCTGAAGATTCTCTTTACAAAAGCTCTGCTTTCTGGTGCTCTATATGTTTATTAACATATTCATCATTTTAATTTGTAACAGTTTGTTTGATAAAGAAGTCAGACTTTCTAGTCTTTAGTTCCCATATCACCTCTGGAGACATTTTAATGAATTGCTATTATATTACCATCTCCCTTTTCCCTGTATGAAAGCAGATTTAAATGGTCATTTACATACCACAGTTAATAGACCAGCAATTTTATGTGTGAAATCTTCTAAAACTATAGGTCGTTACTTCTGACTCGTGATTCTTTACTACCCAACTAATCAATTTGTTCAAAACACCTCTTACATTATTTCAATTTGAGATAAGTTTTTAGACTCTTCCCTGGCAAAGAATGGCTCTGATACAGGAATTTTATGCTTCCTTCTCTAGTGAACATGAGATGTTGGATTCATGGGGTGCATGCTGATCCTGCTGAAGTCAATCTGAGTTTTAATTTTAGGAATACAGAATTCAGCCTTGGTGTATATCCACTGACAAATACTGTGTGCTTTGAATCCTTAATTGTTTACAGTCAAGCTAGTTATGCCGGAGTAGTACAACAAAATTTATTTAAGTTCCAAATAGATTGTTCAAAATGTGTGAGTAAACCCTATAACTGATAGGTTGCTGTTAAGTGTTTAAATGCTATAAATTTATGTTACAGTTGTGCCCCTGATGTAAACTGACAGTGTGGGGAGTGAAAGTTACTTTAGAAAACAGTGGGGACTGGGATGTTTTGCATATATTCTATTCTTTAAGACCAGTTGAGAAACAAAGCCAGTGTATTCACTGACTGAAGCATATAAAAAAAAAAAAAAAAGAAGAAAGAAAAATATAAGCAGAATCTAAATTAAGCCTAAATTTTGCATTGTGCCCTTTCTGCACAGTTATTATCAAGTAGCAAGCTGTGTAAAATATGGAAACAAGTTAGTAATGTACCAGCAAATAGCCTACAAAATAAAATGAGTAATTGTAGGATGTACATCAAAATAGAAAATAGGGTTATTTTGAAGTAATACTTGACACTGAATATTTGTAAGACCATGCAAAATAGAAGGAGATTAGTCAAGAGGAATTCTAGTAAATCAGTTTATTATAAAAGACAAAGGAAAGAAGTTGCTTGGAAATGAGCAAGAAACATTCATATGTGCCAGAATCCTACTGCAAGCAAAGGAAGCGAGGGAATCAGGTGATCTGTATAGTCTGTGCATCATTCAGCACAGTGGCTAGTACAGAAATAAAGGAGCATTAATTTAAGCATCTAGGAGAAACGCTAGGGTTTGTATTTGGTTTAGTCTTGTCTTTCTGAATCCAGTACTTTACCGTCTCCTTCCCAAACTGCATACCATTAGCACTTCTGTATTCTAATCTCTCCCTTGCTGCTTAAAATTATCACTCCTTTATTTCAAATATGGCTTCTTATCCCCTGCTCCGCTAATTGGCTTTATTACCCTCGACCCCTTCTTGCCTCCACTGCAGGCAGCTTGACATTTTTTCATCAACTAATCCCCACTTTTCACACCCCTCCCTTCTCCTCCCCCCTCTCCCCACATTTGCTTCCCTTTCCTCTTTTGGTGTATTCAGAGCTGCAGAGAGCTTTTCAGCAGATATTCAAACCCCTGGAGAAATTCAAAGAGATGGAAACACAGCACAAGAGCTAGGGGTGTTTTCTTCTGGGCTGCCAAAAGCATAAGGTAACATTCAGAATGAGGTCACTGTACCGTGATCTCATTTTGAATTGGATTTGCTTATGGGTCGCAGGAAGCCTGGTAGGGAGAGCATATTGTTTTGCTAGTTAGTATTACATCAACAGACTGTGAAAAAACTTAGGCATTTACTTGCCTTTCCTAATTTATAAATTCGTGTGTCAAGAGTTTAAAAAAAGTAAGAGGAGATATTAAAGCCGTGGCTTAAGCTCGGCATGGACTGAACTTGCAGCAGCCAAGTGTAGCACGCATGTACAGAGTTGCCAAAACAAAATGAAATATTTGAGAAAAGTATGTTGCAGGATAGCTGCAGATGCTTGAAAAGAATACCAATGATTTGGGTGCTATGGAAAGCACGATCGAATTGGCAGGAGAGAGCATGGCATGAGTGGGTACTTCAGAAACTTCCCTGCACAAGGTACTGCCAACAGCCTACTTAGGAAGAAAGTGGCATTCTGGTATTCGCCCTGATTTCTCTTTGTCACTTCTTAACAAATAAATGTGCATTATTTCCTATGAAAAAGACAGAAATAGACATTTCATGCCCCAAAGAGCTTACATAATATAAAGAACAGGGAAATGAGACGCACTGGAAGGACGTACCTGGTATCAATTAAAACTTTGCTCTTTGGAAACATCGTCATTAATCCTCACTATTAGTAGTACTTTGACATAGAGAAACTGGCAGAACTTTGCAGTGATTTGAATGAGAAGTTAAACAGCTGGTGTATTAACTTTGAAACTGGTATTGAAACACAAGGCAGACTGTGAAATAAAACGCATGTAGGAGCAACAGAAGAAATAAGTGTGATGAACTTTGCTGGAACCTGACTAACTAGTGAGCGGGAAGAATTAAAAATCAGAGAGAGAGAAAGAAATCCCAGTGTAGGGAGAGAAAACACTCTGCTGAGCTTTAGAGAAAGAGCAATATTTGCAATGCACCTTTCAGAGGGGCTGAGTGATCCTCAGCTTCAGTGTGTGCAGAACTAAACCCTGGCTGAGGCAAGGGACCAGAACTTAAGAATATTTGCTCCTGTGATTAAACATCATAATCCTAAACACAGAGGAAGCAGCAGAGTTAGGGTTAGGTTTGTGGGGTTTTTTTGCAAGATCATTTTGGCAAATCTTTTACCATTATTTTTGGAATGAATATATAATCTTTGTTGACTACATGGGTGTAAGCACACCAAGTGTTGGAATGTGTATTTCAGAAACTTAATTAAAAAAGCTAATCAATAACTTTTATTTTTATTTTATTATGTTAGAATTATTTCTGAAATGTGCATTCTAAACTATGTCTTTCTGTGTCATACGTTATCTTTCAATCTCAAAAAAAAAAAAGATAGGTCATGAAAATTTTCATTTGTGATTATGAGCTAAGACCATTGCTGTAAAGAAAACTACTCCGTATAGCAATGCAGGCAGCGAAAAAAGGATCCAGCAAAACTCCTTTCTGCCTGAAATCAATAATAAAATAAGTTCATTTCATACAAACACACATCTAAAGCTTTCATGACAGTCTAAAAAATGTAAAAATGCCTGCAGAGGATATGAGTTTATTGAATTTTCTTACTTTACTGTTTCATAGACTCCATCCTAACCAGATGGTATAATCTGATTGTATCAACCTAGAAGTATATAGAATTTTATTTTAATGTTAAAAAGGTCAGTAGCTTTGGAACTTAAATTCTTTCTGTCTTCTATACTGCACTAGAATCTCAGCACTGAAGTATTACCAGATAACTTTAATAAAAAGAAGTTGAATTTTATAAACTAAAATTTACTTATTCATTTCCTATATATACAGTTAAATTCTTTAGATGAATGCTTCCTAAGTATATGGCAAAGCAATAGATACTTTATTGAATGATGAGTGAAATTTATATTAATGTAGTTGATATAGATATAAGATTTCTTCCAAAGCATTTTTGCTGTATAACTGTTATTGGATATTACATCTTTTTATCACCTCAGATGATATTCCAACATTTTAGTGCTTTATTGCAGCGCTGAAAATATTTTACTCTTCCCAAATACATGTTCTGCTAACTTCTGCATTCAGCCACTTTTGGTTAGGAATTCGAGGTAGATTTTAAAATTTGGTGACAGATGAACCATTTGCTGAACCATGCCAGGGTTTTCAGTTGGTCTGCAGCATGCATTCCTTTTGAAAGATTTTTTTAAACTTTTATGAACCTTCTTAAAATCTGGATCACATTAGACATAAAGGCTTAGGCATTTTCAGCACCATGGAAGAAGTTTGCAATCATTTTCTATAATACAAACGGGCTTATTTAGCACTCCTGTTATGGAAAAGATTCTACAATAATAATGCTACTATTATAATACCATTTCTGTAATAATAGCACTTCTGTTATAAAACACCATTATTATAGAAATGCTATTATAAGACAAGCTCTGTTATTTAGAATTGCTTCTGCAATAAAAGTGCTAAAAAAGTCTACTTGTATTACAGAAAATTATTGCAAATTTTTCTTGCCTGGCAGTGAAATTTTTCATTCTGAATCTTGTCTGTCGCTGTTGGAAAGTCATTCTCATACATACTCTGAAGCCTCCGTGAGTTACTCAATACTGTGTATTTAAAATAGGGAATTACTGAATAGGCAAATGAAAAAAAGGCCAGTCTTCATTTATCAGATTTCACATGTTCCTAATTTATCGTTCACTTTTTGTCACAGACCTCGGCCCTTATTTGGAGAGCGCATGCAGGGCTGTAGTGCAGTTCTTACCATTGTGCAGAAGGTAGAGGAGGGGGGAAGAAATAAAAAGGTATGGAGAAAGGGAACAAACCCCCTCCTTTCTTTTGCATTCTGTTCGTTTCTCCAAGTTTGAGCACAGTTCACGAGACGTTGCTTCCAGTTTCTCCGTTTGACTTTGTATTATATTCTTATGCTCATAACATTCAACAAGAGTGAAATTCAGTCCACGGAGCAAGACCTCTATTAAACCCTTTGAACCACTTAAGCCATTAGGTTCAGATCTTCTTAATCAGTACTCAACCCAAGTACCAGCCTGCTCTGATTATCAGCCTCTGTTTACTACCCACCACCAGTTCATAGCTCTGAGTCTACACTCCAGAGCCCTAATGAGTAGCTGTCTTTTGGGAGGAAGGGAATAAAAGGAAGATCCGTGCAAATGTAAATCCTCTTATTCTACCCCCTGCTTCCCCCACGTCCTGTGTTTCTTTTAAAAAAGTATATTTTCCACTACTTTAGCTGTTATATTGCTCTCTCTGCTCCTTAGTGTGCAACCACCAATCCACCAGTGTTCACGCACACAGAACAGAAATTCTCATCGGTAAGGGAGACCTTATAGCGGCCTTCCAGTGTCTGAAGGGGACCTACAAGAAAGCTGGAGAGGCACTTTTTACAAGAGCATGTAGTGAAAGGATGAGGGGTAATGGCTTCAAACTGAAAGAGGGTAGATTTAAATTTGATATAAGGAAGAAATTCTTCACTATGAGGGTGGTGAGGCACTGGAACAGGTTGCCCAGAGAAGCTGTGGATGCCCCATCCCTGGAAGTGTTGTTCTAGTTCTCAGCATAGGCCTTGGACAGTATTTGCACAACGGGCTAATTTTAGTGTTAGTGAGTTCCCTAGAGTTACTGTGGAAAAGCTTGCGTCACAGCATGAACTTTTTGGCAAGGACACAAAATAGTTCCCAGAAGCTCCTTTCATGTATTCATATCCTCTCTGACACGAGGAGTCTCCTGTTTGGCTTTGCTGTGCCCTTGCAATGTTCTAAATACATTACGTATGTTTCTTCTCCTTAACAAGGGTCATCTAGTAGGAAAATATTCAACCTGAAGTATACAGAGCTGCATCAGTTGGATGCCAGTAGAAGATCCATCTTCTAGGCTTCTGATTTTTGTCACAACTGTTTTTTGCTGAAAGCAACAAATCTTAAAACTTGAATTAATCCTAAGATTAATTTTTTTTTTTTTTTGGCTTAAGTAGTGCTTCCTGTAACAAGAAAGTGTCATTACAATGTGCATATCTCTAGCCATGCTTCCACTGAAATAGTACTTTTAAAAAACATGCAAACCCAATCTTGAGTTTTGTCTTGCAGTTTTCCAAAAATGTCATTTGGGTACGAGATGACCTTTAAAGGTCCCTTCCAACCCAAACTATTCTATGATTCTATGGGTTCGGAGCCATTAACGATGACCACTATTTCACTGTTGTGATAAAATTTTTCCAGTAGCGTAGGGGAATATTATATCTTTCTCATCTAAAATTTCTCCTCACTCTCCTATCCTAATTATATTTTTTTTTAAGTGTAGCATGAGTGGCATTGGACTAGAATTTTCTTTTAAAAATTGTTTTTGAATCAAATTTGCTACTTAGTGGAAGTAAAAAGAGCTAGTGGGTTTTCATGCTCTTTTGTACTCCTCTAAGTTGATAAAGGCTTTGTTTTTACACTGGTAAATACATTATTTAGTCCATAGAGTCGATTAGTGCCTTTGGGTACCATATTTTCTTGAAAATAGCATACACTTTTGTGCTTATTTGTATCTCCTAATGCTTAAGTGCTTGTACTATCTTTTGTGTGTTATTTTTCAGTTGATACTTACCAGTACTTATATTGGTTAACATCTGCTGTTTTGGTTCTTCATTGCAATAGCTCCCTTAAGACTTTTAGTACAAAAAGTAATTTTATTGTTAGCAGCTACAGTACCACAAAGACAATCTTATGGTAGCAGTGGAATGGTATTGATTCTGTTTCTTTGGCAGAGACAAGCAAGAGGCTCTTAACAATTAGTAATTTGCTCAAAAACTTGAATTTCTTTGTAAGTTAAATGATTTTTTTTAAAGGCAGAATATGCCCCATAGCTTCAGCTGAACAAAAAGACATGAGCAGTTAAAAAAAATATATTTATTTTTGAATTTTTTACAGTGAAAATGTTGTCAAGAATAAAACCACTTTTGATATTTAAAAATGCAGCACTTTAATTTTCTTGTTTCAAGCATATATTCTTCATTTAAAATGAAGCTTAAGCAAAATGGCTAAATAACCCCAGAGCAAAATACTTATTTTTGGTCTTAACAAAGTTTGAATATATCAGGTTTTCTGTTTTGCTGGAGAAAGAAGATAGGTTGGTAAAAAAAAAAAAGATTAGATTTTCCATTATTTTTTGTTTATCCATCAATTCTAAAAGGAAACAAATGCCATTTTTTTTTCTGACTAATGAAAGTGGTTTTTGCTTTCCTCCTTCATTCATTTTTTAAGTTATTTTGCCAAACCCAAAATGTTTAGGCACTTCTGTGCTGAAGGGTGCACTCTTTCAGACACCTAAGCCTCAGGCTGGTTCAGAGAGGTTTCTTTTCAGCACAGCTTAATTGTAGAAGTGCCTACATTCGACCAGTCAGTGATTCTGCTTCCTAAAGGTTTAACTACTTCTTTTATCATAGAATTGCTGAGGTTGGAAGGGACCTTTAAGATCATCAAGTCCAACATTTAACCTACCCTGACAAAACCACTTCTAAACCATGTCCTCAAGTACCACAACTACCTTTTTTTTAAACACCTCCAGGGATTGTCAATCCACCACCTCCCTGGGCAGCCTATTCCAATGTTTAATAACCCTTTCAGTGAAAAAAATTTTCCTAATATCCAATCTAAACCTCCACTGACACAACTTGAACCCATTTCCTCTCATCCTATCACTTGTCACCAGGGAGAAGAGGTCAGCCCCCACCTCTCTACAACCTCCTTTCAGGTAGTTGTAGAGGGTGATAGGGTCTCCTCTCAGCCTCCTCTTCTCCAGGCTAAACAACCCCAGTTCCCTCAGTCGTTCCTCATAAGATTTGTCCTCCAGACCCCTCACCAGCTTTGTAGCCCTTCTCTGGACACACTCCAACACCTCAATGTCCTTCTTGTAGTGAGGGGCCCAAAACTGAACGCAGTACTCGAGGTGATAACTTTGGCAGGACAAATCATAGAATCATAGAATGGTTTAGGTTGGAAAGGACCTTGAAGATCATCGAGTTCCAACCCCCCTGCCATAGGCAGGGACACCTCCCACTAGACCAGGCTGCCCAAGGCCACATCCAGCCTGGCCTTGAACACCTCCAGGGATGGGGCCTCAACAACCTCTCTGGGCAACCTGTTCCAGTGCCTTACCACCCTCAAAGTGAAAAAACTTCTTCCTAATGTTCAATCTAAACCTGCCCTCTTCCAGTTTGAAGCCATTCCCCCTCGTCCTATCACTACATGCCCTAGTCAAAAGTCCTTCCCCAGCTCTCCTGTAGGCCCCCTTTAGGTACTGGAAGGCCGCAATAAGATCTCCCCGGAGCCTTCTCTTCTCCAGGCTGAACAGCCCCAACTCTTTCAGCCTCTCCTCATAGGAGAGGTGCTCCAGCCCTCGGATCATCCTCGTGGCAAAATGCATGACATAAGTTTCCAGGATCTCTATTTTCCCATGAATGTACTCTCACTCCTCTTTAAGCAACAAGGTAGGTAGATAGAAAATTCAGTCCTAAAACTGCAAGGTCTCTGCTGAGTTCAATCTCATAGGTATGTTCAAAGCACAAACATGAAAAGGGAGTGACAAACAGCTACTTCCACTTAAAAGAATGATAGTAGCAGTGTTGCTATCCACGTTTTTCAACAGCCTACTGACTTGAACTTGTACATATGAAGTAGAAGACCTGTTTTTTTTCCCCTCTTCTGCTGACAGGTTTCAAACAGAACCATTTTACCTGACAGGAGGGTGTGCTGCTTAACAGGCTACTTGGTAGGTCGGGTGATGTCATGCTCCACCCTCTCACAGTATTTTAAGCTTGGGCACAATGACGCACTAACGTGGCCATGGGGCTTCTGAACGGAGGTTGTCTATTGCTTGTTCTATTTGGTCTTCTCCTGAAGCAACTAAGTAAACCAGCAGATAAGATAAATAATTCACCAGCCCGCCTATCTTTATGGCTTCTGATACCTTAGTTTGGAGTCCAGGTAGGTGGTTTGAAGTGAAAAGAAATATGGAGGATTGACAAAAAAAGAGTTCTTTTTTTCTAAAGAAAGTTACTGAGGGAAAACAATCTGATACAGACAACTTTGGTAGATGACAGAATACCTTTCATCTGCCTGTGCTGTGTTAAAGGGAAATAAAACCTTTACATAGGAGAAACATAAAGATAAGACAGTGTGTTGTTTTAAAAAGAAGCCAGTCAGGCCAGGGATTACAGAAACACAAGAGAGGAACAATGGTCCAGAAATCAGCTTAATCCACTATTTTAAAACAATTTTTACAAAGGTTCTGTAGCCCAACATCTAGCTTAAAGCAGGACAATTATGGACCTAGCCTGTAGAGCCCCAGAACAGGTAGATGCTCAAAGGAGTAAAATCAAGCAAGCCAGAAAGAGAACAAGGTAGCTGCCCTGATAACACAGGGCAATTTTGTTAGTGAATCTGCCTATTCACTATGTCACCCCTATCATTCTGTTTGTTCCGTGGGGGCACTGATAAGCAACAGCAGCCTCTTATCCAGTGGTCTGGAAGAATCCAAGGTCCAGAAGAATCGTATAGTCACTTGCCACGGTCAGGGTACCATACCAGGGCACCATGGTCAGGTATTTCTTCGTCTCATAAAGAAACACAGCAAAGGAGTGACTGCTGACTTGCTTATTCTTTCCACAAGAAGGTGAATTTTGGCTAGGGATACTTAACTCTTTTAAGAAACCATAAGTTTGGTTTTTTTGTTGAGATTACAGAAACTGAAGGGAATAGGCAGACTTTACGAGGCTTAAATTAAATGTGTTCATGTTCTTTGGATCCAGATTGTTTTACAATAGCCTTTTAAAGATCATCATGTTGGTAAACACATACTTCACTGCAAATTATTTGAAGTCCTCCCTAGTAAACTGTGGCCCAGTGTTAAACACTGTGTCAGATATTCTATGTCTAGCAAAAATACATTTGCATAATCACCTGTTTAACTGCAGTACAATCTAGTAATGCTACCAGGAAAATTTAAATAATAGTCTAGAATTAACATATACATCTTCCTAGTCAGTTTAAGTAAATTGAGGACTACTTTACTCCAGGGAACAATTTACTCTGTCCCACCATATAGGTCTCTTTGGACAGAGCCTGTGTTTTTGCACGTGTGACAAAACCTAGATAAATTCTCCAATGGCACTATTCAGGAGCAATATCAAACATCTCCAACCCATCTCTTGGATTTTTCAGTCCTTTGATTTATCTTTCATTTAGCCTTTTAAGATACTTTTTCAGTAACATTGTCATCTCACCATTCTGATAATTTTAAGTCCCTTGTATGAATTCAAGCCTTGATTTTGTTTTAGGGCTTGAAATGTGCTGTTCCAACTAGTCTGCGCTACTAACGATCATATTCTCATCCTGAACTGCTGCAATGTACACTTTTTGTGTAATAAGACATTACTTAAAAATCAGTTTAATAGTAACTCTAGGTTTGGGTTTTACTCCAATGAAGTTTTATCAAATGCTCTAGAGAATTTTCATGCAGTCACCAAGTTTCCCTCAGCTTGTAATCAATTTGCAAATCATCTATTTGTAAGTTAAAAATAATTGCCATGCTTTCAGGGTGGTGCTTGCTTAGCTGGTTTTGGGTCTGTGCTACATTGTTTACAGTTGATACTGGTCTTCCATAAATAAACACAAGTCTTTTCTCAACGGCCAGAATGAGTAAAGCACCAATTTACAATTTTGACCATAATGCTTTATGAGAATTTTGCCAGTTCACTGCTTTGAACCATTTGCAATCAACTTATTTTTGCACTTTGATACGGTATTTCCTCAGGTCCAGGCTTATACACAGTAGTGAGTTTAAGACTTTGGTTCAAGAACCTGGTCTTGTTTAAAAAAATAGAGTAAAGGAAATGAAACAAGAATGCCTTGGATCTTTTACTCTTGGAGTAAACATTTTGCTTTTTCATACATTTAAATTTAAGGAAAAAACACCTTCCTTTGTTTTTCTGAAGATTGTTTGCAACCTGTTCTTTTAGCTTATCTCGTTCCTTCTGCCTAAGCGGAACATTTTTAGGAACCTGAACTGTAGACCTGTTAGGTTTTCAGCTGCTATTCATTCTTCAGAGCTTCTCAATACCCAAGAAGTCTTCAAACTTTCCCGTGTTTGCTTTGACTCCTTGACCGTTCAGTAATATCATGCTCTTGATGAGGACAAGGCTTTGCATCTGCAAATTACTGCTGCAGATTTTTTCTTTGGCAATTGACTGTCTACCTTCACCTCTGTTTTGCATACATTTTCATTGCATTTTGCTACGTCTTTCTTTTCTTTTAATGCTAGTAACACTGTATCTGACATCCCACTGTCTCAGTGCTCTAATGCCAAACTTAAAGTTAATAAATGTCCCATTTACTTTCGGGTTGACAGTCTATTTATCTTCTGGTGTAATGATGGGCAATGCTGCCACAAAAAATTCATCCAAGGAAATCATGCTGCAGTTAGCCTCTCTGCCTGTGCTGTGCATACTTGGCTGGTGCCTGCAAACTTTCATGCACTGATATGAACCACTGCATGTCTTTCATCTTTTTTCGTCAGACAGATATTGGGCTATTTTTCATAGTCTGTGCAGGTCTGTGGTCTCTTCCGAAGTTGCTTTGATTTTCTGCTATTATGTCTTTGGTATCTTTTCTGTAGTCTGGATTTTCAATCTTATTTATACTTTAAGATATTGTCCCTTTCCATAAGCGTTATTCTTGAGGGAGTGATTCCTGCTGCTTGGCACATTCTGCTTATGATATTGGGTTAATTCTAGTCTCCCAGTTGTACCTGTTGCTACATCTGTCCTAGTAAACTACGTGGGGTTGGGGCATGGACCTGAAAGTTGCCCTCTGCTCATTCCTACTGTGAAATGGTGAGCACGGTCTCTGTCAGAGCTCTGCCCCATCTGTAGAAGAGTGAGTAGAATGAGTCAAGGTCTGTTCTCTATAGGCAGTCTGCATGCGGCCAGTCTGGTTTTGGAGATAAGGTAAAGAAGCTGTATAGACGCAAGTCACGCTGTGCCAGTCAACCACAGGGCCAGAAAATGGTCCCTAGTCTGCTGTAATTCCTGGCCTAAAACTAGCCTTTGAAGTCCTTTCTCATCCCTTCTTTCCCTTGCCAGATTTTAATAACAATCTGGTCTTTATTGGGAACTGAGTTAGTTAAGATTGACAACACTTGGATAAAGTGCAAATTCTTCACACTCTCTTTAGGTATCTTCAGATTTAATATATCCTCCTCAGAAGACAAGGACAGTACTCACATTTTGCAACGTAGTTTCATAGTTGGCATCTTTTATCTGAGCTAGCTGAAAATTATTGAGCGCATGAAATGCATTAAAATGTGCTGTTGTCAGTAATTGGGTTATTTTCTGATGGTCCTCTTTGACACGGGCAATTGATATTGATTGCAAATGCAGAGTGAGACGTTTTGGGTCTCTCTGACAATTGTTTTGATTCAGTGACCTGTCAAAAACTGGACCTTCTTGACACACTTTTAACTCAGTAATAAGTATTCTCTTCTCTAGAAATATTTCAAATTGTGTATCAGAGATCCTCAGTTCTCCAATTCTGTGTTCTTCCACTAGTATTTACTCTTGTTTTGCAATTTCTATTTACAATATGGTGCTCAACAAGGGTCTGCAAACACTGAGCATAGTAGTATTCAGTTATTAGTTACAAATAATTTGCACAACAAATCTGTTCTCAAAGCTGAACCATTTAAAAGTACAGTTCTCAAATCATGCTACCTGTATAGAACGTTCTTTTTTGTGGGGGTTTGTGTTTCAATTGGTGTAATTGATATAATAATGAGGAGTGTACTACATTGCGTTAAGTCATATTTCCGATCAGGAAGGCTGGGAAAAGATGTAGAAGCTTTCTGCATCACTGCTTCTGAACTGCAAATAGATCATGAGTTTTAATTCCATACAAAATAAAATAGGAAAAATAGATTTAGCACAGATATTTCTTGCATGAGCTCTCTTTCAGCAGTTACATTTGAGAAGTGAAATGATGCACTAAACCAAAATCTGCTTTAATTTCAAAATCTGTAAATACGGAGTACATCTGTCTTCAGTGCAGATGTTCCTAAGTTAGGAGCTTAGCTTTCACTAAGTTCGCTCTGTTGGCAACAGGGAGAGGCAGGCATTTCCTGAAGGGAATTATTTTAAGTACTCTAGCTAACCATGCCATTTTACTTCACCATCCCAAAGCAAGTTGAGTATTATTCAACTCAAGCAGAGCTTGCTACCTGTAGGAGGAAAGACGTCATCAAATCCAGCCTTCCCAAGTGTATCTGATTACGAGTGGTAAAGGAAGGGCAAGTGAGAAGATTCTACGGACTCATCTCTTTCCATGGCATTTCCTTTGGGACTAGGCTTAGTTGTAGACAGATGTCAAGATCTCCTAATCATTGGTACGCTGGATAAACATTGGTTAGAGTTCCACATAGGTGTTTCATTCTATATTGATTTCATTTTTTAGAATGTGAAAGTTTATTCCTTACAGCACATTTTCTTCACTAACAAAATCTGAATAACTACACTGCATGCTAATCTTTTTGTGACATACCATATTAAAGACTGGGAGAGGCTAATGTTCTTGTTTATTCTGTCTGTGAGTTTGTCACAGCTCCTCCTTAAAATTTATGTTGTATCGGTCATTTAGTGACTTACACTGTTTGTTTTCTGGATGTTTTGATTCACCTATGTGAGGGAGCACTTGTTAAAAAAAAGACAAACAAAAAACCCCAAGCATCCCCCCTACCCCTTATTATAGTGGAAGTCTCAAGAAACACATTAGAATATAATTGTTATTGATGCATGAACTAAAGATGTGTGACCATAATTTCACTTCCCTGGAGAGGGTTGGTCAGTTCACTGAAGTATGGAGGATATGAGTGATTCATCACTCCTTGCCATCATGCATGTGTTGTTATCAAACCAAATAAAGTGGTATTGCTGTCTGGGGAGCAAAAGTTAGGACATGTAGTTGCTAAGAGTTTGATATATGGTTATTGCAACGTGATTTATCTGTAACTGTAAATATTTTAATGCTTTTCATCTCTTTTTAACTACAAATGATGTAACAACGTAACAAAACTAGTTTAGTCAATTACTTTGTTCAATAAATTTCCTTTCTGGGTTTTCTTTCATGGACAGTTGATTTTTCCAGTAGCATAAATGGATGTTTGAACTTTTTATTGATAACTAAATTATCATATGCGTTGTGATCTTGTTATTTTTGCCAATGCTGCAGCAACATCTGGTGGTATGGTGAAAGCTGATCAAGTGAAGGTTTCCTGTCTTCTGAATTTTGATAAGGTTTTGAAATGCCATCCTGCATCTCAGGGATGGGCTCTGCAGGGAGTTATGCAAAAGTTTTTCATTTTGCTCCTGCTGCTCTGCCATAGTCTAAAGTCATGTCATAGTAAATATATTTGTGCTATGTTTTTTTTGACTTGAAACAGTTCTTGTGTTTAGAGATGTTTACAGAGATGGTTTGATAAACTACGGATAGCCCTGAGCCCTTTTCTCCCCCAATGAACAAGTCATGTAATCTTTACTCAGTTTGAACTAGTATTATGAAGAAACTCTTATAAACAATTACGCTGACATACCCGAGTTCTCCTCCTTGACATTTTACATGATCATACCAGTCTTTCAAAGCTGTATGTGACTTCAGAGACCACTGTGGCTCATCCTTTATGGTTAGTTAGGTTGAAAATGATTATACATGATTGTATCCCAAAGTTGCCTAATGTTTGAGAGGTTTTCATAGCTCTTCTACATTGCTTAAACCTTCTTTTTTCTTTTTAGCTTCCTCTCTTCTAGAAAAGCTAGAAAAAATATTGATGGTAGTTAAAGATTTTAAAATGAAGTATCTAGACCAGTGCTGATTCCGGAGCTATGTATTTGTCTAATACAAAGCTTGTTTGATTAAAATATTTGTAGATGAGAAGGAGATAGTAAATGGAATACTATGAGTACAGCAGACAGTATAAAATCCTAACATGAACTGTTTTCATGATGAGTTCTGATTATAAATTCAAGCTTACATATCATAGAAGATTCACACATAAAACATATTTGGAAGTCATTACATAACTTCCTCCAGTTTTTACACCAACAAAATTCACCGATTTTAATGGAATTACTCCTGGTTTATGCTGGTGTAATTGAAAGTGGAGTAAGTCTCATAGACTTCTAGTAGTAAAAAAAACATGAGGCACTAAATTGCCTGTAGTAATTAGAAGAATAAATGAAAATGGTTTTAGCATGTTGTAAACAATGCTGAGCATACTCAAGGTCTATAACTTTTTTGAGAGAATAATCCAATAGAGCCACTAAAAGTTAATGTGCAACTCTTGACTCTGCTTGATTACCAAAGACTCACATATAAAAGAACTTTTATGAAATCTGAAGGAAGTCAACCAACAACGTGAGACAAATGAGATGTACATGTCACCTACCCTGGGCTGCAGTTCTGCAAGCAGCTGAGCAAGGCTAAAAGCTCTCAGCAGCAGGATGTTGCTTCCTTCACTTCCACTGCCTTTACGAGTGGCAATGTGGCCCCTGACTCCTTTTGGTGGTGAAAGCACTGGTGCTTGCTGAACCTTGAATTGAGGCAATTCAATTTACTGACTCTAAAGAAAACCACCAGTTTTGTTTTGTTCTGGTTTAGTTGCGTTTATGTTTGTGAGTCGAATCAATTCCCTGAAAAGTTAAAGTAGTCAGATGGTCAGTGGTGTCTCACCTCTGTGCAAAAACGCTTTCCCATTTCTGCAGGAGCTGGCGTTGGAATGTGTTGCCTTAAACAGAACAACTTGGTTTGCTGCCTGTCTGTGAAGTGACAGCTCTTGCTGAGTTTTGACTGGTAGTAACCTGCTGCAGTCTAGTGATGAGAAGGTATCAGCAAAAGTGAGGATCTTCTGTCTGTCTTAGAAGAAAGATACCACTGATCAGCTGACTTGCCTGTCTGTATGGTATTAGCACCTTACTCTATGGCCATAAATACAAAGCTTTTTAGAGTTTTAAAGCTAGTTTTCCTTGCTTCTTTTCTTCTTTTAAATAAATAAGTATTAACAATAAGCAGGTAAATAAAATGAGAGTAGACTTGTAATAGAACAGTGGTTCCAACCTTTTGGTAGCCAGAAAACGGGCACTAGTCTGTGCCCAGTGAGCCCAGATCTTCATGCTTTGGCCAGAAACACTTGCCATCCATTTCTACCACCATCCTCTTGCCTTGGTAAAGCTGCAGGTCTGCCACTAATTTCTCACTTTTGCTCTCACACTCTTCAGAAAATTAAAAGGCCGAGCTAATAAGCACCTGGCTGCATTGTGCATTGTTACTTCTAAAAGCGTGGTGGTGGCACCTGGGCTGGCTCTTCCCAAGCTGGCAGAGTTTCTTTGCCTGGGCGCCATGCTGTGTCTTATTTGTGCAGTCCTTCACTTCAGAACAAGGTGCACAGGGAGAACCATGAGATATCGTATGGCTTCAGTGTGTTCAGTGGTTGCTTCAGGTTCAAGAGGCAAGTAGCACCAAGAGTTTTACACCTGGCTGAGGGAATTGTGAGAATCAGAGAAGCTGAAAGGTTTTTAACATTGCACAATGACATAGTTTATTATGTATTCGTGTGGTGCAACTTTGATGTGCTTTATTTGTTATATGTTTTAGCACTTCGTGACGTGTACGAGTATTCTTGATACCTTATATGACATAAAATGTATTACAAGAAGGATACTGGTTACTGAGGTACAGAGATTCAAGAACTTGAAATTCCAATCCTGTCTGTGCTGCAGACTCAGTGTATGACCTTGAACAAGTTATTCACTGCATGCCTTGGTTTTCATTTCTTAAAACAGCATACCAGTTGTAGCAGAAATATATTTTTTAATATTATGAAGTGTGGTTTTTTCCCCCCGCAGTTTTTAAGAATAGTCATAATAATAACAATTATCAAACTAGGAAATGGATAGCATCTTCAGACTTCTGAGGAAGTTCATATGAACCAAAGATAGACAGAAATGTCTTAAAGAACTGCATTCATTGTCACTAATTTATTTTATACAAAGGGCTGTAATCCCATTTTTTGGAGGCATCAAAGAGGCATTAGCTATTAGCTAGCATGCAAAATACAGAAGCTTTGCTAGAAACCCTGAGATGCTTGAAGGTGGTCCCAATAATGGACTATTGTAAGGAGAATAATCAAAGCTTTCCTATCTCTAGATCCTTCTTCAAATAGTAGTTGTGTTGGGAAACACAATGTTGAGGCAAGGGGACTCTAGCATCAAAAAAAAAAAATTGGAACTCTGGATTATAGTTAATGTGTTATCAGTACAACTTTGTGATACAGAGTAAGTTGTCATGCTTTTTAAAATAACCTTTGGACTTTAAATATTAATTTGTTGAAGCTTTTGCCACTGTACTTTCTGTTCTACAGCAGATACTTTTTACTAATTTTGTCTTAAGAGTTCTAATGCACTGTAACTATTTATAATTTCTCCATGGCCTGACTTATTCTGGCTGATCTGTTTGTAGCTGTAAAAAGGGAGCACTTGGCAGGGAAGGGAGATTGTTTCAAAACTGTTGGATGAAATGCTTCCGTGGTGCTGGAGATTTACTGTGCCATAACCAGTAAATAATTGTTCCTTTCTGATGTTGATAGGGTCTGGTGAGAGTAGGGTGAATGTGATTCATTGTCCTTTTTGAGGTTGCCAACAAACTATAGAAATATTAAGCATAATTTAATTGCTTAACATTTGAGAGGTGACTGTAAGAGCATATTCAGGGCCTTCTGCAGACTGAGAGGAATAACAAACAAAGTGTGTGGTCCAATTAACACTGGAAAGTGAGTCGTAGTTGAAATTCATAGAAAGACGAGTTCTGCTGTTCCTTAAAAGAGCATTGTAAATATATTCATCTAGCTTTTGAAGGTAAACACATCTCAAAATAGAACTTCAGAGATCTCAGCGTTGGGAGAAAAATACTTTTACTTTGAATCTTGTTTATTTTTCTATGGTATTTTTATTCAGGGCTGCAGATACCAGTATTGCACGTGAATTGGAAGATATATGATGATGATTTTCACAGCGTAAGGGAAAATTGGCTCACTTGGTCCAAGGAAAACGATTTAAGTAACATTCTTTCTCAATAAACAGTGGCAACACAGGGCAGTGGTCTGTCTTCTCTCCATCTATTTTTTGGACCTGTTTGTAGTACTCTACAGGCTGTGCTTTGCATGCCAAAATATGTGCATTTTTTTCTGAGTCAGAAAAAGTTAGATGGCTTTCCTTCATTCATAAAAATAGAAGGAAGGAACACATTTGTATGATAAAGATTTTGATCTGGAAAATTTAGATCGGGACTGCAGTGGAAGCTTATCTAGGAAAACAAAAAACTTTCATTAAATCCAAGGGCAGTTCCAAAAAAAACTAGAGAGGATTTAGATACCCAGCCCTAAAGTGAATTTCAATACCCAAGTCTAAAACTGAAAATCCCTAGTTAGCTGCCACCTAACCATGGGGTTAAGTAGGAAGATGTAAGCTGCTTATTTGTGAAGTTAAAATTCCTTGGGTGCACAGAATTGCACTTTTGAGCTTTTTCAGGACCATCTCAATCTCAACCATGCTGAACAGGTAGGAATCTCCAGCAGGTGCAAGCCAAATTATGACCAGAAACAATTGTTTTTAGTATTTAATTCTAAGAAACTCAATCAGTTGGCAGTCTCACTGTGTGCCTCACACATGTAACTGAAGTAGACTCCTATCAAAATGTGACTATGGACTTAATATCAGACTCCTAAAATAAGTCGGTAGAAGAACAGTTTACCCTTTTATAGAATGACTACCTGTTTAAATTTTTTTCTTTAATATCTTAAAACTTGGGCTCAGTTTCTTCCTCTAGCTGAGTAGGTTCAAATCTACACTGTTCAAAATCAGTCTTTTGCTGCTGGATGCAAGGTTGCTCTGGGTGGAAATCATCCTCTCCAGTTTTGCTGTTGAAACTCTGCCAAAATTGAGATTTACTGTGTCAAAGAGAGAGAGACACCGTAAGTCTGAGGAGGGAGAACATGGCAAGAAAGTTCAAGCCCCTGGACCCTTATAGTCAGAGGTACTGCTTCAGTTCCTGAGTTAAGAGGCTTGGGAATATAGGTAAAGAGCTGGTCTTTAGCGGTTCCCAAAATGCGTTGTAGGTTTGTTGAATATAATCATTTTCGGTAACTCGCAGCTCAGGGCTTCACTGCCTCCTTCTAAAATACCTCATTTTCCCTGTGTACTATTTAAGGAACCTGGGAACTGAACAAGAGATTTTTTATGTCACTCCAAGAATCAGAAAACCAAAAATTATCTCATTTTGGCAGCTAATTTTTAAACACTGAAATTTCTTCCTGGTCATGGTCTTGTTGCTGATGGGTGGTATCAAACTTAAAAATACCAGAATGACAGATCTTTTTTTAGGATTGTAGTTTTTTTCTTGGATACTCACAGAATCTGTTGAAAGAATACAGCAAAGACCCGAGGATTTAAATCCTGACCTGAATTTGTTTGAAGGCAAATCTTTAAATTAGCATGATCATTGAAGAAAACAGTACTGGTTTGTTTGTACAACACCTTACATAACATCCATAACTTGATGGTGCTTGTAGGTCACACGAATATCCAGAAAGTACTGTAGTACAATGTACCTGAACTATTTATCCATGAATTATTTAACCTGCAGCTCTTTAGTACATTTTTTCTTGGCTTGTATTACCGGTGGCCTTTCCTGAGCAGAGATTAATAATAATATTGAATGTAGCCCAACAGTATGCTAGCATTGAGATACTGATGGTTACTTTCTGAGACCTTCTAGGTGGATATAGTGAGTTTATTTTGTTTAATAATTATTATTTTATGGTATTTTAATACACTATGTCAGTTCTCAGTGTATTTTATTAACCTGGTGAAATGTATTGTTTAGGTGTTTTGGAGTGCTATATATGCATTGTATATTTTTCCATAGTGGCTACTTTTCTTTTTCTTTTTTTCAACTCTAAAAATTACGCATGTTGGTTCTGATCCTGAACTAGTTTGCTGTTTGTTACCTATCTGCAAAGGAGGGAGTGAGGGAGTGTTCTCACCTCCTTGTGGACATGACTTGAGTAAATGATTGAGTACTTTACTTGAGTAAAGATCTTACAGAAAGATTTATAAGGCCTAAATAGTGTATTATTTACTATTTTTACAATGAATCAGCTATCATAATACCCTTTTCTGTTTCCACTTGTAAAAGGGAATGAGAAGCAGTAATTAGTAAAGAAAGATTTAATAACAGGGGAAAAACAAGATTAGAAGCAGCTTCCACAAACAAGAGGTGGTTTTCCTCTTTCACTTTTAAAGAATTTTCCAAGGAGATTGCTTTAATTAGGCAGGAATCACCCTGCATCAAGAAATATTGGCTGAGAAATGAAGAGATGGAGAAAATTAAAGCTGTAGCCTGCAAGTCACTGAAATCCTTAAAACCAGACTGTTAACCCTCGCCACGCGCACACACACACACACACGTACACCTTACCTCCTACAAACTATTTTCACCAACTCAATATTACCTGGGAAGCTGTGGCTTGTGAGAAACGGCCACTAACTGAAGACAGGAATTCAGTGCTAAAAACCCCATGTTTTCCCTGGCTTTACTGGAGAGACTAAATCCATTTGAACATATTCAGGTTGCTAAAAATCTCTCCTGAGAAACTTTTGTGCAGGCTACTACATTGCTAGAAAAATATCATAGCATTTTAAAAGGCAAAAGTTTCGGGCTGGACGTGGCCTTGGGCAACCTGGTCTAGAGGGAGGTGTCCCTGCCTATGGCAGGGGGGTTGGAACTCGATGATCTTCAAGGTCCTTTCCAACCTAAACCATTCTATGATTCTATGATTCTTCTAGGGTCCACAGGAAGGGAGACCTGCTTGGTTTGGGAGCATGATTTGGAAACAAGCGGTCACTGAGCATCAGACCATTACTATCAGAATTTCGCTTTAAAAGGTTTAAATGATTGCTTCAAATCGGGTCGCAAGAAAAAGTATAGTTCCACACAAGGGCCTTCAGCCACTAAATTATGCTGAGCCGTTTGAAAAATTATTGTTCGGCAAGTGCAGCAAACTCGCATGAGCTATGAGGAGAGTTTATATAGTTTTAAGTAGTAATGCAAGGCTACAGTACTTCCCTCTGCTGTTTCAGACTTGCCAATATGGCTATCGTTGCTGACAGCTTGACATGATGTTAGTTATTTTAAGTGTCAGATGAGAGTGGCTGATGCCATGGTACTGCAGCGCTCGCATTTGTTGGAAAATTAGATGGTGATTTTTTTTTTAAAAAGGCCTAAAAACCCCCAACAACCCAGCTGCTTAAGCCTCTGACTGCCTGAGTTTTTTTCTGTGCTGGGTGTATAATTTGAGTGAGCAGTAGTGAACATGCCTGAGGTGTTAAGAGAATGATGCGTTTTCTGTAGGCATGAATACTCTTGAATAAAACAGGAACACCTTCCTGTCATTTGTTGTCTTCCAGAAAGGTTTTTTAAAAGGAAACGGAAGCCAATTAGCCCGGAAGTTTAACCTCTTTTAGCTTAGCTTCTTTTATGGGAGCTTTTTAACCTTTTAAATAAATCATTTTCTTTCTTTTCTCCCCTCCCCTTTGAATCAGTTACTAGCATTTCTCATGCTGGGCCCAAGGAGCAGGCTGCTTAAATTCAAGAATGATTTTGAGGGGATAAAGTGTACAAGATTTTGAATTCTTGCCATAAGTCCCTGGCAGACAGCCAGGAAACCTCAGAGGAATAGGGCTAATGAAGGGAGGGTAAAGGAGATCTGGAGAGTGTGGCTGGTAATGCAGTATTCATTTAATTGGGAGCAGGTATCGGTGCAAACTTCTCCATTTTAATTGGAAAGAGAAGGGGGGTGTTAAGGAAGATGGAGAAAAATAAGAATGCATAAAGTTTTCAAGCTGAGGAGCCAAAGGCAGGCCTGTATATGGCAGAGAAAGAACTCAATTTAGGGCAATTTGCTCTGCAAGCTGGGCTGCAATCTCCCCTGGGGATAGGGATGAGGAAGAAAATGAAACCAAAAGAGAACTTGATAAAATCACCTAGCACAGACAATCTCAGTAGAATAGGTTTTACTGAGTTAAATCTGCCCCAATCAATGTGATTCTTTTCATATAAGTTACAAATAAAAAGCCACAAGATTACAATAAAAATCGAGGATGTACTGCTGCTGATGTAGCACATGGGAGTCTTAAGGACTTGTTGTGGAATACAGGTTTTTTGCAACCATCATGTTTGGTTTTTTTCTTTTTACCTAGCTAGGAGGAAAAAAAAAAACCCCTCATCCCCTCATCTCTGCCTCCTCCCTAACCTTTTATTATCTTTAAACTAAGGTTATTGGTAATGTGTGAACCTTACAGAGCTTAATTTTCAATGCACTGCAAAGCTGAACATGCTTTAGTTCTGAAAGTTGCTAAACCTGAGCTCAACCTTGATTTCTTGTTAAAAGAACTGAGGCTTTTTCCGATACGCTTTTTGCCTTTATACATGACAGAAGCTAAAAAAAGGAAAAGATACTTCCCACAGCTTTCCACCCATTCCTACAGCTGGACATATATAAATAGGAGAGTCAGTGCCCGCATTTTCATGATGCATAGGGAAAGGCATTATTTTGTTGTTTTCTATAGTATATATACACAGTGTCTTTCTTAGTACAGATGCTAAAAGATGTGGTGTACCAAGTGCTGAACAGCTGTTTGTTCTACATCTGGGGGCAAGCCTGAGAGCGTTTTCCTTTTGTCCTCGGTAGTGGGTTAACCTAAATGTTTTGTGTTTAAGGACCTCCTTGGGAATGGTACTGGTATGAGCTGTGAGTGTCCGAGGTGGACAGCTGCTCTTTTGTCTGCACTGTCACACAGCTGAGAAAGATGAAGTGGTTCCTACGGGGTTATTAGTTGTGGGGGGAGGTTTGTACCAGAAGAGAGATAACATGAGATACACAGCTCTGAGTGTTTGGAGGAAAGAGCAAGAATTGGGGTAGGAAAAACGCAGGAGTGGGCAACAACAAGGTGATGACCTGCAGTTGCAAGGGATCATCTGAGATCTGTAGCTGAAATGAAGCATTTTTCCTTGTCTTGCTGCTGCAGCACTACTTTTCTCTGCTAAACGCTCTTCTTGGTGGTGGTCTACACTGGCAAAGGGAAAGGTATGAACAAAGAGTATAAACAGGAATAGCATTGCTACCTGAAATGTGCCCAGTCCCTGGAATAAGTGGGTATTGCTGGTTTTAGCATTGTTTCCTAAGGATGCTTTCCGCTAGCCCGCTGCTAAATAGTCTGTCCAGCCGTTGGATGTTTTGATGGAGGACTGGAAACCTTAAAAGTTGGAGGTTTCTACAAGTTCTGTGAAAACAGACGGCTAAGTAGAGACAAGAAACTAACCTGAACTTCTCTGTTGAGATGGTTACAGCTCATTCTTACTCCTCGAGGCAATGGTCAGTGGAAGCCAGTCAGCAGAAGCCAACCCCTACGCAGGCAGCAGCTTGACGGGCAGCAGGGCAGGGCAAAGAAGAGGAACCGAGAGCAAAGAGATGGCACCAGGAACAAAAAGACTGGGCTGGGAACTGCACTCTGCCCTGAGCACAGGGATGTTAAGGAGACACTGGACACTCCTGTATAGCTCATGAAGCTTCGTTAGCGCTTTCGCTGTGAGACTTCATAGCCAACATGCTTAGCTGTGCTTGCCTAGAGCTGCCGTACACACTGATTTCCAAAGCCATCTCATGCCAAGCCATGTTTCTGTATCTGTACGAAAATGTGCACGCATTTTTGAGCTGTGGCCGAATGGGATAAGGAGATTTTTGGCACAACAATGAAGAATGACAATGGAATTAAGGGGATTTTCAAAAGAAGAAATAAAGCATTCTTGTAACTAATATGTGTATATGGTTATGAAAGCTTAAAAGATCAAATGGGAACAAAGCATTTGTATCCCTTATGTATGAGTTTCATATAGGTCCATTCAAATGTACACAGAGAACTTAGGTGTAGAAATTTATATGGTGGTGCATATAAAACAATATATTTCAGTACTAAAAAGGCTACATACTAACAGAGTATAAAGTCGTGCTGAAATGTGTGTACACAGGTAGCCTTTGTGTGTGTATATATATATCCATTTTATATAAATAAATTTTATATTGTGTTGAGTATTCAAATATTATTTCCTTTCCATTTAAAAAAATCTAAACTCTCAGGCAATATGAACACTCTAACTTTTGTATAGGACTTTCAGCACTTGCATTATACTGTGACATTTGCAGGGATATTTAAGGGAACTAATACATCATATGTAGCCAAAAAGATTATTTAAAGTTACAGTAGAAAGATGGGAGGGAAATCATGTATTCTGTTCATGATGATAGAAGTAACAGTGGAAGGGATTTTATTCACTTCTGATTGAATTACTTAAAAATTGACAATTAATCTGTGATAGCAGGCTAGATTCTGATTTTGTGTAAATGACTACAGCTCTGTCAGAAGTAGCTGTGTTGATATGATCTGACATGCTGTCTTTTTTTTTAAACACAGCACTTAATGAAAAGACTGGAAGCAAAATTCTTGTCTTGCAGACAGCAAAGAAACTTTACTCAAGTCTCGTTTCACTGGTGTAAGTGAAAGGAAAATTTGACCTAAGGCTCACTAAGTAGTAATTATGGAAAATAATTTTGACATAAGCTAAAAGATAGTCATATAGCTGCATTTCCCAACATATGTGGAAGGTTTTAAAACTAATTGGAATTTATTGAGAGACAAATTCTGAAATTCCATCCATACCTTTCTTTTACATTAACAGACCGTATCTGTTACATGACATCTTTTACATTAACAGACTGACTGAAAACTGCCACCACAGATATGAAAAAGAGTAAAATATTTTCTATCTGCAAAGTACCTATGCAACACCTTTCAGGTCTGTGAACCCAAGAGTGACTTTGAAGATGAATTTTGTGTCTGTTCTGTTATGAAAAGAGATATTGGTAGTGGATAACTTTTATTTTTTTTATTCAGATCTCGTTCTTTCTGCCTCGTTTTGTTTTGCTTTGCACATATGCAGTTTAGTTTAACAGCACAAAATATTATCCATAATTACAGGAAGACCTCCCTCTGCTCTTTTTCTATTATATTGACATCTCTCTCAGCTTTAGAATCTCCCTCTAATTTGTTGCACTATTTATTGACTGTTCTCTCCTTCCAAATGAGGGAATTTAAGGGCTTCCTTCTTTGTTTGGACAGTATGCATTCTTTCTGATCTCTTAAGTCAATTTCTGAATCGGTAAAAATTGTCTCCCACTGAGTGTAAGGTGCTTTATCAACTCACATATCATTCCTATTGTTGGTAGGAATGATACCACTTTTGTCTTAAGACTACTGCCATCCAGAACAGGATTTGATAGCCATATTTACAGGTCTGTATAAATTTGCTTTTTATATACACGTACATATGATTGCATTGCCATCCAAACGATTGCTTTTCCTTTGGGTAATTTTCCATAGGCATCTTCGTGTTGAGGGTGTGGATGAGTCTCTTTGCTTTAGCATTACTCATCTGTTGCATCTATGCCCATGCCCATGCAATGGACAGAACACATGGTAAAAGGGGGAACGTGGTAAATGTAGCTTGGGTTTAAACCATGTCCTACTCTTTCTTGACCTTGCATTTATCCTGTAAAGCTTTTTCTGGATTGTTTTAAACCTTCTTTTACCCCTCTGTCTCTCTCTTTTTTTTTTTTTTAATTTTTATCCCTTTCATGGTTTCCTTGATGAATTTCTCAACCTAACTGCCTCATAAATGGTGGGAAGTTCTACCCTTATCAGATGGTAATACTAGAAGTCCTTATTGTCTCAGAGAGAAGCTTCTCTTTGGAAAACGCTTGGGGATCTAAATCCCGTTAAGAGAGGCAGAAGAGGTAAATCTGTTAGATCTGTCTCAGATGTGAGTAGCTTTGAGCATTTGGGTGGTGCCCAACCCCGCCTTTTTCTTCCAGCCGGAAAAAAAGGTGTCTTACAGCTCAGTGACTAGGGTAAGAGATCAAGCCCCAATGCGCAGCCTCGCGAAGGCAGTTTCTCTAATGTCATCTTATTCTTTGCATTCTTTGAATTTCCATCCTCAAGGGGATAAGGGGTACAGAGAGTCTCATGAAACCTACTTTTGAATTTCCTTCTGGCTGTGATACAGTTCGATGAGAAGGCAGAGGACAATAAAAGCTTGGGCCTGTTACTTCACCAAATAAATGTTTAGTTCCTTTGACTTTTCAAAATACAGCTTTTTTTTGGATGGTCTTCCATTTCTAGAATATCCTCTGCTTCATATTAGGAGCTGCTTATGTTGCATGGAGCCCTAGACATTTCCTCTGATTTGCCACCAATTTTATCTATACATTCAGTCACAGTTAGCTGGCGGTGGGAAGTTACTCTGACAGCTTTGCCCACACCTTTATTATTTCTGTTAAGATGTGTAAGTCTACATTTCACCTCTCTCCTGGAGTCCTATTAAGTAGTTTTCCTTTTTTTTTTCCCCTTGAAATTCATACCTTCAGCTACTTAGGCAACTTACTAGCTGCTGGCAAACGAGGTATCAGAGCTCATACAAATTGCAGTTTTCCTTTGATTGGTAACAAGATCAGTAGCACAGACTGCTGTTCTTCCTCCTTCATGTTTTGCTCTGGCACTTCAGGCAGGATGTTTATCCATATATGTCCAGGTCACAAAGCAGCCAGTCAACTAAAGACACTTATCATTTGACATCTTCAATTGCTCCTTCTTTCCAGAATAAAACTCAGCAGGTCCCTCCAAATCTTGATCCAAGACTTCAGGGTTCTTTTTGGCTTGTCAGTCTCTATTTGTGCTCCTACTCTTAAATGCCTAGACAGAAATTAAGTACAGTCATTGACAACTTCAGTGCAAATAAAATGCCACAACTCTAGCTTTTATTCATTTGGTGCCTTCTAATCAGTACCTTTGAAGGTATGCCAGAAGCTGTGACACTGTCTTTACTGACTCAGCCCTCTCTGTCCAGGTTTGGGAGTTATTTAGAAAAGCAAATGAGACATTGTCAGGATGTTGGATCCTGTGTACCCTGAAATTTTGTAATTGTTGACTTCTCGCCATCTTAATCAAGGAAATTATATACTCTGTCATAAGTATCTGCTGCAGCAGGTGGTGACTTCTCTTTTGATTTTGAGGGGCAGAGAGAACTCTCCATGTTTTGGGATGAAAAAGGTTTTATTACAGCTACAAAATCAACAGCAAAAAAAGAATAGAAGCTCCTCTGGGCCTTACGAAAGCTGAAAGTCTTAATTTGCTTATTTGTCTGTCTTGCATCAGGAGACAGTGAGTCTGAAGAAATGGCTTAAGTGGCATCACATTAGCTTATCAATGTTTTATCTGCTAGAAGATCCACTCAGGTGGCTTAAACCATTTCAGCCAATGGGATCATGAGTGGGAAATTCAGGACCATTTTCTTGAATTGACTTTATGCAATATTAGGTGATTCAGCCTTGTTCCTGCAATCCAGGGGGAAAAAAGTGCAAAAGACCTTGAGAAATGGTACCATCCAAAGCCAACCTATTTCTGGGTCTCTACTCCAATAGAGTCTTATTAGATAACTTTTTGTACTAGGGCCTGTGGTTGTCAGAGGCAAGATGAAAACACCTGCTGTGGTTTGGTCAAGCTCTCAAAAATTATCAGAACAGCATCTCTGAGGGAAGTTCTTATTCTGTTGTCCATAGAGGAGTTGTATGGACTTCTGCCTGTGACCTTTGGTTTGGACAGTTGCCCATTCCTACCTTTCCTTTTGTCTTTGAATCTTCCTCTGATGTTTTGTGGGAGTTACAAGATGCTGCAATATGACAGTAGGAATGTGCAGACTAACAATACTTTGCAGAAAAAGGCAATTGTGCTGAACAATGACTGGATATTCTTTGAGATATACTGCCCTAAGATGCATCAAAACCTACTCCCCTTGCCCACTTCACTGGAGCCCGGCTATTATTTTAGCTGAAAGAAACAGTTAAATCACAGTTAAACAGTCCTACTCCTTTATCTCTCAGGTATTATACACAGGAGTGGAGAGCAGGTGTGCTTATACGGTAATGCTCAGACTTAAAAATTAGGTATATGTACTTTCAGCCACATATGCATACAGACAACGTATGTTGCAAACTACCCCTTACTGCTAAATAAGTTGTCTAAACAGTATTTGCATAAACGATAAGCTGTTAGATCTTAGGCTTACTCTGCTTTCAGAAGGCTTCTCCAAACCAAAGGGATTTCTAGAGCCATAATCCATTCTTCTGCTATTAGAAACAACTGGAATATTTAATCCTTTCTATGACTTTAAATAGACTGGTCTTATTGGGAAACTGGTGTCAGAACTTCATTCCACATGAGATTTTTTTTCCCCAGCTTCCAACTTGACCTTATTCATGGCCAGTGTATTTTCCTCTGCTCTTGTAACTTCATCTTAGGTGCTGCTTTGTCTTTTCAGGTATATTCCTTCCTAATAAGGCGTTATTGCTCTTCAGACTCCATTGTCCTACTTAAAAAAAGTCAGTCTTGTAGTTTTCTCATAAGATCCATACTATTCTGATCAAACTGGCAGCTGTTCTCAGCAACTCTGTTATTTCAGACCCATCTTGCTTAAATATACATGACTAGAACTGAATGATCTATTCAAGAACATGGTCCAATTAACTCACCAGTGTGTTTTGGATACTGGGGCAGTGTCGTGTTTGGTGGGTTTTTTGGGGTCTTTTTTTTCTTTCATTGCCATGTTGTACTGCACCCCATTGTTAAATTAAATGTTGAAAAGATGACAATGTATTTTTCTTTCTATGTTGTTACCAACTGATGAGCTCCAAATTTAATGCAAAAATTCTTATTAATCTGTTAGTGATTGACCTTGCACTCTGAACAGTTAAATGTCACCCCATTTCCATTATTCCTATCCTAGAGTTCTTCTCTTTTTTCTTGCATGATATTATAATTCTTTGTATTGAAAAATACCTCCCAACATTGTCATCTGCATATTTCATCAAGCAGTTCTGATTTTTTTCTGATTAAGCAAGATGGGTCTCAAGAATGAGCAATGAAAAATTTTAGCACTAGCCTCCCAGACAGGGGATAAATCTGTAACTATAACTTGTTCCTGTCTTGCATAACTAGTTCCTTTCCCCTTGTACAGCTTTCCTTCTAATTCTCATCTTCTCCAACTTCGTCAGTAATTTGCTGTGGCACTCTGCCAGTTCCTTCACTAGTCCAGATGAGAGAGAACTGCTCTCTTTTTTTTTCTCCAGAAAAATCAGATATCTTAACAAAGATAGCTGTCGATTTAAGACTGCATTAGCTCCCCTTGGTAGCTGGCTATATTGTATTCTATATTCCATTTTCAAAATTTCTTGTGATCCTTGTGTACTGTAGAGGTTTTCTTCTTAAACAGAGAGGAGGGAGGCAGGGAAATAATCCCAGCTATGACTCAGGTACTTTCAGGCCTCTTAGGTAGATATTTTACAATGTAAGTGTACTGAGTTCTTAGGAAATGAATACCCCAACTATACAAACTTCACTGTAATGTCTAAGTTTAGAAGCCTAGTCAACGAAAATGTCTTCGAGGCAACGGAGAGAAATAGATGGCTCCAGAACGTGATTTCAGTCTTTAAGCAGTAACGATTAAAGCTCCATCAAGACAAGAGCCTGATATATTAAATTTTGTATAAACTTGCTCTTACGAGATTTTTCAGTAGTCTTCTCAAGAGTGATTTTCGAGCACAAACTCAATTCCAGATTTATCAGTTCCAGATGCATATTGTAATCCTCTGTAATTGTAATGTCCGGTGGCATTTTACCTTCCTAACACCTGTAAGCCATCTACCAATGATCAATCACCAGCCATTTGAATAGTTTTGACTTCTGATTGACATCAGACAATCCAAGGCCCTTTCCTGTAAATGGTTGGAAGGTACTTATATTCTATAGTTTTAGGCCTTAGAATTTTTGAAATTTAGGGTAAAATAGTTGTTGAGAGAGGACGATTCAACCCATTAGTTTAATCCCAGATAATATTTCTTTGGGGAAGTGCTATTGACTGTATGGGAACTCTAGCAAGCATCTTACGTTTAATACTATTCAAAAGCTTAAGTTTGATGGGATAATTCTTGGCATTTGAGTTCAGAACTTCAGGTCTGTTAATCCATTCTCATTTAATAGTTCATATCATACAATCACCAAACAGACTCTGGAAACTGTCAACTGCAGCTGAATTTGCTTCAGTTGAGTCACACCTGACATGTCCCAGACATGTCATTTTAACACCAAACAATTTCTGTTGTGTTTTTTTTTTTTTTAAGAAACTTCCAATTTATAAAATTTGTGGTTTTCACTTTTTTTTTTAAAGTGATATTGCCAAGAAAGATGTTCAGAGTTGTCTTATTGCTTTTTTCCCCATATATATTATCAAAATACAATTTTTAGGAAAGTGTGTATTTCATTGTGTTGCCCACAAAATCATAATATATTGAATTCAAGTTAAGTGTTATTATAATCACATTTAATAATGATATAGTAAACAGTAATAATTTAACATAGTTTTCCCTATGTTTCAGTTAATTTTTTAAACAATTTTAGATCTTTTGGATCACTTTAAGACCGAGAAAACTCTGTTTCCTACTTTAAAGACGAAAATAATCTCTGATTAAATCACTGATTAATCTCTGCATTTAAATGAAGTTTCTTACAAATTGTTCCAAATATGGAACATAAAATCACCCCATTTTATCAATGATAATGTTTTTTACTCTAGAGAAATTTTCAGTTAAGCTTTTTTAGGGCCTCTTTAGCACCAGAGCTTTCCAGCAAGCCAGTTTATTACAACCACAAAGCAAATTCCAAATTGGGAAGCAAATATTACCCCAAACTGGGAAAAAATATTTTACCATACACCCTGAGATTTAGGTAAAACTCGTAAAAATTATGTATCTACCCATTTTAATTTAGTAGGATTTTCCTATAAGAGACTTTTCTCTGCTGAGATGTTGGTAAGCCCAGAAGTTTAGCAGGCTCTTCACAAGGTTAGTCTTGAACAGAATCCTTAAAAAAGATATTAGCAGCAGTAACTGCGTGCTTGAGGGAGTGAAATAGCTTGTGCAGAAATTGTTCAGAATCTTGTAACTTTTCCAAGGGGATGGGAGGGAGAAGGATATTTTCTCCTTACTAATAGGACTACATGCTATGCAAGAATCCAGGCAGACATTCAACCTTTGTTTCTCAGAAAATTTCTCTCATCCATTCTTGTGACAGTTTTTGGTTAGTGGAGGGTGTGTGCGGCAGGTGTGTGTATATGTGTGTGGTTTTTTTAAAGTTTTTAAATATGGGAATCTGTGAAGCAAATTCACTGCCTTAGCAAACACACTTTGAAGCATGCTAGCATTCGAAATCCAGTGTCACAGAATCACAGGAGGGTAGGGGTTGGAAGGGGCCTCTGGAGATCATCTAGTCCAACCCCACTGCCAAAGCAGGTTCACCTAGAGCAGGTTGGACAGGAATGCATCAGGCTGGGTTTAAATATCACTTGTAGTTCTCCAAACTGTGAGAGAAATAGGCAATACTGCCCGATTCAAAGCATTACCGGAGTACTGTGGTAGGATCAAGAAGTAGGAAAGGAATTGAAGTGTTGTGAGGGAAGGATGCTGAAGGGGAAGGGGAGACAGCATCAAGGTGAGAGGCTATGAAGGTGTCAACTGGAATTTTTGGCCTCGTGGAAAATAAGATGAATACCATTAATGTATAATAAAACAGAAGTACCCTGTGTCTGGAAGGGGTCAAGAACAGAAAAAGATCTGTGATGATGTCTACCATTTTATACTTCCAGTGACAGCAAAGACTGGTCAGAAAGTACTGATACAAAATGGAAGAAACATTAGGAGGGAAAAAAATAATTTGGTCTCCATAAATTCTAATAGATAATGACTGAACTTACTGGGCACAGAAATATAGTTGTGGTCTTTTGATTACTATGGTGTCGTCCTGAGCATCCAAGCACTCACTCAGTGCATTTGTTTGACAGAGGTTATATTGAATATTGTGTCAGTCTTTCTCTGGCTTAAAAAACAGCAGGATGCAATCAGATTTTCTGTGGTATATCTATGTGCGGCAGATACTACCCTCCTAACTGTTCATCCCTGTCTTTTACCTCCTTCTTTCCCTCTTCATCCCCTTACCTCCACTTCTCTCCTTTCCTCCCTTCAACGTAGCACTGCATTAATGAATTGGTCCATGGTTCCCATCTGCTTCGGTGTAAAACCTGCTGGTTTATGTTAAACTGCTTCTCAAGATGACCGGGTAACTGTGTCTGTACTTGTACAAACAGAGCAGCCCAACAGGCGTGGTGAAACACTAGCTGATCTCTAGCCCGGTTTTCGGGTGATTTGCTTGGGATATGGGCATCCCACTTTTGACAACTGATTCTGCTGCTGTCCCACTTCCATGTAAATTCTTGGCCTGCTCCCAGCTTAGCTGTCCTGGGGGAAAGAATACTGTCTTTTCTGAAAAAAAAACCAAACCAAAAACCAAAACCCAAAACCAAACCAAACAAACCTACCACCATAAAAGTAATTTTATTAGCCTGCAAGTGAGGGACCTGCTGATGTACGGAGCAGCGGAAGAAGGCAGTGTTTATCCGCAGCCATTTCCAACTTCCAATCCTGTCCTTTTATCATTAGACCTTTTTTGCCTGACAATTATGGCTTAGTTTTGACCTTCGGTCACTGACATCAGTAGAAGATAGATGTCAGTATCTTAAGGCAAAATCAAGCCTTGACGGTTGTTCACAATTTTTCATCATTCTGTGGTCAGTTATATGAATCATGCCAAGGAAAAAGCGTTTCCCCTGTTCACTGAGAAAAGTATGGGATACATGAAAAGATGGATTTTAAGACTGGTTGAAGCATTATAAGGATGTAAAATTTCAAAGCCGCAGGGAGCACTTCTGTTTATTAAATATTTTTCCTTTAACAAATGGATTCAGTTAAAATTTGCTGATATACTCTTCCATAATTGCTTAAATATGTTTCTGGTAAAAAGATCTTCACTTTTGTCTTGTTCAGATTGCATTAAAACCGTCCTGCTGTCACTTAAAAGTATTACTAAATTTATATAACTCTGAAGTCCTCTTAAACTTTCCTTTGGAAGAAATATAGCATGACAGCTATAATTTATCTCTATGGTATAGGTTTATTATATTTAAGATATAGCATACAGGACAGTATTAATAAATTCCACAGCAGAAGCAAACAAGATATTGTCCATTCAGGAAAGTGTGAACAGTAAGAAGCAAAAGAGGACTGAAAGAAAAAAAAACACAAACAAATCATTCCCCCCCCATGCCTCCTTAGTAATCCTCTGTAATATTTTAATGGAAAAGGGCCAAGTTCAAAGTACGCTTGGGAGGATGTCAGAGACAATGTGGAAGCTAAGACTGCACAGTAAGATAAATACATACCTGGGAAATGATGAATTCTTTTTAAAGTAGTGTTTTATACTTTGGTTCTGTGAAACCTCAGAAAAGAGATGCATAGCCCACGCTTCCTCATACAGCTCCGTAAATAGGCACTGTATCTTTTGTTGCAAATCCTCAGCTCTATACACTTGGGACGAGCAAGCGCCTAGTGGCAAACAGTTCAGAGAAAGAGCACTGAGGAACTGAATGTGGTAATTGCTCCAAACTCATTGTTACCCACTTGATTTCATGTAGTCATGGCCAAATCTTCCATCTGTCTCTGCCCTCCGACAATGATTTCAGGACACTTGGAGCTGAAACCAAACTGTGGGGTTTTTTTTCTTTTATTCTTTTTTTTTTTTTNTGACAGGTTTTTGTTTTCATTGTCTTACCTTCTTTTCCCATTCAGTTCTTGACAGCCTTCCCTCTCAGCTGAATACTGTTATCACTTCTTTATTCTAATCCTCTCCCTAGCTGCCTATATTATCACCCCTCTGTTTCAGAACTTGGATACTTACCCTTTAATCCATTAATTGGCTTTTTACCCTCAGATCTCTTTGCCTCCTCTGAGTGCAACCTGACTCTCCCAACCACCACACACCCTGACTGTTCTCTGCCCGGCTCTGCCTTGCACCTCCTGCCTCTCCCTACATTTTGGTGCTAGTTTCTTTTTCCAGATAATCTCGTGCTTTATTTCTGTTCACAAAGGAGGGCTCTCTAGTTCAATATCACTTTCAGTGTTGCTTCTGTTTCCTCCTTCTGTTTACATATCACCTTTCTTCATTGCTTCTTAACAAGGGTAGATGTATATAGCAGGAATAAATCTCTGCAGCAGATATCCGTGTTGCCCCCAGAATACGTCCATATCCTTATCAAGGTTCAGAAGTGTTGGGCAACTTAATAAAATATGGGTTGTTACACAGCAAATGTATTCACTTAAACGAGATTATCTTTTGATTGAGTTAGGTTTCTGTCATTGTTTGCATGCAGTGGAAGTGTACTTTTCTTAACTTTTTTTTTTCTAATCGTGTACTCTTTGTGTATAAAATCTGTTTGTATTAAAAGGAAATACTTTATCTGGTGCCACTGTTTAGTCCAGGAATAATATTGCTGTATTTTAAGAAATCCTGCCTACTTTGATTTCTTTTTTGTAGTCAACATTTGAAAATATAGACTATACTGAAAAGAGGCATGTTAGCCTTTTTGTTTCATTATCTCTGATGTTTTCTTTATATAGTATGTATGAATACACACATTTGATATTTAGCAAAATAGGGAAAATTATCCCGGTGCTAATGTACACAGAGCTATTACACCCAGTCATGGTTAATAGCACTAAATGGATTTAGAGTGAGGAGTCTAGACTGCAATCCTGTCAGCATCTGCCCCTTCCCCAGTAATTTATTTGGGTTTTGCACCTGCAGATGCTGAACTGGGACTGAATTCATACAGAATTTTTTATTTGGATAGCAGGCACTGAAATAGTAACATTTAAGAAGAGCCCTAAATAAAAGTGACTGTGTTAGCAATAACTTTCCCTTCTTTGTTGTCAATATTGAAAACAATAGAATCCTGATTATCCAGGCTCTTACCATGAGGATCTCCTTCTCTAATTAACTCCCTAATCTATTGGCACCCTGATTATTAGACATATCTTGTGCTGCCTGGTGTGTCTCAATGGTGGGAAAGCTTTCATAAAATATTTCAGTTTTAAGCTCGTTCATTGGCACAGTGTATCTTTAATATTACCTGCAAACAGTGACGGTCCTTTCTTTTGTGTGATATAATCTCCATGCTCTGGAGCATTACAAGCCTTTCTGAAAGTGTGGTAGATATGCAAAGGCTATGAGAACAGGAGAACTGGAAAGGTAATTGTGCAGAGGTGGGTAAAAGTCCCCTCTTTGCCTGCCTCTTTGATCCTATGCTCCATGGATGTGATAAGTCACAGTTGAAAATCACCTTTTCCTCCAGTTTTAAAGATGTGCATGTGTACCTATAGGCATCGCCAAAGGTGAAAGGTTCTAACCCATTGTACCATGCAGCCATGGCAATGGGAGTTTGGTTACAACTTGCAGAACAAAAAGGTTTTCCTTCAGAGCCTTGTATATTCAGGTTGTATATTGTTTGTATGAGAGAGAGATGTGTGTCTCAAGTTCTTTGATCTCTAATATAAGAAAAATAAATTAAATTCCCCTCCCCTCATAATAATTTCTTCAAAACCAGAAGAAACCTAACTCAGGGAATCAAACCAGCATATCCAGGAAGATCTTCTCCTTCTTTTCAGTTGGAAGAGCTGCAATCCTGTGGGAAACAGAGAATGAAAACCAGTTTAAAAACCTTCTCATCAAAAATCCTGCACCTAACTCTTGGCTGTATACATTTTAAGTCTCAAACATACCCCATTACTTTTTGGAGTAATGTTTTAATTTTGTTAAATGATTGACCCCTTATTGTTTTTTTCAAATGTTCTTGGTATTAGGCTACTCCCTTCCTTGTTTCATTCTATGGAGTATCAGGATTTTAAGTTCTTTTGTAAGAGCTGTCATCAGTATATAATTGAAGTCTGTCATCAATATATATTCTTGTAAAGATCTACAATGTGCTTCTTGTCCTACACCTAGAAATGTGCGTTGGTGTGGTAGCTTTCAAGCAGTTGGACATCAGTGTGTAGACTCGTTTCAATACATTCAGCCTGGATCTGTGATTCCTGTGTGTGTGTGCAGCTCACTAGTGGAGGTGATGGCCTTTTTGTGGTCTATGAAGTCTGTATTTTGTACACATGAAACCGTGCAGTAGCCCTGCTCATGTGTGAATACAAAGACATGGAATTCATTTTCATATGTCTCTCTCCAGAGTCTCCCTCCAGTATTGACAGGAGTCTATATATTTTTATAGAATCATAGAATCGTCTAGGTTGGAAGGGACCTTTAAGATTATCAAGTCCAACCATCAACTTAATGCTGCCAAAACCACGACTAAACCATGTCCCTAAACACCATGTCTACCCGTCTTTTAAATACCTCCAGGGATGGCGATTCCATCACTTCCCTGGGCAGCCTGTTCCAATGTTTGATAACCCTTTCTGTGAAGAAATTTTTCCTAATATCCAATCTAAACCTCCCCTGGTGCAACTTGAGGCCATTTCCTCTTGTCCTGTTGCTTGTTACTTGGGAGAAGAGATCAACCCCCACCTCGCTACAATCTCCTTTCAGGTAGTTGTAGAGAGCAATAAGGTCTCCCCTCAGCCTCCTTTTCTCCAGGCTAAACAACCCCAGTTCCTTCAGACACTCCTCATAAGACTTGTGCTCTAGAATGCAGAGCACCCTAAAAACAATGTACCAATCACAGAGTGCAAAAAAGAGCCAGCAAAACAGAAAAGAGTAAGAGAGATAGTTTTCTTACTGTGTATATTTATTTCTGCTTTCTCCACTGCATGCAATATTATAATTCAGTGCATAGTAACCTTAAGTTACCATTGGGGATGCTAAAAAGCTTTATAAAGATACAAGTGTTATTCATTAAATGAATTGATAATCTTTGAAATATGTAACCTTCCCCCCCCACCCCCTTTCCTGGCCGCTACCTATAACATCTTGTGTAATTCAAGACCAATTTTTTTATTAGTTCTCCACAATGCTATATTTTACTTGTCCTTTCTTTCCTTCTTTTGTAACTATTTCTGAATTTCATGGGCTTCTGATAAAACACTGTAATGCTAATGCTAAGGGTAATTTTTTAAAGGTGCTTCAAAAGTGTAGATGTTTAATATGCAGCTGCTCTTTAAAGGGGCAAAAGGTTTCTTTCTGCCAATTCTTTCAGATTCTGTACTAAAAATCTTTTTTTTTTCCCCCTCAGCTGTCAATATTTAAGGAAGTACCCTTTCATGTTTTCTATAATCCTGTTAAAAATAGTAGGTGTATTCTGTATCTGTGGCTAGACGTACAGCATGGTGCAAAATAATCTAAACACTCCAGGTTTGTTTGCAGATTTGCTCTAATGAAAAAGGCTCAAGATATATAATGAGACAGCCCCTCTGATACAGTTAATCAGTATCCACACAAGTTGATCCCTTGAATGCATTACATGATTCATAAGAAACTGCTTAGTACATAAGAAATTGCTTAGTACATAAGAAATTAAGATTGAATAATATTTGCTGATGTCTTATTTTTCAGCTAAGAAATCTAACACTTTTAAGGATCAAGAGGGGTAAAGAGGTCATCACTTACGTTCCTCTGCTCTCTGCCAAATAGGATAGTTTCAGAGACAGCTATATTGCGAAAAAAAAAAAAAAAATCCTTAGTAGAAAGGATTCTTTCATTCAGTTGAAGATCATAGGAGTATGGTACCATGCCTAAATTGTAAAAATATTTTTATTCCAAAAATGTGTTTAATAGGTCACACTTTTACAATCACAGCTTAGAGTTAATTACTACGTCTCGTCTCAAAACAGGTCTGTGGTAATAAGTGTCTCGCTAAATCATTGTCATCACTGTGTCCACACTGTCAGGGTGGGGATTTTTAGAGGTGCCTAATTGATATTTAAACACAAATCCTGTGAAAACTCTCTATGGCACTGGTGAACAGTTACGTACTTTAGAAATCAGTTGTCCTTCAATCCAGGTCCTGCTTCATTTTGCATAGGAACAGTTGGTGGAGGAAAGGAAAGAAAGGAGACCGCGTCCTCAGGTGCACTTGCAGGACAGTAGGTCAGGATAGCTCGCTGTTGGCCATGAAAGATGCTCAGACCTGCAGCGAACGGCATAGGCAAATCCTTTTTCACGGGTAGTGGGTGTTTATTGCACAAGATGCGCTCTCTGCAGCGCTTATCCTGACAGGGTGGCTGTGGCATGCCTGTTCGGCCAGAAACGATTGCTTTGCTCCATCATTGCAGCAAATTTCTAAAGCAGAAATCATCATGACAAAACTGGGGGGGAGGGGTGTTGATCGTTTTGGTTTTCTGAAGGAATGAAATGTGGAAAAGGAAGAGTTAAAGAAGTTACTGCTGCTGTAATATACATACCAGGCTCTTTTGGTCTTTTAAGTCTTCACAGCTCTCTTACAACAGGTTCTCTTCATGTCTCGAAAATGCAAATCTCTGAGCTCCTAAGAGCAACTGAATAGGGATATGTATTTCATCTTAAAACAAAGAGCAAAGAAAAAAAAAAGGAAAAAGTTATTCAAAGGATTTTGGAAACAGGTGTTCTAAATCAACATTAATTGGATTTCAGTTAATTATTCCTTATACTTTAGGGATTATAGGAAAGGAATATAGGGGGAAAAAGCAAGAACAACTTCTCTGACACACTAATTGCTCTAATATTATTTAAGCTAAGCAGCCCCTCATTCCTTTCACCCCCACCCCAAATAAATTGGCCTCCAGATGACTGTTGCAGAGGCTAGGGAATAAGAATGAAGTGGAAAAGCAAGATGCAGTCTTTGAAAGCCACCTTTACTTGGGAGGGTGGTTACACATTTAGTCTATTATGTATACCATCCTCTGCCTCTAACCACTAAGATAAAGGCAACTACTAAAAAGCTGTTATACATTGATCTTAGATACCACATTTCAAATATGAAGATTCCCCTACATGATTCCCCTGACATTTTAACCCTCACAGTGTATGATCTATGCACATAGTTTAGACTGGGTCAAGAATGTTTCTCCAGGGCTGGCAGAGGAAGGCTGGGTGGAAGACAGGACATCATTAAGGATTGTATTTTGACTTTTGTTTTTCTGTCTTAATTCCTATCGGAATGAATCCACTTTTTCCCCAATGCTGGAGCTGGGATAACATTTGACATGAAAAATTGTATATGTAGAGTTTTAGTTTGCCTCTGAGAACCAACGGATTCCAAATTTTAAAAGAGGGAGAGGGGGTGAGTGAGGCTCTCGGTGCACATTCCCTGAATGCCCATAGAGCTGAGTCATGGGATTTCAGTGGAAAACAAGATTTTCAAACTGATTATAAATTGAAGTGGTCTAAAGAAATGAGGTTTTAAAACTGGACTGAAAGTAGGGTGGGGTTTGTTGTTGTTGTTTGGGTTTAATCTTCAATTTTGTGCAAACTTTTGTGCTAATTCCTCTTAGTTTTAAGTTGATGAGTGAGAGCAGTCAGTGACACCTGCTAGTCTCCTCTCACTGTCCAGCCTAAGAAAAGTGAGTGATACCTGTGATAAAAGTAACAGATCTTCAAAGTTATTTTTAAACTTTAATATGATACAATAATCAGAGCTTCTAGTAACAACCAAGGCAATGTTTTACATGTTTTTTACCTTTACAATGTCTCTTTGAAGAACTTCCCCCCCCCATATGTTTGAAGTATACGTGAAACGTGTCGCTTTTGAACGGGTGATATTGTTAAGTCATATGCGAAATTATTTACACGGCAAATTTTAAAAGATTTCGGAAAGCCTAATGAAACTTGCCTGAGGGCAGCAAGAATTTGCATTCCAGCCTCCTGCATGTGTGACAATTTGCTAAGCATCTCAGTTAAAAAAAAAATCGGAAGGGGACTTCCCACATTCAGTAGTTCTCATCTATAACTGAGGTATATTACTAAGGAGATATACCTATAGACCCACTATATGCGTCAGCATATTTACCAACCTTACAAACAGATGTGAACATAATTACATCACATCTACAGAGTCACTTATTTACCTGACTTTTGTGCATATTTGCATAAGGTACTCACAGGGACTGTAAAGATCTGAGATTTTTACAGATCTTATGAAAATATTATTCTTAAATTAAGCTGTTCTGTTACAATCCAAATTTCCACTACAGCTGGATGAAATTCTTAAGAACAGACGCTTTAGTTGCTGCTATGAAAGCACAGTAGAAAGTAGTCGTGAAAAGAGCAAGACTTCATGTGTTGGTAGCTTTCAGAGAATGGGCCAAATAGGTGTCTGTATTGTTCTAGCTGCTCTTATTTATCTCCTTAACTTACAGCATTTAGATGGCATCACTTCTCATATTGTGCAGACGATGGTACTGCATTCAGTAGGAGGAAAGTATTCCTCTGTCAGACGTCACTGTTTCTAACTGACAATGAAGTGCAACAGATAAATATCTTTAAAGTTTTATTCAATAACTGTAAAAAAACAGCATTAAACAGATGGGGATAAATTATGAAAATACATGTAAGCTATATATGCACGCATATTTAACTCTTGATTTCCCAAATGTGGCACTTCATAGCTTTTCTCTTGGTCATCAGTGCTTTTTTTTTTTTTTTTTTTAAATTTATTGCATGAAAGTTTTTTTTTTTCTTTTACAANACTTGTACAGAACATGATTTTACTTTGCAAATGAGGGTGCAAACTTTTCCTTCTCATTAAAGGTGAAAAAAAAAGCCACTTCAAAATTGTGTTTCAGTTGTTTTTTTCCAAATCAATTCCATCAGTAGCTATCGCAAGAAAATATATTTCAAATTAAATTTGTAATTCGTATCCTACATGTGTTTCATGCTCTTTTACACTGTATACAGTATCTCAGCACTAGTGGTGTTTTAATGCTCAGAGTTCTGTAGGTTTTTTATCCCTACCTCACATTTTTCCTTTGCTCCCCCTTCTGACCTTTGCTAAAATCTTCACTGTGGTGTATAGGTGATAATTGACTGCCTTTTAAAAGGTACTTTTTGTATCAGCCAAGTGCTTTCTTGTTTGAGATGTGAACATATTTTATGGACAGACTCAAAGCCTGGTTGTGCTCAGTCATATGTGCAAAAAAAATACATTGTTAGTCGTTTGTAATCCCCAGCCCGTGGTGGTTCTCTCCAGTTTATATGTGGGAAGAGATGTGCTTATTTAATCACAGACCAGATGCGGGGCCTAAGGGCCTGACCCAAAGCCCATTGAAATCAGCTGGAATCCTACCATAGATTTTAATGGCCCTACATCTTTAGATAAGTATATCTGACTCATTTTTATGAAAAAAAAAAAAAAAAGGCAGCTCATTTTTGCTCTCTTCACTCCTTTCCCATTTTCCTTAGGAGGAAAATCCCCCCCTGTACTCTAAATGCAATGAAAACCCAATTTAAAAAAAAAAAAAAAGACACAAAACAAACCCTGACAACTATTCTGTTAAGAAAGTGTTATAATAGGAAGCTGGACGTGGCTTTATAGTACTGGGGTGGCTATGGTACCTATTTGCACTACGAAGATTTTTAGATAATGCTTTGCACAGAAAGGTTGACGTGCTTGCGCAGAAAAACTGTTTATATACAGGATGGACTTGGGGCTACATGGTAAAACTATCTGCACAGTCAGTGTAGTCTATTTGTGAAATATAGCAGGGAAAAATATTTATGAGCACCACAGGACATGAAGCTCAAAGTGCAGTCATTTCTAAATGAAAATTATGTGACAGTTCATCAGTATTTAATGCTAACATTGCTTGATCTAGACATAAAGAATTTAGCAGCCATTTATCATAACATACAGTACTGTTCATTTCCTGATTTGCTTAGAATACATTGGTGTTTTAATCTCAACACGAGCCACAGGTCTAATTTTAGATATTTAATGAAAGGAAAATCCGGCGAGAGACAGATTTTTCACATGGCTATTAGGAGCCTACTCCCACAACTTGAATTGGTTGGTCTTTTTAATGCGTGCTCCCAGAAGCCACCGCTTGGTCCCTGCACCAGATGCAGGTGTTCCCTTGTGCTGTCAGCCAGGAATGATTAATGAGGATTTGCCCCTACTGAAAGCAGTCTTTGGAGCATTGTTCAGGGCATCTGTGGAACTGTCGGGGGAGACAAGGACACAAGTGAACAACCAATTATTTGGCCATCACTGAGGCAGCATGAAAAAGACATCAAATTGGACAGAGGAGCAAAGCTTTTGTTTCATGATCATATTTTTAGGTGTTAATAGTAACAGAGGAATTCTACCTGGTTTGGTTTGCCTTTTTTTTTTTTTCCAGGGGAGAGGGGAAGGGCTCAGGCACCATTTTAAAGCTAGGAAAGGGGGTGTAAAAGAAACAGAGACAGAAAAGTGCTCACGGTCCTTTAAAAGTGTAAAAGGGAGGAAAACACACAGAATTGATTTCTTGGCACTTGCACTGTGTGTATAAAGATATACCGTTTTGCTCGGCTAACATTAGGGAACGAGGGCTAAGAATTCTGCGAGGAGGAGGATTTCTCATGCAGGGAGCTTCTTAATTGCTGGCCAAATACAACAGCTCAGGAGCCGAGGCTTTAGCATGTGATAGCGCAGGGAAGTGTTACATTAGGATTCTGAAAAAGAAAATGTGAGGGAGCAAAAGCAGAAAACATTTGCAAGATTGCATTCAGCATTCAGCCTGCGTCCCTCTTTCTGTCTCAAAGAAAATACTCTTAGATGCAGAAGAGTGAGGGGGGGAAAAGAGGAACAGAACGAAAAACACTCTGCTCAGGCTTAGACTTCTGCATTTTTATATTTACCGAGACACGTGATTATAAATACTAATTTTAAACCAGAGGGAAAGGATTATATTTTCAGAACAATCCAATTACAGAATGGATTGTTTATAAAATACATTTTATGCTCCATCCTGTCAAGCCTCTTTTTACCACAATATTAAGAATAAAAAAAGTTAATTATACAGCTTAATTCAAATAAGGAATATAATGTTTTATTGACTAATAACAAATACAGTATAATTTCTACTGAAGTAATGTAATTAATATTTGCAGTGGCTAATTCCCTAACTTCAGAAGTTCCCTGGTCCCCACACACATGTGCAAGAAAAGGAGTTCGGATCCTGAAACAATTACAGATCCTAATTCCAAACTATTCCTTAACAAAGGAGAAAACTATATTTCTAAATTAACAGTTTAATTAAATTTGACAACTTGGATTCAGGGTTTTTTTTTCAAATTATTTATCCTTTAATGGCTCTATTTTATCAAGGAGGACTCTCGGCATCTGCAAAATTATGTGAATGTCCACACAGAAAGGCCTGTTTCCTTACCGCAGCTGGTGTGTAGGAAGTTTTAGTAAGCAAAAAGTTTCTGTCTCCTTCATATTTAGAATGAGTTGCTGCAGGTAACAATTTGACTTATGATATGCAGATTTTTAGAATTTGTCGTCTTAGTGTCAAATGTCTGAGTCTGAAACCTGAACAGTCAACTACTTCTCTATTTACTAGCGGATGATCATCTTGTTAGGAAATAAAAGTCTAAAAAAATAAAAGAAATCATTGGAATTTAATAACCACGTAATCATAAAGAAAGTAAAAAGCAATACAGTACACACGTAAATGGAGTCTTCATATTTAAGGTGTATCACATACTTCTTTATACTACCCAAATGAAGGTTTTGATCAGAAGGAAATCACTAAACAACCTAAGAATCTTTAGGATATTCCAGCCTTTCTGATAAGTGTGTAAATCGTAGTCTAGAATTTTACGCTGGGAATAGCCTCGATACCAGCTCTCCAACGGCAGTATTGATGAGTTTAGTTCTGCAGGTCTGTCCTTTTCCAGCAGTACAGCCATTTGTTACCCTCTGCAAAGGACTCTGACATTTCAAACGGAGCTTTGTCCCCTCTTGCATTTGGTATATGTGCTGGAACTTTAAATGACTTTATTAGAAGTTGTAAAATCAGTGTACGGACACACTCAACTCTGTTTCCTTCTTATCAGGAAGAGACAATGGCATCAACAATGTGCCCCTGTGTCTGAAAAACATTATTTGACGGAAGAAAAGTCTGTTAGACTCCTCCTGGGCATGATGGAAGTGATGCTGGTGAGGAAGGAAAATATTTCCAGGAACTGAAGGAATGGCTGTAGCATCTCAAAAAAAGGACATTTGCCTGTGACTGTCAAAGTGCTGAACTGAGTTTCCTAATCCTAGATATATGAATAGAAAGAAAGCTTTCTGCTACTGTAGGCTGTGCTGAAGACTGCACCTTTTCCTGCCAGGTATGGAATTTGCTACAGTAGTTCGAGGCTTGTTTATCACTGTGCTGGATTACTTCTGACTCTTCTACTTCGAGTTGTCAGCTGAAGAGCATAGAAACATCAGATGTTAAAGCCTGATGAAATTTCTGAGTAACGCAAAGAAGAGAACAGCCGGTTATTTAGATGTGTCAGCAGCATACAGCGTCGAAATATCTTCAAGGACGTGGTCATTCTCTCCAAATCTCCTGGTGGGTGAGCGCCTTTGGCATGGAGCCCCTGTGAGCCCCCATGGATAATACTTTAAAGCAAGGACTGAATCCTTTTAGTGGAGGTTCTTTGGCCTGAAAATAGGGATGGGATTTGCCAGCTAGTGCACATAATGGGAACGCCCCTTTTTGCATACCATTTCCTCCAGTACAGTGACATCTCTTCCACCCATTATGTTCCTCTGCAATCCACATGCTTTTCAAAAATAATTATGTTTCTACCAGTACTTATACTTAGGTTTCAGTATGGTATTTGATACATGTTGTATTATGCTGTTTTCCCTGTAAAATCTTATGTATGTATGTATTTTCATGATACTTCAATAAAAACATCAAAATTGAAATTCAAAGCAAAACAAAAACAAACGGGCAAGAACATATGGAAAGGGATAAACCCATTAACATCTTTATTATGAGTGTTGTTTGTGAAAAACATCAGCTTTGATTTAGCTTTATGAGGTAAATCCACTGGAGATTTATTTTACAAAACTATAAAAGAATTCTGAAACTGTCACTTATGTTTTTACAAGGGTCTCTAATACTCTACAGACTGCAGGAGGCTATGAAATAGTAGATTAGTGTGAGGGGAAGATGTGAGATGACTTTCCTCCTGTTCCACTACGTATTTACGGTGCTACGTAGTTAAACAATAGATGTGTTCTGTTCCAAGTCACGACATAGTCTTATGGATCTTTGCAATTCGTTTTGATGAAAAAATGTTTCTTTGTAAATAGTATGGCCACTGGAATAAATTGTTAGGGGAAAACAAAACAACAAAGAGAAAAATAATTAAAGCACAAATAAATATTTTTGTAGTTTTTAATATGTAATATTTAACTTTTATTTCGTGCTGGAAAGAATGAGGGTTATTAGCATCACAGTATGATTAAAGGTGAGCATTTATTTCTCTTATTTATGGTAAGTAAAATCTAGCAACAACAAGCTCGAGAATTCAGAAGTCGTCTTTTATAAAAGTTTTGACCATCAGGTTTTCTCCCTTTGTCCCTCCTCCCACCGGTATAATACAGCCTGATGGTTCTGGTCACTACAGCCAGTGTACCTCTGCTGATGGTGACCAAGACGAAACTCGTAAGACTTTTGTGCTTCCATTATTGCCTCCAGGCCTGAAATGAGGCGAGGCTGCAGGCAAGTGGAGTAGCGTCATTAGTATCTCATCAAAACTGGTTCTTAATGAACCCTTTGATAAAGCAGAAGAAATTCTCTCTGCTGGTTGCACTGACAGCAAACAGAAGGGCAAAGGAAAAGGTTTGGATGTAAAAATACTCCCCCTTGCAGGAACAGCGTGAATCAGTTGCAGTTTGTTTTGTTATCACATACACGTTCTGGCATAGGGGTGGGCAGGGCAGGCAGGGATTTTGCAGATGACATTTATATATTGATTTTATATAATAATGCTGTACATGCTTGGTTTGGGCTGCAAAATTCGCAGTGTGAACTACTTAAGTTCTGGCTTTTTGGCAGCAGAGAATTGTGAGGGTAAAATAAACTTCAGTTCCTTTACCCTTGATAGCTGATTTTTGCACCTGAAATCCCAGAACTAGGAGTTCAGTAAGTTTGGGCTTACACGTAGGTATGTACTTACTTATGAAATCTATTTTTTCTCCAAAACCCCAGCTTCTATCAATAGAAAACTATCTACAGATTTTATAAACATCCTTGGCTTATTCAGCTTTTATTTTTCTTTCTGTGCTTTAAAGTAGGTCTAGGACTGATGTGTGAGGCCAAAGGGCTTTTCTTTTTCCATAGCCCCCAGCCTGTTTTTTTACCAGCATAATTTCCCACCATTTTTGGATTTCACTTTCTTCCTTCTAGTCCCTCTCTTCTTCATGCATGTTTTTTTCGGTCTGTTAATACCATCTTGTACACATATTCTTTTTCCTTATCCTCCCCTCCGCCCCCTCACATCCTTCATTCACACATCCCCTTTGCTTAAAGTTTCAGTTCACACACTTCTCTTTTCCTGGTCCTGGTCTCTTTTCCACACCTTTGCTTGTTGTCCCTCCATTCATGCTACAACTGGGAAAATAATGTTCTCCACACCTAGGGAAGCAGATCTTCATTAATGATGGTGAAGTTTCACCATGTATATTCACATGCTGGAAATAACAACATGGTTAAGTGTCACTGACCATTTTTCTAGAAAAAGGGTCTTTAAATTAAGAGGCTTTCATTAATGTTCTTTGTAATGTAAAATGATTTAGCTTCGAATTACTCTGTATCCGAATACAAGTTAGACAAAATACTTGTCAGTATTTCGATGGATTATGAAGTCTCACCTTGTATATCTTCATTGTTAGAATTTTCTTTGGATTTGTATGAACTGTCAAGCTTTATAATTTGTGTGTGTCTACTTCAGTATTAAATCCTTGGCTGCCTCGACTTATTTTATTGCCCTTCATGGTGCTACATTAATGGTAAGCATCACAACACCAGTTCCATATATTTGTTTTAATGAAGACTACCCATCCTGTGATCCTTCTTTAAACCTCATTTTAGCATATTTCGGAAGCTTTAAAAATTCAGACGGTGTTCCAAATTCTGATTAGAAGTAAACAACAGATTATCAGAATATTTCAGTCAAATAAGAAAATGGAATTCTTTACTGGAAAGAAAGAGACATAACATCCAGACTGGGGTGTAGATGGTTAGAAGAAGTGGCAGTCTGTAAGCATTAACAGAAAATAAATAGTGCAGAAATATTATTTCTTATAAACTACCAGAGCCTAGCATTTTAATAAACCATAATCTGGACTGCAAGTCTTAAATAGTAATGAAATAATGATTGTAAGAATACCAATATAAAAAATATTTTAAATAATAATTTGTGAGGTTTGCATTGCCCCATTCCACCTAGCAGCCAACAGGAAGTCAAAGAACACTTAAAGAAAAGTTTATTAAAATCCATTGCATTTGAAAAGACTTAGATCTACCTTTCTGCTATCAGAGGCTGCTTCAGGTTCTTCCCCTATGGATACAGATTATGTTTGTTTTCAGAATTGCTGAAGCCAGAAATATAGTCTGTGAGTTTGAGTGAACTCTCTTCACCTAATTTCAAATCTGCTTGAACTTAGTGACTTTGTATATTTGATTTAAGCTGCTTTGAGTTTGCATTTAATAAAGAAAAAGAGTATAGGTGAAGGGAGAAGAGACAGAAAATCCAATGCCGAAATATCAGTGAAAAAAGTTTGATATACATGCCACATGTGAATTACTTGTTTCTCTTTTACTGTCTTCTATGTTTTGCAGCACAGAAGCTTTCCTTGGAAGAAAAAAAAAAAAAAAAAAAAAAAAGTTGCTGGGTTTGTTTTTAATTTAATCACTCACAAGGTGTTTTTACTTCATCAGCTGCAGCCTTAGCAGACAAATGGATATTACAGTTTATTTGTGTCCAGCTTTGTAACATATTATTCCAAAAGCAAATCATGGTATGCCAGAAGACACGCGAAATGGAGAGATCTATGTTGCTCTCCTCTTACTGTCTGCTGGAAAGTCTGTCCATCCCTGATTTTAATCACGTCCACTTAGTGGTCAAGCTAATTCACCCTGCCAGCCAGATAATCTAGTTCAGTGTCCACTGCTGTTATTACAGACTGGAGGTCAAATCTTTTATCTGTTTTCTCCAAACTCAGTTGGACATTGTTTCTTGCTGGGAGTCTTTGGAAGAAGGTGATAAATCTTATTGCTAATATCCCAGGAGGTGGTAACATGTCTTCCTACAGGCATATCTTCAGGATTTTCCCAGGCTCTGTGAACTTAAATAAAAACTTTTGAAAATCCTGTGGTTTTATTTTCTTTGTTTTATTTTTATGGCTACGATACAAGTTTCTCCACTTACTCAAAACTGAATAGTGAATTGTCAATGCAGAGTGTCCCGAGATTGTCTTCATTTTTATGTCCATAAACAGGAATATAATCCAATCCCACTATCAATACTTGTGTGTAGAGGTAGGCTTTTGCAGCATAACCAGTTGACATTGCTTGTTATAGTCTGGATATGTGCCAGAACCCCCCGAAATACAGTACACATGGGTTTGGGGAATACTGCTCTACGGAGAACTCCTTTTTCCTAACTGTAATTCCTGGATGGTGAAGAGCAGCAATTTTCTACCTATGAGCTATGGAGATCGGTACGTGACTTCTGAGTTGGCTGCAAAAGGCAACTTGAAAGAAGTTTTTATGTTACACTGCGGTTTATGTGAAATTTGGCATTTATGGGTCAAAACCAATAAAGTCACTTCTATACAATTGTAAAATGTCTTATGCTTTGCTTTGTCTCTAAGTGGTAATTTAAGACACAAGGTTGGCATTGCCTAGAGCCTTTGTGGATACCATGAAAATCTGCTTCATTTTTTTGCTGTTATTGAGCAGGTAGCCAGACTAAACATTGATTGTACACTTCTTTCCCTCTCCCAGTTACTGCACTAAATGCATCCTGGTCAAATGAAATGATGTGGTTTTATAACAGAGGTAAGTTTATAACATAACAGATTGTAATATATTTATAATGCATATAAAAGTATATAAAACTAATAATGTAAATTTACTATAATAAAAAGGCATTGAAAGTGTAAAGATATTTTAAAAGAATGGTTTTGTTGTGTAATTGTCATAGCATTTGAAACCGGGGGATGCCAGTGCAGGTCACAGTTGGGCTAGCCTGCCCACGTAATGCTTATCGTACGGTGTAGACTAGCCCGCTCTGCTGAGCCCTGCCTAATTTATTGGATTCAATTGTAGTGTTTTTAGCAGTCCTCAGCTTTGTAATAATGTGTTTGAAGGGTAGGCATTTTTCTGACACTGGTTGCCGTGCAGTCAGTACTGAAGGTCATCGCGGTTCTCTCTGTTTTTTCTTGCCACAAGTGTTGCACCTCCTTCTGTAAGTGTCTATAAATGTCTGTAGGTGTCACCTTCCCGTTCTCTGTACAGATGCACCTCTTGCACTGTTGCATTATCCCTTTCTAGGGTCTCCTCTGCATCCACCAACACTACAAGAGCAAGAATTACATTCCACCAATCTGTTCACATTTGACAATTGATGATGAAAGAATCCTTTTTGCATCCACCACAATATCCTCAGAATATCTTTTGAAGAAAGAAGAGAGAAGCAATGGGATAGGGTTGCTATTATAATTATTTTAGTTCAAACTTGGGGATAGGCATTGAATTTGGCTGTAATCCCTGAACTGAAGGATTTTTTTCATGCTTGTTCTTTTGGCAAGGGATTAGTTGGCGTAAGGTGACATAAACTTTTCAAAAATAAAAAAGGTAGCCCAGGTTCCACTTCTCTGATGGGGAACCAGCCTGCCTGATGGAGAACAGGCAATGGGGCTCAGCAACTCACTGCTCTAGTTGCCACGTTTTTTGAACTGACTCCGGAAAGATCTTTTTTTCTTGGCTCTGTTCCGTGATTGAAAAGTGAAAAACAAATCGTCCCTCTGTCCTTCTTTCCGATAACTCTTCAAAGAAGTCTGGAGTGCAGCGTGGAGAGTGCTTACTGCACTGCATCCCCAGCAGCGGTTAGCTCTAAGAAAGAACTGTAACCATGAAGTAAACATTTCAGAGCATTGAGGAATACAAATGTTTTATATAAGTTATTCTTTATTATGATATAATTTCTTACATCATTTTGAATTTGCATTAGCAGAAGCTGAGAAACTTTGAATAGACTGCTGAACTGTGCATTGATTTTGTTCTATGAATTCAAGTTGAGACAAATATCAAAACATATTTAATACAAATACATGTTTACTCAATGTATGTGTTCATATAAATACTGAAAAGCAAGCGTTCTCAAACTGTTATATATTACAGTCTGAAAAGGACTTGAAAGGATGCTTTGTGGAGTATGGGCTCTTATTTTCTCACCAGTCAAATGTTTTTTGTATTATGTGAATTTGCCACTTCTTTTTTTTAATGAAGTTGGTAGGGGTATGTTATGACTTTTAAAGGTGACTTTTTGACAATGGAAGTACAGGACCAAGTGTGATCCAAACCTTGGGTACTTTTTACCTGAGTTACTTTATGGCTTTAACTGCAACGGGAGTGAGAAAGGAGAGATGTCCCAGCTCTGTTGCAGACAGATTTTGTGACCTTGGTCAAACTGCTTAAACTCTCTGAGTGAAATCCCACCCCCACTAAAGTCAAGAGGATTTTTGCCATTTATTTGAATGGGGCAAAGATATCGCATTTGAATTCTGAATTGTTAATAAGAACAGGATAACATGTATCTAACTCTCACAGCTCTCGTGAAGCTAATTAATCAGCAGAGTACTTTGGGATCCTCAGATGTATAATAGAAGCTGCAAGTACTATTATTTATTTGTCATGTAATTGGAAACCAGCAAGGTAAAAAGTCATTGATAAAAATCCATATCACAAGGTCATTTCTTTCAATGTTGCAAATCTCTTCTTCAATCAAGAGCTTTGTAACTGATGAAAAGTACAGCCTAATCATAACATTATCAAGTCAATTTAATTGGTGCTCTGGCAGCACATGAGATCATAATGAAGTCATTTTTGCTAGTTACAGGCTTAAAAATATTTTTATAGCACCCTTCATCCTAGTGGAAACTTTAAAGGCCTCACAGACAGGATTAAGCTTTTCTGCCTCCGTTATACAACTGCCTTTATGTGGCAGATAGAACCTGTTTTAATAGTGTTTAAAAATTTTACTGATAAGCGTGATATTACTGTGTTTATAACTATCCTTTACACCTATTACATAGTTTGCACCTTTAAAATTGGTGTTCAGATACGTCAAGGTACAGAGGTAGTGCTTTGGGATTAGAGGGGTTCTGATGTTTTCAAGGTTTACCACTGACAGTGGTCACTGCTGCTGAACCACAGTTTTTCAATACACTCTGTGTCAGTGAAAATCCCATTCTTGCCAACAGAAAGGTCTGCACGGTTTTGCACAATAACCTCTGTCACTTTGGCAGAAACTTAAAGCCCAAAACCCAAGATGGGGTTTATGGCATCCCGGGTGAAGGTTTGGAGTAAGAGCGGTTAGGTTTCCACCAGCACGTCCCATTGCATTGACTGGATTGCTTAATGGTGTAAGCTTCTGTATTGTGGCAGATGGAAATAATGTTATCTTTTCTTTGCCCTGGCTCTTTCATAGCATGGAGAGGTGGTGGGACAGTGTCAGGGTCCTCCTGCCTCTTGCACCTGCCATTGCTCCCTTCCTCAAGGACTGGAGGTGCTGTGGCCTCAAGTCCTTGTGGTGAACTCCCACTGCTGACCACACGTCACCTGCCACGGCTCGTGGCCAGTGAAGAGCAGGCTGTGACTCTCAGTCCTCTCTTGTCATTTGTTCCTTTAGCAGGCACCCAATTAAAAGCCCAATTTAAAACACAGCCTTCAGAATAAGCAGCAAATGCAAAGTGGCCAAAGGGCTACAAGTTATGGCTCAAGAAATGAAGGTGTTCAAGAGGGAGAGAGTAAAATTAGCACCTAGTTTTTCATTTCCATCTTCCTCCCTCCCTTCTCCGTGGACTCCGCTTCATCTTTGTCGTTGCCCCGTCCCCATAGTATATGTTTAATCAGACGTGCCTGAATGTATCTCAGGTACAGGCAAGCTGAAGTTTCATTTCCACTTTGGTGGAAGGTGGGGAACTGTCGCCTCCTCCTTCAGTGGTGTGTAAGCAAGGCTGCTTTCCAGTGCAGTTTACTCTGAGAAAGGTGAGAAGGAGCAAATGCCAAAGGAGACAAGCTCCTGTGGGAGTTTTACAGGTGCTTATGGGTGTTTTATCTTTGTAGGCAAAAACCCCATATGTAAAGAGGTAAAAATGCCACCAGAGCCCTGATAGATAAGGCCAAGGACTGAAATAGGAAGTAAAATAACGAGGCACACAGCATTTTCTTCCTTTGCCCTTGTTCAGCCCAACAGCCACGTTCTTACCCATACTGAAGTCCATTACACCACACTGGTAGTGTAAAGGGACACTAAAGTGGGTGTTAAATGTAGCTTTCCAGATGCAATGGTTTAAATGATCCTTCCATGTAACAGCTGCAAAGCAGTGGGTATGGTGCTTATTTTCATCCATTTGTTCACTATCACAAGCAACTCGGCAGTGTTGCTGTAGAAGTCCCTTACACCTGACAGAGTCGAGTATAGCACAACCTCAGGTTGTCCATAAACACAAATAAAACCAGGATTCCCAGTCCCTCTCTCCCCAAAAGCTGCGGGGCTCTCAGGAAGCAGAGAACATATCACCCCTCGAGCTGAGAGAGATCTTTGCTTTAGATGTTCCTGGATAATCTGAGAAAGGGTATATGTACTTTAAGACTTAATGCCTGCAGTGAATAGAGTAAATACATTTATTTCCAGGTGCAATATATACCTTTAAAAGTCACTACGGCTTCTAAATTGAACATTTTGACATTCAGTCTTTGAATATTGAATTTTATGAAGAAAGTATTGCAACCAGTACATATGAATTTCATCTGAAGGCACTCCAAGTGACCTGCCTGTGCTTGTAGGGGACTGCATCTCCAGCGCTCCCAAAGGCCCCCAGCTGCTGCACTGGGTGCCTGCAACTGCTGCGTACACTTTTGACAAGTCTCTCACTGCCCCTCATTCTTTGCAATGATAAATTTAACCCAGTTTTAGTCCTAATCTTATTTAAGGTAGACCTCATTGTGCCCTAATACATTTAGCCTGGGATACAATCAGGTGTCGTCTAAAGTTTAGGCTTTAGTTTAGCAAGTTCCTATCTTCAAATCTCAGTTTAGGCCTCTTAAAAGCTTTGTTTTGATGACATACTACCCCAGTGAATTTTGTATATGAGTTTGGGTTTTCTTTTTGCCTCAATCCACCTCGCAGGTAATCGGTTTAGCTTGCTAGTAGTCCTTCTGGTTAACCTGCAGGGGAAGTACCAAGCTCTTTATTAATACAGCTTCAGAAGTTATGGTCCTCGTTGGTGATCTGGGGGAGACAAGATGTGGTGCTATTTGGGAATGAACTGAAAGTCTGGTCATTTATGCACAGGGAAAAAAAAAAAAGAGAAATTTAGATCTTCTTGGTTGTGGATAGAACAACTTAAGTGTATTGTGATTTCCCCATATTTTCAATTTTTCTGATGTATTTCTTTTCAAACTTTGTTTGCTGCAGGATTTAATCATAACTGCTCAAAAATCAAGTGTTCAGTTTTCGTTGGTCTGGTAGACACTTGGTATGTTCCGTGCACTCTGAAAAGATGGATGCGTAAGAGCTGTTGGTACAAATATTGGCACTTAATTTGCTGTTTTAATATTTTTATCGATAAACAGTTCCTCAAGTTTCTGCAGGTTTCTAATTGCAAAGGGGTGGGAAGATGATTTAAGTTGCCTGCCTTACAAATTTGAGGAGATAGCACG